>OY856413.1:477492378-477869878 GCA_963693085.1 Alisma plantago-aquatica | reverse complement strand
TCATCTTTTTCAGTAAAGCACCCAAGAAGATGGACTAAAACCAGATGCCACATCCTGCTAAAACTGACTTGAGAAGCCTAAGCAAACCAAGCAGACCCAACTTGCCTCTGATCGGCCAAGAACGAAGCTGAAGAAGGAACCGATCAACTCCACTACAAAAACACACCCACAAAGATGGGAGGGACACAAGCTCCCTTCTTCAACAACTTCCCTAACTCCTCCTGCAAGAAAGGTCAAGCAAGAAGTCATGGGATGGCTCTACCACAGCCATCCCGCTAGGAGGAAGCTCCCACCCCACCTCCCTTGCCTTAGACTTCTTCACCTTGACTTCTTATCGCAAGTTGAACAAGCAGCAGGGCTCCCCGACGGAATCCTGGTACACCTTTCCGAGACCAAATGACACCCACACAAGAGGCACCCACACAAGGGCACGTAGCCCCAATCTATAGTGAGACATAGCATCAAGCACCTAGGAGGCGCCCAGAGAACAGCAACATCACAACAGAGCCTTTGGAGTCCACGCTGCATAGGAGAGCCAGGAAGGAGAAGCTGCCCCCCTGGACCCAAACCGCGCAGCGCCAAGTGGACAAGGAGCGAGACCCGATCACCGCCGCCGTGAGCCGGAGCAGAGGACGAGAAAGACGATTGGAACCCGACCATGGCCTCCAGCTGAGATGCCACACCATGAGGGCGTTCATAACCCCTGGGTCGATACCTTCCGTGGATGAACCAACGAAGCTGAACTTGGCGAATGGGGGGGGAGACCACCTGGAGGACGGACCTGAAGCAAGTCCCTCCGCCTGGTAGTAATCTCACCCATCGCCTCTGTCGTCTGGAGCAGAACCGGTCGCCACCAGGCCACCAAATCCATCGCAGGCTGCATCACGGACCGAAGAAGATAAACCGCGGCGAGGAGGCGAGCAGAACTCAAGCACCAGCGACAACGATTGGAGTAGCAACTAGCAAGCACCAGATCTGTGGGTAAGGCTCTTCTCCGTCCGTCTCGCTTGAACGGAAGGAGTCGACCAGCGTCGAGATGCCGACCCTCGTCGATCTGACTCAGCGCGCTGCTACTCGACCCTCTTCGATCCTCGATACCGAGCATGGATCTAGTGGAGACAGGGGGCTGCTTGCTTGAGACCCTTTCTCCAGCGGTAGCCGTTGCCGATGGCCAGGGGGATTACAAAAAAATGCCACTATAAAAAAATGAATAATTTTTTTAATTACAAAAATGCCACTAGCCAATCAGAATTCAGCTTTCTCAAAATATTGCATCCTCCTTAATTCTCTCTCTTCTCTCCTTCTTTATAGAATTTACTACTTTTATTAGTCTTTTTCTTCCTTCCTCAAGAAACAACGGATCCCTCCCTCTCCGCCCACTCCTTCCTGTTAACACCCATGATCGTCCCAGGTGCCTTTCACCGTCTTAAACTACTCCTTCCACGTTCTTTTATCCCAACTAACCACTTCCCGTTATCTCTATATTCATATCTTCTCATATTGTCTCCGATCATAACAACAGTTCTCTCATATTTGTGATAACCGCTAATTATTATCTTGTAGTCTTCGTCCAACCTCCACATTCCTCCTCATTATTTCTTTCCGTGAGATCATATCCAACCTCCACGTTTCTCCCGTTCTTTCCACCCCCATTCCCACCTCTTCCTCTTTCCATATCCGTCTCCAACTACTCCATTTTCTCTTCTCTGTCCATGCATCACCGTCCACCGCCAAGGCACGCAACAAATTGCTACTACAAACCTCTGCCTTGCATGACATTTTAAAGCATCCAACGATAAGTACCCGTCAATGGGGGCCAACAACAAGAAAACCAAGACAATCATGGGCTCCCTTGGCAAATGTAGTCGGACCATCTGCCATCTTGTGTGCATCTGTCGGATGCTTAGAAGCTGGCGCGTAAGGGCCTATTGCAGGCGGTTTGTTGTACGCGCGACACACTTCAACCAACCGTTCTTCCGCAACCTCTCAGTAAGGCTTCGACCCCGCATCCCTTACGACGACGTGGACGTGTTTGAAGACTTGTCAAGTTGAGAGGAACTGCCTCGCCTCTTGGCAGTGCTAGCAACTAGAATCCAGCATGTTCCTTAGGGCTCAACGCAGGGTATTTCTGTGACGACCCCGCCCCCGATAACCCCCAATTAAGGGAGATCGAAAGGTCAGTGCCGTTATCCAATTAACAAGATCAAAAGTTCGACAAGTAATCTGTAATAATTAATAAACTTTACCAACTAAACTGAAAACGAGTATAAAATAAAACTTTTCTTACTTTGGAAAAACTGGGATTTCTAAACTTCTATCCATGAAGATGTTAATCTAACTAATCCTCCTGTGCATGTTATCTCTCATTTAATTCCACATATGTCGCTTTACTGTTTGTTCTTTTCATTTGTACCTAAAACGCCGACAAACAAAACGTCGGTCAGCCGAAGCTGGTATGTGTGGAAAACAATAATTGTGCAACTATGTTAACAATGTAATCAACCAAATATCATTTAACAACCAAGATTACGTTTTAAGCAATACTACTCAATCCTTGCCTATTCCCTTTCTCTGTAACGTCCCTGCAGTGGACATGGATACCACCTCTCTCATATGGCAGATCCTTACCCCCATGGCCCTACCACACAGGTAGCCAATACCTAGGGTTATGGAGTCGCATGGTCCTACCCAAAGGTAGACCAATCCCTGACTCATGATGACTTGATGGACCTACCCCATTGGTAGCCATTTACTAAGTCATGTAATGACCTGATGGACCTACCCTCAGTGGTAGCCATTTACTAGGTCAATCTATAAAGCTACAGAGGGGACTAGGATCTGAGCTAGTAGGCATATTTCTTATGTGATAGTCATATTCACATTATACTTTGAATGAATTAAATACATCCAACAGTTTAATTCAAACCACGATGGAAACATCGATAAAATCCCGGAAAACTAATTCGGGTAGTCATAAGCGTAACCACATACCTGATCCAGAGCAACTTGTTGTCCAAATAATAATGATAAAGAATAAGCAACAAACAATCAACAAGTATCCTGAAATTAATGCATGGCATCCAAGTGTTATAATTTATCCAGAATATTTTAAAGCTAGACTTGAATTCCATCTTAGGCTTTCTAGACCACTTTTAGGGTTTTATTAGAGAAGTTTAGAAATCCCAGTTTTTCCAAGGTAAGAAAAGTTTTATTTTATACTCGTTTTCAGTTTAGTTGGTAAAGTTTATTAATTATTACAGATTATTTGTCGAACCTTTGATCCTGTTAATTGGATAACGGCACTGACCTTTCGATCTCCCTTAATTGGGGGTTATCGGGGGCGGGGTCGTCACAATTTCTCATCTTCTTGATCTCTCTCATGATCTACGGCGTGTGGGAACAACTTGTTGGTATTGAGGTTTTAGCCTGCAGGCCGCTCGCCTACAAAAAGAAAATGGGTTCCGAACACTCACTTTTCTTTTTCTTGTCAGATAGCGATTCAGGTAATGTTTCATATTTCACCTTCACTTGAAACGTAGACAACCGTGTATGCTCCAAATCCGTATGTAAAGTTTACTATTACAGATATCTTACCAAGCTTTTAAACGATTATCACATGGGCTACTAAACTCTGGCGGTCGGCTATATTTCTTTTATATAATTGGCTTTTAACTTAGATATTTCAGCCTCTCTTTTTCACGTTACACATCTTTTAATACATGTTTTCGTTCAGACTTAACAACACTAGTTGTACCTTAAAGTAAGCGATACATAACTGATCGAGTGTGGCTCTGAAAATCTCTATTGCCTCACGCCGAGAAGATAAATGCATTTTTTCCAGATTGCACCATCTTATTTGCAATATGACGTCAGAGATTCAACTTCTTCGCTTCCTTGCTTACATACATGAAGCAATGGATACGGAAACGCCAACTCATATTAATCAGTGCAACCAATGCAATGGTTAGTATTTCTCTACTTTTAATTCCACACATTCCTAATCGCAATCTACTTCCAATTTAAGAAATTCCTATAGGAGATATAATTTAAAGATCTCGCTTCTCACTTTTTCATTATAAAGATATAGTGACAAGAAGAAGGAAAGTGCACGCTTTAGTAGGAGTGCACTTCCAATTTATCGAGATGTATTGTACTTTAAGTAGATATAATTTTATATAGCTGGTGTTCTCTACCCTCAGCCATCTAGGTTTTAAGTTACCACAGTTTCCTTTGTCATAAGTTTATATAAACTTTCTTGGATGATTTTCTACTAATATTTGCTTTTCTAATTTCAGGTAGGATATCATATGTTTCGGTTAAGTCATGAAAACTCAAAATCTATTTTATTATAATTCAATTTCCTTTTATTTTTTGTGTAGGATATCATGTGTGTGTATATATATGGGTAATAGAAAAGTCTACCTAAACCCAACTCAACGGGTCATGGGTCAAAGCCGCGGGTATCCATATAAATTGTAGTAAAATTCAAAGATCTTATTAAAAATAATATAAATATAAGTTTTTATATTATTTTGTTCTTGTGTCTTTTTTTTGTGTGAAACACATCTACAACATTTAGTTTATTACATTTCACGCTAACTATAATAGAAAATTATATTTTGGTGTTCTAAATTAGTGTTTGAAATACTAAAAAACTCAATTGTTGTGTTTAATGTCAAATATAAAACAAGAACAATTTGTCGGGCATGTAGATGTTCAACACACAAAAATAAGCTAGTGTAATTTAAAGATAAGAATAAAATATGATGATGTTATCATTTCTATCAGTATGCAATAGAAATGTTTTTATTATTATTGTAGATACTCAAATATTGGCAAGACAAACACAAAGAAAATAAATATGATAATACTTTTTACATATTTAATTTTTTATTTTCACCTACTTTCACTCGGTTCGGTGTTTTCCATAAAGAAACCTTCATCTCAGATAGAAAGTACAATTTACTCATCTATTTTACTTTTTACAAGCTCTTTTTCATAAATTATCCATTTGAATTATCTAAAATAAAAAATTCATTTTTCTAAAAATATTCAGTTTTTTCCCAGATAAATCAAAGAGATAATCCCAAATTACTTTTTTTCAATGATTTTCTTCAATTTTCTCCAGAACATTCTTAAAAATACTAAAAATTTGAAAACCCAACTTAAAGGCAACTGGGACACCCCACAAATCCAATCCATCTGCCGTGTGCCACATGACAAATCGCCTCGATGTGTGTGCCTCACCTATGTGGCATATTAGGGTGATCCACTGCATGTTCTAGAATGTCCTATTTAGAACATCAAACCCTAATATCCACCTATGAATACCTCCCATATCACTTGTTTTTGGGCCCCTTTTAGATCTCATGTAGCCATAGGATTGAATAGTCTCTCTCTTTTATTTTTGCATTTCTCATGATCAGAGGATCCTTCCTCAGACACCTCTGGCCCTATTAGCATATGTAGAAATGATAAAATAGTGTATTTTCTATAACTGCTACATCTGATATGTTCGACTACTATAATTGCTATGTTCTACTGTTGTTATAATTGTGTGGTTATTCACTTCTTTTTAAAAGTCAAATCCCACCATTAGCCTACATATGCTAATCACCACCTAATCACATGCATCGGTCCTAATCATCCCTCTATGGGAGGTTCTGACGTGATTAGGACCCGAACACGACAAAAAATTAGGAGTTTCAAGGCAATGATCAGAAAGAGACAACCATCTTCGGTCCTAAAAGCCCAATATTAATAAAAAAAAGTATTTCTTTTTTATTCTTTTTCTATTTCAATTTTTATCATCTTGAATTGCTCCTTTCTTTGCAACATAAAAGCAGCTTGTTACAGATTAACTAAGAGGGACGGGTTGGTTAATCCTTTCCCACTCTAAGAAGATTGTAGGATCTGATATCTAGAGTTAGTTTTTTTATTTATGTTCTTTTTTATCTATCTAATGATAAATCAAATTACACTCCGCTTCAAATGATTTATCTCATTTTTACCTTATTTTCCAAATAAAATGTGGTGTTGACTCTGAACACCCGTTTTTTATTTTTTATAATCATTGAATGAAGTTTTACTAGCTAAGGATTGGGATTTTTCTGAATATCTCTTTTGTTTGGGCAAAATGTCATAGACTGGTGACTCTGTTGGAGACGCCAAGACGAAATGAGTCAAACTTTCACTATCATGTTATGAAGATTGAGAATATTCTAGACAGTTTCGTTTTTCCCATTTTCCAATTTCCATTCACCTTTTTTCCTATTTTTCATATGTCTTTCTAATTTCTTGTCGACTAGGAGTAGGGTGGAGCATCCCTCTAATCTGCCACCACCTAGCTCACCGGTTGAGGTGATCCTCCGGTCCTACTCCTCCCTATTTTTGACTCGGTTCTACTAGTTCTGCCTTGATCCTTTTTTTGTCCCTTACTGATTTAGGGTCTCAGCCACGCTTTCCTATTAGGATTTCATGGTTGCTTCCCTTGAATTTTCCTTTTTTTTAAATAAGAAAATAAAAAATAAAAAGAAAAGATGAATAACAAATATAAGTTGAAAATAAGATTTGATCTTTCTAGAGACTTATTGCATTTTTTATCTACAAATAATTGATTGTCATGCTTTATGAGCTTGCTTCCTTAAATGCTAAAACCCATCACTCACACTCTACACTCACACAAACCTATGTGTCATGGAAAAGTGATATTAGTAAAGATACTAGTATAGTGCTAAGTTGGATGTCTAAAGGCCTTGAAAGCATCACACTCTCTTAGCACTCATGATTGATTATGATTGTCGTAGTCATGAAGCGTATTGAGAGTAGTACTCTTATTCTTTGAACTTGAGTTACTCCTTGATGAGTGCCATCTACCTGAAGATAAGGACCCCATCTCGCCTATACACACTGACCAAAATTTATGGACTAAAAGGGGTGGGTTATTTGCTGTTTATACGCATGTCGACGTAAAGGGGAGAATTATTTGCTTTTTATAGACATATCTTGTTTTGGCTGCTGAGAATGATTGAGATTGTTGTTAATCATTTTCATGTTTAGATTCTAAATAATATTTTTTAAAGAGAAATGATTTCAAAATTGAACAATATTTTTAAATATTGATAATCTAAAACAAAACAATCTTTCTAAAGATTAAAAATATCAAACTAAACAATCTCCTTAAAGATTAAAAATCTTATCAAAATTAAATAATCTTTTTAAAAATAAATAATCTCAAATCAGACCACTCTTTTAAAGATTAACAATCCTTTAAAAATAAAAAAAAATCTTTCTAAATATTAATGATCTCAAATCAAACAATCTTTTTAAAGATCGATAATCCTTTAATAATCAAAATATTTTTTCAAAGATTATCAATCCTTTCAAAATTGAAGAATATTTCCAAGTATCAACAATCCTTTCCAAATCAAACAACCTTTCTAAATACTAACAATCCTTCAAAAACAAAACAACCTTATCAAAAGGATCAACTAATTTCAGTAATCAATATCCCACTAAGAGGATGGGAACCCTTCAATAGTCGAGCTTGTCATAAACAACCTCCAAAAAGAAGGAACACTCTTTCTCTAGAAAAAAAAAGAGAGGAGTCATGTCCTCAAATTCCAATCGAGTGGGGGAGCACCTACACTATGAGTGGTGTGGAAACCGCCACCAAACCGACAGCCAAATCATTACTAATTAAAGCAGAATAATCATAAACAGCGGATTAACAAATCACTAAAATTTAAAACCATTTGCAAGTCAATTCTCTTCCAGTAAACTCTTACTAAAAGATCCAAAACATATACATATCACGATTCACATTGTACAAATACTATTTCTTCTCATATCGAGGATAGCATATAACCGTTGCTCTATCAACACATATACTGAAGCAACTTAAAACCTCGAGGCCTTCAAGTCAAAATCCTCAAATTGTTCATGAAACCATTACGAACTGACTCCAAGGACCTGAGAGTACAAAGACAACACATATGACTTCTATCTACAAGACACGCCAGAAAGTACACTCAACCTGATTTGTTACTTCTGCCCCATCTATTTGAGTAGTATACCCAAGATACCATATCGGTTTCCCTTCAGGATTGTTATATCGGGTATCCATATCGGGCAACATATCGGGTTACCATTTAGGTAGACCCTTAGACTCATAACCCCTCTATTCCTTCAAGGATCAACCTTATCATGTAGTTACTTGACAAGTTTGGTGTCTTATTAAATTCTCATACTACCATCCATTACTCAAAAAAGGAGTGTATCAGATTTCAATCCATCATCTAGGGTTTTCCACTAGATTGGGTACATCATGCCATATCGTGCATGAAGAATGAATTGAACCTCATATCATTCACAAGATAAGAGTAGGTGTTATTCGTTATCAATCTAGAGATATCATTCATATCGTCCATGTGGTATCACTCACCACTTTGTATCGGCTTACCCATCACCTAGGGTTATCCAACCCTATATTTCTTAGAGTGTTCACTTTCTTTTGTGCAAGAGTTGTAGTCTTAAACTTGTATCGTGTATAAGGGTAAATGGGTATCTCCCATATCTTGCAAAGGGAATGGCTCATATCATGTATGAGCTATCCTTTATCCCCATATAGGGTTAACCCCATCTTGGGTTTCATATTGAGTTGAGGGGTTTTAAGCATATCAGGTTATACTTAGAATCCATTCCTTATATCGTGCATAAGTGTTTACTCATTTATTCATATTGTGCACCAGATGTGTGCTTCAAGGTATCATGTACCAGGTTATATTTCATGATCATATCATTCAAGGAATACTTGCTACCCTAAATCATATCGGGTTACCCAAATTAGTGTTTCATATCGGCTTACAAGTATATGTTAAACCTTGTAGTGTGCATGGAGTATATACTTGACTTCCTATCATGTAATGGGTTTATGGTTAACACCATATCATGTTTCAAAGTATATGCCACAACTCCATATCGTACAAGGGGATATCATTTCACAAACATATCATGCAAATGATGCATGTATACTACCATATCGGGTAAGAGCTACTTGTTTCGTTACTTGAACCTGATATCACTTTATAAAGTGATACCATCTACTTCAAGCTCTAGACCATCATACTAACTATTATAATTCATGGAAATAGTTCTAAGAAACTACTAGATCTCATAATTTCATCAACTATTTCAGAAGATTTTGGAATTAAAAGTAGTTCATTAAGTATAGCAATTTAGGTGATGAATAATAACATGATAGAGTTCAAGTTATATAACCTACCTTGTGAACACTTCAAAGCTCCAAGATCCAAAGCTTCTCATCCTAGGGTTGAAGAATAACTTCTCCTAGATCTAGGGATCGATCACAACTCTTCCATGGACAAGAAATCACCATAGTTAAGCACTTGGTGAAGAAGGAAAGAAAAGAATATCCATAACCCGATATCCTACTTCAACCAAGGTTGATGGTGACCAAAGCCTTACCTAAAGCTTGATGCTCAAGCTCTCCTAGATCATTGGGCTTCTTTGCATGATACCTAAGGGTATTTGCATGATATCTTCAAGGGATATGGTTATGAGGATTGTAAACTTTCATAAGTTGGTGAAAGGTGAAGTATATATACTTGGATTCATGAGATAAAGCATATAAGAGGTGTCTTCACCTCATGATACTAGATGAAACGTGGCCATGCATGGTTGACACATGGTCATGCATGAACAAATGCATATATTGACATGAAAGAGTCTTGAGGATAACCTAGAGACAATATCTCGGCCCTTACTTATCTTGTTGGGCAAGTTATCTCATCTTTATCTCATTAAATAAGCAACCCGATACACTTTTTGTAAGGAACTTGAAACTCATCATGGGCCTCCTCCTTGACGTGCTCTACCCATCATGGCCTTTTCCAAGGCTCAAAAAACCGATAGTAAACTCCTACTATGGATTCTTGGCTGATAGGGCTCCTTATATCAAGTCTACAACTCGATTCATCACATATAAGACTTTTGCCTTCAACTCATTCTTTGTCTTTCATTACCAAGAGTATCATCACTCAATGGTGATTCAAACATAGTGTCTCCTTCTTTCTATTTCCTCTACAATATACATAGAGGGAGTAGGGACACTCTAGAGATGGTATTTTACATTTTAACCCCATATATTTGGGCAAATACAAATTGTACCAAAATTGGTGCACAAAGTGCTAGCATTGTTCAAACAAGTTATACTTTAAGATTTAGGATTTCCACAAGCCACCACTTAGAATCATTCCCTTTATTATGATATTAAAACACTTAGGACACATTCCACATGTGACATTTTGCAATGTAACCCCTCATCTTGGGTAAATTGCACTTTTCACTCAGACTTTCATATAATGCACACATAGTTTGCAATTAAGTTCAATCTTGACAATAAACTTCACAAGAAGCCATAATTACTTTTCAAAAGATTAGAATTAGCTTGTAAGTATCTTACTTGAGCAAAATTCCTAGGGTTCAGCCTTAACCCAGGTCAGGGGTATTACAATTATAAACCCCTAACAAGGATTTCGTCTCCGAAATCCCAGATGAAGGAAGACAATTGTTGTTCCTATATCACATCATCAAGTCTCCACATAACATTTTAATGTCATGGAGATGTCAAAGAACTTTGACCAGCACAAAGCCCTTTCATAAAAGATCAACATAAGATCTATCATACATGACATACTCAATTGTTCTATCTCTCAATGACTGTGAAGTCAACTCTGTGTCAAGTAACACTTTCTAAGTCAGAGAAGTATTATGAATAATTCTGATGTCAAGCCTTATTGACTCACATCTCTTATGTGACAAGATTCTAGGGAATCTTCCATACTCCTTACTCAATTTAGCATTTCACTTTAGAGGAGAAATCAGAATTATGTTTTGTCACCCACTTGGGACTACAGGTCTTACCATACATCTTTAGTTTCACTCTAATCTATTATCATGACACAAAACTTTCTTATGACTTGTATCAACTATCTTTCTAATTATTCATTCTATTGTCATAAGGAAAAGTCACTTACTAAAGAAGCATTTATATCAGAGATATCTCTAGATATTATGAATAAACTGTCTGAACAGATCTAAATAGTGATGAAGGAATTATCTTTATCTTGTTAAGATTTTTCTCAAAACTATTCCATGATTATTCCTTCAATTAATACATCTTTATCAAGGTTATGTTTATGTAGAGCATAAACCCCTAACATATGATTTTCCTACTAGATTTATCTCAAGTTTGGCCCTTCTAGGTAACCAAACATTATTCATCTTATCAAGAGTCATATTCTCACTCTCCCATACCTTCTGGCACATCTTGGATACCAGTTCTTACCTTGGTATCCTTCACATGTGTTGAAAACACATCATATTCTCATCATATTCATTTCTCTATTGTTAATACCAGAGTCAAACATACAAAATGATCTTTCTTTTATCTTGGACATAATATATTACACATATCTTTATCTTGGAACCAAAGTCCACGACAAACTGATACTTTTCTAAGTATCCATCAACAGATCACATCTAACTCATACACATCAAGTGTCCTCAGACTCCCTTGATTGCCATG
The DNA here is from genome assembly GCA_963693085.1 of Alisma plantago-aquatica. NCBI lineage: Eukaryota > Viridiplantae > Streptophyta > Magnoliopsida > Alismatales > Alismataceae > Alisma > Alisma plantago-aquatica. The sequence goes on along the minus strand of OY856413.1, from coordinate 477,858,270 downwards.
TCCCAGAAAGGAAAGAACACAAAGAAAATTATTCCTTTCATTACCCCATAATTACCCAGGTTTGTTCATCAAAGAGGAGACCTCATCATCTCCTAGGATTATTATATGAAGTTTCACTATTCATAAGTCAATTACACTTGTTGCATCTCAGGTTCCTTTCCATATGCATAGGAATTATGAGGATGATTACATATCATCATCCCTTTCTTTATTATTGCCTATCATGTTCATGAATATTTCATGGTTTTATCACATTTCCCATTTTCACATTAGGGAAAAAGATTCTCACTATTCACACAGACTTTATCAAACAGGGATCATCTCCCCTGTTCTCTTTCTCATCTCATGAGGATTATACTCTTTACTTCCTCATACACACAAATTGATCTGAGATCATCTTAGATTCCATTTATTGCACTTAGGATGTGATAAAAATATCCATACCATATTTCCAGTTTCGTTATGCTCACTAGATTATCTCAGAATGACTACTTGATCAGAGTAATCAGAAAGATAACAATCCAAGAGTTCCATACTCACCTTATCTTCAATAGTTGAATACCTGGCCAGGGTATACAAGTACTAAGATTAGGTAGTATGCACTTTTTTTACTAACATATTCCTTACTTTTCATACCATCAAGAACATAGGACTTAGCATCCCTGGACTTTCTCCAGGCATCACATATATACCTTATCCTCTTTCACACAAATAAGAGAAATTATAAAGCATTTAAAAGATTACTGAGCAAAATGTAAGCCCTCATCTTCCTTGTGTCCTCATAGGACTAGTCAAAGGAAGCTCAATAGCAACTACTTTTCATATATTTAACACATATGATTATGAAATGACATATCAGAATGACACTATTTATCTGACATGTCTCAACTCATGGATTGTTTACTACCTCAGGTTGATTCTTTTCATAGAATCTTGTTGTTGCCTGATTCCAAAGTCGTGCTCTGTTGCTTGGTACTAATGGACCTGCTCGGGATGTCTGTCTACGTCCTCGTAAGCCACTACTAGACCATTGCCAATGAGAGTTTTGCTGACTCTGCCTCGGCGGTTGGGTCATTTCCTCTTTCATTTTTGGACAAGAGGATCTAATATGCCCAATCTGTTTACATTCATAACACATTTTATAAGCATTCCCTAGCCTTGTTGACCTTATAATCGATGTTGAGGCCAAACCAAGAGTTCTAACAGGTGGAACATCAGGTCTTTTACCTTGTCTGGGTAGCCACTTCCCTGGTGCACTAGACATTGGTTGCATCGGTGGTACCAAAAACTTTCCCTTTTTGGAACTACTAGACCTCTGTTTCTGAGTATGGATAGGTATTTTCTTAATTCCTACCTCATTATCCTCTTCTGGACAGTCTTTTATGATATGTCCAAGCTGCCTAATTCTATAACAAACCCTGATTTTGGGTTGTAACCTATTTCTTTCGACATTTTCCATTGCTCTAACATGTTGATGTTGATCAGGAATCCTATTGGAGTCCAAAACTTCATCATTCAGGGATGGTAATTTGGGTTGTGTTGCTAATACCCAATCCACTATACGCATCACTATTGTCCTAACCTGCCTAGTAGTAGTATCAAAAGAAGGATTCCTTATCATAGTTGGATCATCTTGGCGATTCTCAGGCAGTCATTATTCTCTCGCCTGCTCCCTTGCACATTCTCTTGGTGCAACAACATTGCTTTGAACAATGTACTCCTTGTGTTCTCCAGGCATCTTTAAGCTTTACCCTATCTTCTGCATAAGCAGAAGTCACTATAAGATATACTGGAGAATGCTAGAATAGACTCAACACCTTAGTGCTATGTCTATGTAGACTCAGCGAACCTTAAGCTCTAATACCAAACTTGTGGAGACCGCCACCAAACCGACAACCAAATCGTTACTAATTAAAGCGGAATAATCATAAACAATGGATTAACAAAAATCACTAAAATTTGAAACCATTTGCAAGTAGATTCTCTTCCAGGAAACTCTTACTGAAAGATCCAAAACATATACATATCACGATTCACATCGTACAAACACTTTTTCTTCTCATCTCAAGGACAACATATAACAGTTGCTCTATCAACACATATACTGAAGCAACTTAAAACCTTGAGGCCTTCAAGCCAAAATCCTCAAATTGTTCATGAAACCATTACGAACTAACTCCAAGGACCTGAGAGTACAAAGATGACACATAGGACTTCTATCTACAAGACATGAGAGACAGTACACTCAACCTGAGTTGTTACTACTGCCCCAGCTGTTGTTTACATATTTGTACTAAACACTTAGATAAAACAATCAACTAAAAAATAAGAAGATTCATTAGGCAATGTTCTTCACTTAGTTATACAACATTTCAAACATAACTGAAGACCCTAGATTTTGGTATATTCTTTGAACATATGCAATAATATTTTGAATTCTATTCTAGATAATTTATATCCATTTATAATATGATTTCATCATCTAAAATTCATCACATTGGAAAATAATTCATTTCTAGATCATATTTTAAAAGCTAGAACTGAAGGAAGATTTAGGCTTTATTGTCACATATACAAAGAACTAAATATTTTATCAGATATGATCCATGTTAGTGCAACATACTATTGAATGGAAGTACTCACTCACCTAAGGTGTAAAACACCTTAAATTCCATATCCCAACATCTATAATTCTTGAATCCATGTCAAACCTCAAGCAATTCACCATTTTCTTCTTCCTTGCAATTTGAAAACCCTAAGAATAGATAATTGTAGAAAAAAATGAGAAGATATGGTGATTTTTTTTTATCATTTTTTATCATATCACAGGAGGCACGGATCTAGAAATGTGAGTGAATAATCACCAAGAAAAGCTATATAACGATTCCTAACTTACTTGATTTAATCAACACTAGGAAGAGAAAACTCTAGATCACCATCTTCACCTCTTTATCCATCTAAACTCTAAGTCTCCCTCTTACTCTAGGGTTTTGTTTCTTTATCATGAATTGTAGAATACAAGAGATACTAGCGTGTAGAGAAATTAAGATGCTTAGGACAATTGCAAATTACCCGTTTGTTAAAATTTCTTTTATTTGAGTAGAAGTTTCTGTCATAAAAGGAAACTGACATACGTTTACTGAATAGGTCAAATATCCACATAAAATAATGAAAAATTAGCATGTTTTCTAAAAGAAAGTTTGAGAGCTATTGGAAAATGTTAAGACATCCAGAATTACCAATAGATAAATAAAATTCAAACACTACACTGCTATTTTGCAGTTCTACAGTATGGTCGCTTGAAATGCAATTGAACCAAAGAATGAACTCAAAGAACACTCAATATTCTAAATTTTTTTACTAACACTCATAATTGAGTTATGCAATTCATATGAAAATTTCAAGTAAATCCAAGTTACCTAGAAATTAGTAAAATTAATTTACTACATCATTATTTTTATCAAATTCTCTATTCATATATCATCAAAACCCAAATTCTAGGACACTAGGGTTTGTACTTCTCAAATCATGATTATTCAAAATGAAAGATTGCTTAAATTTTTCATTAGGTTTAACACATCATAATTAGGCCTTCATCATTAATTAGGTTTAGGTGATGATCTATCTAATTAAATATTTAATTATCCAAGTAATCCCTAATTTACTAATTAAGCTCAAACATGGTCATAACAGGGCATTGACGCCATCCTCCCTGTTGGGTCCATGGAAGAGCCGCAAATCCTAATCCATCTTGTCCTGAACAATGAGGAAGCTAAGAACTAGTTTATAGATGGCTGCAATGTCCTGAGGACCATGTCCATCCACAAACCCTATGAAAGTCCATTAGAGGAATGACACCTCAATGTGGTAGAGATCCCAGAGTGGCTATTTATCCATGATCTACCACATCCCTTTTCAACAGTGAAAAATAAAAAATAAAATCAACAAAAACCTAAAAAATTATAAAACCAAAAAAAAATTCAAAACTAAAAAAAATACTAAAATATTTGAAGATGAGTATGCTCTCCAGAAGTTTTCTTGCTATTTCACTGAAGTAGCACATATCTACAATGATAAATAAATAAAGTTCATATACTTTCCTATCCTGTAGTATATGATAAAGGGTGTCAAACTTTTCATATTGAAGATGAGACATAGATGGTGAATCTCACCTTAGGTCCCAAGAAAAACAAAGTCAAAATAGGGGTTAGTCTAGCACAAGATATTAAAGAATGATTGATTGAGCTTCTAATCCACTACATCAATGTGTTTTCATGGAGATACGATGGCACACCTAGATTGGATGGCGATCATTGTTCACCAACTACCTATAGTCCCTGACATTCTCCCTATCAAGTAAAGGCTAGGTAGTTGAGACTAGAATAGATCCTTAAGATAATGAAAGAAGTTCAGAAGAAATATAGTGTTAGTTTATAGGAGCCACTCATCTATCTTACATGGCTCTCCTAAAATTTTCTAGTATCAAAGAAGAACGACAAGGTACAAGTGTGCATGGATTTTTGTGACCTCAATAAAGCATCTACAATAGATGAATTCCTAGTTCTACACATAGATGTACTTGTCAAAGACACAGCCATCCATGCACTACTTAGTTTCATGGAAGGATTTTCCAGATTCAACCAAATAAAGATGGATAAGAAATATGAAAAGACCTTCATCATAGAATGGGGAGTATTCTACTATCATTTCATTCCTTTTGGTCTGAAGAATGCCACAACTATCTAAAGGGAATTAGTTGCTCTTTTTCATGAAATGATGTATAAGAGATGGGGGTTTACATGGATGATATGATCACCAAATCTAGAAGTATGGAAGGCCACATTTCCAATTGTAAGAATATGTTTCAATGACTATGATGATTCTCCATGTGCCTAAACCATGTAAATATACCTTTGGGGTATGTATGATAACTTACTTGGGTACATTGTCAGTCAAAGAGGAATTGAAGTTGGCCCTTGGAAAGCTTAAGCTATCTGGGAATTCCCTAACTAAGAATTTAGAAGTATATATGGGGCCTAATCATCTACTTCATCACCAAACTCACACCTACCTATGAACCAATCTTCAAGTTATTCAGAAGAAAATCCAACACATGATGGAACAGGAAATGCCAAGGAGCACTCCAGAAGCTTAAAGACTACATTACTGGTCCCCAAGTATTGAGATCATCAAAGCCAGAATACCCTCCCATCATTAACCTATAAGTATGTGAAACATCGACGGATGGAGTGCATTAATCCAGACAAGGAGAAAGCTAAACCACTACCTGATGATGTATTCTCTATAGATAATCACCAAGCATGACTCCCTCTGCTACTTGTGCTACCATCCAACCCTGACCGGATGATGTGCTAAATGGCAGGTAATGCTGTCAAAAATTACCTATCTTCCAATGAAAGTAGTCAAATCACATGTTGTGGTCGATCAACTAACATACACCGCACCCCCATAAGAAGATAAGTATAAATACAAGTTCCTAGACAAAGATATGAGGATGATTAATCCACCAAACATGGAGACTCTTCCATGCAGAATAGGTGTAGTCCTTCAAAAACCCCAGGGAGAACAACTACTAGTGGAAAGATAGTTGGAGTTCAACGCCACTAACAATGTGGTTGAATATTAATCTTGCATCTTAGAACTCTACCATGCCAAGAAGCTAGGAGCACAAACATTTGTAGGTCTACGATGACTGCCTTATCATAATACATCAATATTTAGACATATAGAAGACATGCCATTAGAACCTGGTGCCATATGAGGAACACATGTATTATCTAGCTCAAGACTGTGGCACATCTATTTTTACTTCATCAAAAGAGAAGACAACACATGTGATGATGATGTGTCTACCCTCACATCCTAGATTGACATCTAAGAAGACCAGATCTTCTATTTTGAGACTTGTACACTCTCTCCTATTGCATGGTTATGGACAACACATCTAATCATAAATGGAAGGCTTGGTTCCATAACATCTAGATGCATCTCTCAAATTATGTCAATCCTAAAGGGCCTTTCTCAAAGAGAGTAGTAGGCACTCAAATGGCAAGCCACGCAATATTCCCTGGTGGCAGAATAACAATATCATAGATCCTACAACTAGACTCTTCTTTGATGTGTGAATAAGGGTGAATTAGAAAGTATCATGAAGTATGTCCATGCAAGATCACGTGGCACACATATCAATGGTGTTATGCTAGCCAGGGGGGCAACATGATAAAAAAAATCAAACTTGAGGAATTGAATAGAAATTGTTTCATTTTGGTCGCAATTGATTCCTTCACCAAATCGGTAGAAGAATTGTCTATTGCCAGCACACCATCCCAATAGGTCATCAAGTTACTTAAGAATAGGATAACAAGAAGGTATTGAATACCACATGAGATCATATTTGATAATGATACATATTTCATTGTCAAGACTATCAAAGAGTATCTGAGCTCTTTGGGAATCAAACATCACCGAATACCACCCTAACCAACCCAGATGAAAGGAGCCACAGAAGCTGTCAACAAGATCTTAATCAAGATTCTGAAGAAGACAATAAGATTTCATGCCAACTGGCACGAGCATCTCCCGATGGCCCTATGGGCCTACTGTACTTCTATACGAGATCCACAAGAGATACACCATATATAATGGAAGTAGTCTTGCCAATCAAAATCCATATTCCTTCACTTTGCATATTATGAGAAGTAGACATTCCTGAGGAAGAATGGTTTTAGGATCGAATATACTCCTCAACACCCTTGAATAAACAATGGATGAGACTATCATCTATTGTGATCAACCAAAAAGGAAAGGAATATAGGGAGAAGCATAAGTTGAAAATCCTTGAAGAAATTCACCTTATCTTTTGAAAGGAGGTGAGACCAAACTCTATACTAACTAACCATGCAATTATGAGGTGGGAAACCCTTACCAGGAAACCCCGATTCATTCCCACAGAATCCTAGACTCTCATACTAAGGCCTTGAGAATCAATGTCCCAACAAAAGCTTTAATGAAATGACCCACGACTAGTAAGCAACTCATAAGAAAAAAAATTGAAAGCCATTTAATAGGAAGACATATGCTTGTGGTAGATCACTACACTAAGGCATGTTGGAAGTCAAACCTCTCAGGGTGTCTCTGTCACCTGGCGCCTTGGCCCAACTGGGTAGGGAATTGTCATAGATGCACCTGCTATATGGCATTACTTTAGCACCTAGTGTGACACCCAGGTCTAGTAGATCTTTTATCCATCTCTTCCCTTAGAGTGAGGGTCCCTCTTATGATGGAACTAACACAAACATTGAGAGGGAAGAAACACCTATAATCATATTGAGAAGGGTGAGAACTTAAAAATGCTTGGGTTTTTCAACCTTTTGACTTCATTCAAGGTGGTGAACGAGAAGGTGGTAATCCCGAAATATGCTATCAAGACATATAATCACTCTTGGTCTCCTAAATAGGAGGCCAAGTTGATCCCAATCAATAGATTTGTCAAAGGAATTCATAGCACTATGCACCTCGAGGACCTAAGTCCAAACACAAATTTTTAGATATCATGGAGGGGGTACCCAAGGCTGGTGTCGCATGACATGAAAAAAAAATCTTTATTACAAAAACAAATTTATTACATAGTCATGGATTTTAAGCCAACAAAAAGAAAGAAAAAACACATGAATGTAAAATAAAAAAAAAATTGATATCGTTGTGGTTCTCTAAAAGAGTCACATGTCACTATCATGGGAGGCATTGATGTAAGAAACTAAAAATATTTTGGATAACAATATCAGCCCATAGTGAAGTGAGCTTCTTCTTATTCAGCCAAATATGTGCGACATTCTCATGCACCTTTTGGGAGTTTATCACCAGATTCTAAAAGAAAGATGGAAAAGTTTTAATTTGTTACACACATTGGCAATGACTGAACTGTTGTAGCATTGTTATCAGGTAGTATGTGGCGCAACTCTTCAAGCCTAAGAAGAATGATGAACCATTGAAAATTAGGCATGGACACTATTTAGTCCAAATTATCAAGGTGAAATTCCATCCATCCCCAGTGTAGGTCCACAGTCTTCATGCATGCAAGCCACCCAGTCAAACTTTTGGCCAATGGTCGATGATCAATGAAGGAAGAGCTGAAAGAATGATACTCACCTCTTGCATCATAGAAATACCACAACTAGACTACTAGTAACCTAAAGAGGACATGTTGGAAGGTACCTCCACAATCATAGCATCATCCCTATGATGAGAGTAACCTACTCCAACACGGTCGATGGTGGATCTACAATTGAAATGGGGACTTCTGAGGGGAAGTCGCCAACACCAGAAGACCCCCCACAGTGTTGATTATCCTCATAGATAGGTGGGATACTCAATCAAAATAGACCAACCACTACATCTAAAGTCACTTCCTCTCCCTATAAGGATGAGATCTAGTCTAAGTCATTAGGGAAGTGATACACTTCTCCCATGGGCCTCCCATGCCAAAATCCAAATGAAGTCTCATCCCCAAGAATGTTTTAAAGCCAAGAGCATCAATAGGAGGAGAGGGAGGAGCCTTAGGAGAAGGAAATGCCTCAAGAGGAAGCTGATGACAAAACTCATCCCTCTGATCATATTGCTCCTCAATAGAATCATAGTTGATCACTTATAGAAGACACATGTTAGGAAAATACAAGTAGATAAATATAGAACCATATTCTAAATACTTACCATTGGAAGATGCTGAAGACAATCAAATGCTTCTCTAAAAAAGAAAGTTGGTTTGACCATGAGAATAATACCACTCTAGGTACTCATCATGCATCAAGTGACCATACATCAACACTTGATCATCCTAACATTTTGAGACAAGAAGGGATCAACTTCGAAAAAGAGTCAAAGGGGAAATGCCATGCACTAGACATTTGATGGGCAGTATGCTCACCCATATAAATCACACTCCCCATGCACTAGACATTTGATGGGCAGTATGCTCGCCCATATCAGTCACACTCCCGGAAGGAGACTCAAATTGGATTTTACAAGCATCCAAAGACAACGTCTCAATGAATCGTGCATAAAACATGACCTCCTCGCCATACTACAATCTGGAGAAGATCCTGAATCAGATAGGAATAAGAAAAAATGGAGTCAACTAAAGTATACGTGCAAAGAATGATATAGGGATAAAGTACCATGCATACCTCAACAACAATCATCATTTGCAGTTCATTCCTCCACTTCTCATACCTTACCATACTACTATAGCCAGCCCAGTGATGACAAGTAGGGAAGGATGCATGCAGATAACCCTTTGGATCACTAAAAGTGATGGCATGTGAAAATGGAAGAGTTGATATCCCAAAAACTACAAGGAAGATATTGGTGGAATTAACTACTATTGAATTTTCAAAGAAAAAAATGAAAACAAACATGTAAAGGTTTACCTCAATCAAGAGTATGAGGCCACCACAATACTTGGTAGCCCAGACCATTTCCCTCTTAATGTCATATACAGACACCTCCTCAAGAGATTTAATAGATGGGCATACATACTACCACCCAAAACAAAGGAGGGAACCGTGTCCAACTCCAAAATAAAGGAGAACCAGAAAATGTCTCCTTTATTCCCTATCCTATTGCTAAACAAGAAACCAGTGATCAGGACAAACAAGAACACATTGACCCTCAGGAGTACATAAAAAGGATGTCTGGCACCCTATTCTTCACCATCATGAAAGAAGGTGGCTCTCAACCAAGCAAATATGACCTCATATCTAGAGGCCATTTCAATATCTTCAAGATTGACTCCTAGAATCTCATCTAGACAGTGGCATCCCCATTCTTGTCGTAAGATAGAAAATGGATAGGGTCCCACCATACCATGACCTAGTAGTCACAAAAAACTCACTATGGGTGATGTCTAGCTCGACAAAAGAAAAGTGGAATGTGCTAGTCCTTAGGCAAAAAATGCTCAATTAGCATAAGGGAATATGGCCTATCTATAATCCCACACTGACAAATTCTAGCAAAATTGGTCCTCTAAAGCATGTGTACCTCCTCATCCACTACACTATCATATAGAAAACCCACCTCATTCAAATAGGTCCACAGTACACATTCAACAATCTAATATCCTAATGAAATAAGGCGGGATACAAAGTAAAAACTATTGATACATGACAAATAGCCTGATTAAAACTTGGTAAAATAAAAAGAAAATAAAATTGAGAAAAGTTTCCAAGTTATACCTGATCATCGGCTTGATGACTTGGTTTAAACAAATTCATCAACAAAATGACCAGATGATGGATGAATCGCTAAAATTAGATTAGTTCCCCTACGATCCTATTCACACTGTTGTGACACCTTCTCATAACAAATGCCAATCAAAGATCTCATTAATCAAATTTGAACTCTATATAGGAAACTACCATGCATATTATGGATATGCCTCACCCCCATATCATCACCCACATCCTGCCCATCCATAACAGGGTCCTCCTCACACCATTCACAAGCCACGATCAATACAAGCATGAAGGCAACTCCATAAGCTTTTAACATAAACTAAATTTGGCTTAATCAGACATTCGATGGCCAAGAAAATGGCAAAACATTGAAATTAGTTGGATCGCAAATCAGAAAGCACATCCAAGTCATGTTCAACCTTCGAACCAAAAAGAATTTTAGGAAGCTAAAGATAAAAAAATTCCCATCAAGGGCCACAATGGCCAAACTGGAGTGCAAAAATGAAATCTATACCTATCCTAATATGGATGTAGCTAAAATTTACAAAAAAATGCCCCACAAGAGAGGGTGATCTGAAGCTCCTATGTCACCACAATACCGCCTCCCATGACACTATCGGAGATGACTAATAGAATAAGATCATCAATTGCTCTAAGGTTGGCAGATCAAGACAATTTGTAGGCTCTATTTATCTCTCCTCTCACTACCGCCATCATCCTACTTGTCTCCAAAATGATTTGAGACAATTGAGACAATGATGATTAGCACATAGACAATCAAGATGACGCTAGTGTCGAGAGGATAGAGAAAGAGAGTCAACATATTGTGCTTATCTACCAGCCCCAAACTGGTGGATCATAGTGTTTACTAGCCCTCTCCAATAGGAAGGCGATGTTGTGGCGGTAGAGGATTTTCATATCACCCTTTCGAGTGGTGCTTTTTTGTAGATTTCATCTACATCCATCTCAGGGAAGGTATAGATTTCATTTTTCACTTTAGTTTAACCATTTTGGCCATTGATGGAGAAAACTGATCTTTAAATTTCCGATATTCTTTGAGGTCTTGAGTTTGAAGATGACCTAGATGCATATTCTAATTTGTGATCTGACTGATTTTTTTGTTTTTCATTTTCTCATCTGTTGGTTGTCTGACAAAGATGATTTTAATTTTTATGGAAATCTTATGGATCTACCATTGTGTTAGTGTAGATGGAGGCTTATGACTATCATGAGGAGGAACCCTTTATGGATGAGGAGCATGCAGGTGAAGATGTGGGGTCGAGGTGTATCCACGGTATGCATGGTAGTTTCCTTTGTAGAGTTCATATTTGATTTATGGTATCTGTATTTGGCATTATTTCAAGAAGGTCATACAATTGTGCAAGCAAGACCGAGTGGTAACTGCTCCTAGAATAGAGATTCATCCATCATTGGGGCATGTTGTGGATGAATCTACATCACCCAGGTCTTTTAGTTGGTAATGAGGTATAACTTTGAAACTTTTCTCCAAGCTATTTTCTTTCTATTTGTCGAACTTGAATCAGGGTATTCGTCATGTATCAATGGTTTTGACTTTATCTTCCACCTTGTTCATTTAGGGTCTTATATTATTGAATGTGTATTGGCGTGCCCTTTGGGAATGAAGTGGGTTTTCTATATTATAGTTTAGTGGTTGAGGAGTTACACATGCTTGAGAAGATCGAGTTTTGGTAGCATTTGTCAGTGTGAGATTTTAGATAAGCCTTACCTCCTTCTACTGATTGAGCATTTTTTTCCATATACTAGCACATTCCACTGAGATGTGAGTTAGTGAGAGAATCAAGTATGCTAATTTAATAGTTGAAGTAATGATGAGAGTCACCTTTGTTGTCGAAAAATCTCATCTGGATCATCAAAACATTAGGAGTATGAATGATTGGTCAGACATAGGTAAGTACCTCAGTCGAAGGCTACCCTTCCTCTAGAGATATTCATTCATTCTCAATCCTATCTTCTTATGAATGACTATTTCAGCGACTCATCCTTAGAATGAAAAGATATTACATTCGCTTTCTACCCTTCACAAGTTTGGTCAAAAGATCCTTGATGAGTTAAACCTTTTTGGCCTATCCTGACCAAAAATGGGGGTCAGACTTGGCTCAAGCCTGCATTTATCAATCTTGTCTGGAATCTTGGCTTGAGAAGGACAAATTGCTGACACCTCATTTTTAGTCACTCAGTAGAAATTCACAAGTTTCAAAAATTCTTTGGATAACGATGGATTCCAGTCTACATTCAACTCATTTTCTATAGTTACCATTTCCTACACAATATTTGCATATTTCATTCACCTATTTTCACCCACTTTCACCCAGTATGGGTTTTTCTGTAAAGAAACCTTCTTTTTAGACTGAAAATGCAATTTTCTCATCAATTCTGATTTTTACAAGCTCTTTTCATTAATTGTCTAGTTGAATTATCCAAATATAAATATTCCTTTTTCTAAGAGTATTTGATTTTTTTCCCAAATAAATCTGAGAGATAGTCCCAAGTTATCTTTTTTCATAATTTCCTTCAATTTTCACCAAAATATTTTTGAAATTACTAGAAAATTGAGAAACCAATTTTTGACCAACTGAAACACCCAATGGATCCAGACCATCTTCCGTGTGCCACTTGTTGGATATCTTAGATATGGTTACCTCACCTACATGGTGTACTAGTGTGATCCACCACCTATTCTAGAAGGTTTTGTCAAAAACTGTGACCTCTAATATCCACCTATAAATACCCCCATATCATCCATATTGTGGGTCCCTTTTGAACCTTGTGAAGAAAGAGGATCCAACTATCTCTATCTTTTATTTTTGAATTGATCGTGATCAAGGGATCCTTCCTTTGATATATCATACACTGTTAGCATATGTAGAAATGGTAAACTATTGTAACGACTATAATTTCTATATAAGATATGGTCAACTACTATAACTAGTCTGCTCTACTGCTATTATAATTGTGTGCCTATTTACAGAAAAAGTTGATCCCATAATTGGCCTACGACTGTAAATCACCATCAATCCTACACATCGGTCCTAATCACCCATGAGGATCTACATTATGGGAGGTTGGCCAGTGATTAGAACCCCTAATATGCCTAAAAATAGGACTTTCAGGGTGATGATGGGAAGGACACTAACACCTCCAACCAGACCACTGATAAAATTATTTCTTCTCTTGTTCTTTTTATTTTTATTTTTATTGTCTTGATCTTTTCATTTCTTTGCAACATAAAATAGCTTGATACCTTTTTATCAAGTGGGATGGGGATGCTAATCCTTTCACACTCTTTTCAAGATTATTGAGTTGACTCTGGATTTAGTTTTTATTTATTTCTTTTTTTATCTATCCTCTTGGATGAAAACTCATATTTACATCGTGGATTTACTGATTTATCATGTTTTTTTCTCAATTTTTATTTAAAATTAGGTGGCAACTATGAACATCCATTTTTAATGCGACCACCGAACAAAGTTTTAGTACCCAAAGAATAGGGTTTTCTTCGTATATGTCCTTTTGAGCACGATGCAACACCTATTTTCTGACTACAAATATATCCTCCTACTTTCTAAAATCCATGTCCCTTCTTGTTCCGACCCTATTCACCACCTCTCTTCTCATCATCTCATGTGGTGGCAGAGAGAAGTGTAAGAAGCCAACATCCCATGCACCCAATCAAACCAACCTGATCCTATCTCAATTTTTGAAGTGTTAGGGCCAAAAATTTATCCCCACAACCAAAAATTGACTCATTTATGAAGAACCAAATGATTTTAGGGGAATGTTTGAATAAATAAAATGATTTTAGGGTCACAATTGATTTTGGACCTTAGACCAATATTGACCTGAGTAACCCAAAATTTGCATTAATATTTTCAAATAAATTTCAAGTAAAAGATACCAACAAACTACTCAATTATTGAACTGTCACTCTTGAGATTTATTTTGACTATTCAACATAGTTTTTCATTTGTTTGTAAGATTTATTATGCTAATTATTTATGAAGTTGTGTACAAAACTCTTTAACAAACTACAATAAATCTCTATGTATTTTGAAATTGCAATGAAAGTTCGCTCACATTGAATTTGTTGATTACATTTTACAATTATCAATGATAATGGAAATAATAGATTTTTTTAATTATTCTCCTAGTTATTAGATGTAGGATCAGACCCAAAAGACCCAAAAACATTTATGAATTGGGTTAGGGACAATATTTTCGACCAAAAATCTATTTTTTGCAAGTTTAGAGTCTAACCAAAAACTATTAACCCAAAATAAACCTTCCCATCAACACAAACTCGATTACCAACCCTATTGTGAGTGTGGAAACACCTCGCTAGCATAGTAAGGAAAAGTTCCAATTGAGTTTTTTACTATATTTGAAACATACATGTAGCATTCCAAACTACCCACTTCTCTTATGTAGTAAAGATAGGTATCTACCACTGGAAGGATATGTTAACTACTATATAACAATGTGTGACTTGGTTAGAGATATCTTGCATGTGGACCCTTTCTTATTCATATAAGCTCAAAATGGTTATTTGGTTAAGAATCACAAGAAAATTAGGAAAGGAAACTATCATTAACTCTTTGGAATGTGCAAACTATGTTGTCCATAAGAGTACTTTCACCTTATTTAACACTAACTATTAGTGCATAGTAATAATCAATGAATATCCTTTTAGAATAAAACAATGATGATAGCGTGAAGTGTGCACTTGCAAATTATGTCATAGAGTGAATGTCTTTGAATCGTCCTAAATATCCTAACTAGCCAAATTGATCGATCAACTATCTATTCTTTTTATGTTTTGGATTTTGCATTTTATTTATCATCCTTTTATTTTTATAGATTAGAATGTATAGATTAATATATTTTTAGGGTTATACTGAATAACATCTATAAGTTTGGATTCAAAATTTTAGACCATCTGGTTAGCACCAAGAAAATAAAAGGTGTGAGAGTTGAATTAGGGCCAAGGGTTTTGACCTAGAACTTATATCAATTGTTTATTTTTAATTAAATGATGTTACCAAAGCAAACCCAAATACATTCTAATTAACCCAAATATAATATAAACATTAAGATGGTACAACCTTTAAACATTATAAATACCTCACAAGAACATAGTTATTAGATCGTCCATACATACAATTTCCTAGATATATACATTGAAATTATAATATTGTGTAAAACTACAGTCATGTATACAATTTGGAGAGGGTGGATATCTAAAGTGTTCATGCATACCTTAGCGAATGGTTCCTAGCTGTAGTATTTACAAAGAAACTTTTATTTGGCACTATAGGTAATAGTCTTTAACTTTTATTTATTGATTGGAAACCACTGTAGGTGTGTTGGTTGATACAATACTTCCACTGATACTTTTCATTTTCTAGTAGGTACTTTTCCACAGGAATTTTTTTTGTGCACCTAATACTAAGGGTCGGTGTAAAACTCTAAAAGAAAGATAAGATTATGATATACCACTTTATTTGATGAGAATATGGGAAAATGTTTGTAGATGTTTAAATCAACAAAAAAATTAAAAAGGTTGAAGAGTGACTCCACCTAAGGGAAAATAAAGTGTGTAAATTATATCTAATAGATAGGATTTTCCAAGCCATTATATGTTTGGGGGAGGTTCTAGATACACTCACGTCACTTGAATGCTAGTGTTTGAAATACCCAAGTTTGTGTGAAGTATTTGGCTTGGCTTTGGTCAAGAAAAGAAATTAAGATTGCTTTGAAAAAAAAAACTACTAGAGTGTGAAAGCCTTTATGGACTCAAGATGACCATGAATTTCCATCATCATCCCCAAAAACTCCAATTTTTATTAGGTGATCTCAATTAATTCAAGATCTTCCAAAGATAAAATCCATCTCGTGCATTGCAATGAAATGTGGTAATTTAAAGAGAGGAATGACTCAAGAGGAATTCAACATGAGAAAGATCTATTTTTGTGAATGTGATCAAGCCAAAGTTATGAAATATGATTAAACTTGTTTAGTAATGAGGTAGTTATGCAAGATATGGTTGAAAATAACTAGAATAGCGAGATGATATCTAGTTTAGTTAATAACAAAATCATTTTTAGTGGAGAAGTTATGAAACAAGTGGATGGTTAATTAAGTTGATACATCTAAAATAGTTATGACAAGATGGGATCAATATAGATAACCAACAATTAGATCAAAAAGATCTATTGCATTCTTATGGTATTTATAGCCTTCTGGCATATGGATTCAATGTTCTATAAGACAAATCTTTATGGTCCACTATGCTACAAATTCTTACACATGAAGAGATAGTCACTCTCTAGTTTTAGGAGAGTCTAAAGGTAGACCTTGAGATGGAGTATAGATGGGTTATTTATATTTTTGGAATAGATTTGAGGGGTCAATATTCTGAATAGAAGTTTTGTTAAAAAATCCACATCACATCATAGAAAAAGTAAAAAAAAAATAGGATTTAGCGATATGGGTACAAATGTTGGCAATATGCTTTGTTTTTGTAAGACCCCTGACCTATCTTTATGCTTAATTGTGTTTTCTTGATATAATGAGATGCTTAAACTTTAATATAATCTCTTGAGGTGCCTTAATAACAAGTGACATGCTTCTACTTTCAATTTGGTCCAATTTGATTTACGATGAGATATCATTATTATATGTGATTTCTTTGGACTAGCTGGCAATTTACCCATGGGTGAGGGTTATCTTGCAAATTGTCACATGTGGAGTGTATTCTTTGTACCTCGCCATCATGAGAGAGAAGATGGTTCTATGGGGCACCTTGTTTGAATCATGGTTGGTGATGTGACATCATATGGTGATATTAGGGTTCCTAGGGTTTGCCTTGTTGATATGGGCACCTTGCTAGGGTTTGAGTGATATGACCACTACCTCACTCTTGGGTGATTGTAGCAACTATAGAAAATCCCTTAGTTGTTGCTTCAACCAAAATGACCTAGAGATTGGTTAGTCAAAACCGTTTGTCCTCTAGTGAAGCGTCTCAATCATGTGTATATGTGACTTAATGTTTTGGTCGATACTAGTGCTAGGGAGTGTTTCGACTGAAAAAAAGGAAGGTAGCCGACCTAGATGGTTGCTAAACTTTATGGATAAACATAACCCTTCAAGGCATGCATGTGAGTGGAGGAAAGGTTGTTTCTTTGGTGGACATGTGTCCTTTGCTAACCTCTTGTGTTGACACCTCATAACCTTTTACTTATCTCCTACCTTGTGTATATAACCCCTTCTATTCACTAGCAAGTATCTTTTTTGGCCCTACTCTCTTCCTTTTCTCTTGAAACCGACCTTGGATCTTTGTGAACAAAGGAGGTCTGATCTTGAAGCTTGTGTGGCCGATCAATCTTGCATGTTGAAGATTTTGTGATTCATCAACCCTTTGGTGGTGATTCTTGATGATTCCTTCTCTTGGTAAGTGATCTCTATCATTTGATGACATTTTCTCTTTTTGAAATCTTTATCTTCTTCTTTCCCTTAGCCATGAGATTATGGATCTTCCATGGTGGCTTTTCTAGGAGATCTCTTCTTTATAAGGGTCAAAGATCGTGTTTTGACATGGTGGTACCCGAGTGAGAAGAAGACCTCTTCTTTTTCTCTCCCAAATCGACCTAGGGTTTAAATTTTGCATTCCCTGAGCTCTCCTTTAACCGTGGAGTTCTTTTCTATTTTGGAGGTGATCTAGTGGCTGAAGTGGTGATACAAGTTGGGGCTTCTTTCTCTCTCTTAGAGCTTTAGATCTTGGAATCTTTGATCTTCAAATCAAAGGTGGGTTATATAACTTTTCCCTCATCTATTACTCACACCTAAGAGTTGATTATATGTTGTTGTTCTAAGTCTTAAAAATGTGTTCTTTATTATAGAAGAAGAGATAATGTTTTAGGGTTTAATTTTGTAGTATTCTCAATAAGATTACGCTTTCTAATAAACCCTAAAATTCTTGTACCCAATTTTGTGGTGATTGGGAGGATGATGTTTTTCTTTGAATTTTATTTATGGAAATGTTTTATCATGTTTATGATTCATCTACCTTGATAAGTAGATAGTTTTGATGCTATTTACATGCATAAGAAATTTGTTTTCAACCTCTTAATTACGATCTTCAAGGTGACCCTCTGTGATATATGTTATGGGTTAGATGAACATTATATGTTGAGATGTTACACTTAGTTGACGTTTGGGTTTCTTTGATGTTGATCATCTATTTTGACCATGTTTGGATCTATTTTGAATTTGAGAAAGTGGTTGACCTATGGTCACTGCACCCCTTCGTCTTCCTTTTCAATCAACACCCTAGTGGGTGGATGTCTCGACCGCAACACCCTAACCCTATGGGTTACTTGCTACCCATACTATGCTGATCGCAATGTAGCATTGCTGCTAAGTCACTTAGTATGTTTCTTAAACGTAGCAATTGTGATGATGATAGTGTGAAGGTCGAAACACCTACCTAGGTTTTGTGATGGTGTTAATAGGTTGGAGTTGAGTTGGATTTGGTTGTGACATCTATGAGTTATGGTCGTAACACTTCATGGATGGAGGGTTGATACCTTGGTGTAGTCGCAGTCGGAATGCCTTGTTTGGGTGACACCTTGCGTCGCAATTGCAAAAAAGCATTAGGTGACGGTCTCTACAGCCTATATTCGTTGCGGTCACAAAACATTATTGAGAGTCTAGGTTGACACACACACATGTATTTACATGGTTGATACATAGTGTAGGTATCTACACCTACTACTTCATTGACCACAACACATGGCATACGATATATGCATGATGATGTACTGGTGTATAGCTAATCTTTATCATTAGTTCTTAACCCTAGTACTCTCCAAACATCTGGGAAGTGATGGAATTAGGGTTTAGTCATGGAATAATGTTATGAAACCCTAATCAATTATACATGGAACCCTAACCCTAATCTAGTGATAATGTGATGTGTGTGCTCATTTTAGTTGAAGATTATTCTTATGTGATGATATTTTTCTCTCTCCTACTTGTGTAAGCGTAACTTGCAAGTGAGATGAATGACTTAACTTTGTGAATACTATGATGATACTACATAATACAAGGTGGTAATTATGAGTATTGTTGAGATATATTGTGATACTAAATGTGCAGGTAATATGTGATTGGGTATAATGACCTGACAAGGGCCTTGAGCACAGTTTGAGGAGGAATTATCTAGATATATGAATGAGGGATTGATATCCCCTAGTGATGAGATGTTAATAATGACCTTGTGAATGGCAGTGATACAAGAGCCCATATGTTGATGAGACAAGTTATCACTTTATACATTTTATATCTTCTAGAGTTGTATCCTATCTTAACTTTGTAGTGTTTGTTTAGGGTTTATATGTTATAACTTGATTAATGCATTAAAAGAGACCCAATTGGATTATCAAATAAAGAAAAACCCTAATCATGTAGTTGTCATGTACCATAGATGCATCTTCAATGCCAGTATTGTGTTGGATGGTGAAACGAGTACCTCATACAGAAAACTTAGAGCACATACTATTGAATATGCAGGGTGCAAGTTGAGATATCTCCTTGTATCATTAAATTTTTGTTATATTGGTATGATGGTTTAATATTGAACGACCATGTGTGAGCCTGTTCTCTAGTGTTGTGCCATGTAACAAGGTAGGCTAGTTGTTTTATAGGACCATAGCTTTGACCATGAGTTGATGTCTACAAAACTACAACTTTGATTATAAGTTGTTGTTTTGCAGTCTAACTGTTATGTCACTGCGTTGTAGACTCAAACAATCCGACTAGTGATGGTGATGATCATAGAGTCTGGATCTTCCATAGATCTTGTATGGTATTAATTTAGACTTAGCTGTTGTTAGTTAGATTTGAGTGGTACGCCTCAAATCCTCAGGGCATAATAATAAAAGTTGGTAAACAACTGTGTAGTATATGTATTTAGGGTCAAATATGAATCACATTGGATGACCCCACACCTTATTTATTATACTATTTAATTTATAGTAGTTATACATGTTGTCATATTCCTCCTAAAAGTTTACATTGATCTACTGCTCAGATGTAACTCCTTAAATTGTTTATCCAATATTAACTATTTTATTTTACTACTATGTTATCTTATTGTGCTTATAATAGTTGACGGTGGGGAGTTATACCTCTCGCTGGGAAGTTTAGTCTCTCCCTGTGGGTTTTCTGCATCTTTTAGGTGGTCATGCATGGGGAGGTAGGGTTCGTGCATTCGGTGCTAAGAAGCAAGGACAACAGTAACTGTCAGAAGGTTGGACATGCTCCTAGAAGTTTTATAATAGAGTCCTATGTGTCGTACATGTACTCTCATGTCTTTGGGGAGATTTTTTTGTTTGTATATCGACATGTAGATTTTGTCTTTATGCCATGAGTGTAAAGAAATGACATGTATATATCCAAACATGTGGCAATATGTAACATTGGTGGCTTGAGAGCATTGAACATGAAATGTAATATCATTGGGCATATATGACCATGGATAGCCTGAGATTGGAGCTTGTTTATGATATGTAATAGCTTGCGCAATTGCATTACAAATGATTTTAATTTACCCCTTTTGTGGTAATATATTAGTTAGAGATAACTCCACACTTTGTTTTGAGTAATCTCACTTTAAGTGACAATGAGTGTCATAGTTTCGTGGAGATTTCCAATAGGAAACACAAGATTCTACCATGTGGAAATGTTAGATGTCCTTAGGTGTCTCCGAGCAGGAAACAAAATCTTTTCATAATCAAGATTTTGAATTTTATGGAATAATTTGGTGTTATCTCGGATAATAATTTCATTTTTATTGTGGTATTCTATAATTTGAGTATAAATATTTGATTGATGTACAGGGGAAGAGAAGAAATGAAAACTTTAGGGCCACATCTTTGTTTTTTATGTTTCTTGGTAAAAAATAATGATTGATTGAATAAAAAAAGGATCAATGAGTTTCCAATTCGATTAGGAATTGGATATTTCATCAATACAATTAAACTGCACAAATAATGGGAAAAGACTTATAAATATCTCAATAAATTGGTGAATTGCACTTAGTCTTATGGATAGGGTATTTTGTTTGGTGAACCCTTGATAAGTGGTAAATTGGTGAATGTGGGTGGAAAAAAGAATTTAGAAAAATGTGGAATAATTCTAGTAAATTTAGTCATTTGGTAATGTCATTATTTAATGATGATGGTTATTAATAAAAAAATTGTTGTTTCAATTGTTTTCCCCTCTCAAGACAAAGTTTGATTTAATAATGAGAATTGTAGGCTTGAGCCAGATATGACTCCTATGTTTGGTCATAAAAGGTCAACATGTTAGACTTGTGAAGGGATATTTTGTTGAATCATATGGTGAATAGCATGGGCAATTTCTTTACTTAAAGGTATGGGTCAATGGGAAAGCCATTCATGAAAAGGTAAGGTCACTCACCATACAATACAAATGTTTAACATAGGCTAATTAAGGTTGTGGACTATACTTGGTTAATCTCTTTCCAATAGGTTGATGCCAAGCTTTTAGGAAAATGTATATTTTCCAAAGTTCTCTTGGTCTCATACGTACATGGGAATTACTAGTATAGCCTTTTCTCAATCTAAAAATGATTTTCTCACTAATTCATGCCTTGAGCAGGTGTGGTGGAAATGGAAGGAACAAAGGAGTCACTTTTGTGGGTCTTTGAAATAACAAAAGGTTGAGAGTCACAAAGTATGTCTTATCAAATAACGAATCCACAGTTGTGGAATATCTTTAAAAGTGTTTGATTTTTAATAGATTATTGTAAGAAGAAATGAAGAAAGGAAGAAGACAGGAACACTGATCACATGTCGGCTGCAAGATGCAGCAAACGTGAGTAGGGCTTGAGCCTACACACTTGTATATATATTAGGGTAAGTACATGAGGTACAAAGAGAGAAAAAGAATAAAAAATAAATTTCATAAGCAAAATAGAGCTGCCGTTGGATTGTCGTTCTGCCGCTGTACTGGTGTCGATACCATCGACATGAGGGTCGATGGTATCAACAGAACATTATCTTGCGTCTGAACCAATCTCGATACCATCGACATGTGTGTCGATAGTATCGACCGAGATGCAGGTGGCTTCAACTTGAACCTGAACAGATCTTGATACTATCGACAGAGTGTCGATAGTATCGACCAGAATGTAGGTTACTTCACACTCCCTCTCAAGCTGGAGGGTACACATCGTGTATGCCCAGCTTGCCACAAAGTCTCTGAAAGATTACTGAACCCAAAGGCTTTTTCAGGATATCTGCTAGTTGATCCTCAGATCTGACATATGGAGTCACAATAGTGCCGTCTTTTATTTGATCACGAATAAAATGTCAATCAACCTCTATGTGTTTTGTACGCTCATGAAAGATAGGATTCCTGGCAATGTGCATAGCAGATTGATTGTCACACTTGAGCTCCATAGAAGGTAGAAGAGAAATTTGTAATTCAGATAGAACAGATTTGACCCATTTTAGTTCACAGCATGCATGGGCCATAGCACGGTATTCAATCTCAGTGCTAGATCTAGCAACCACATGTTGCTTCTTACTTTTCCCTGTGATAAGATGATCACATAAGAAGGTACAATAGCCTGATGAAGATCTCCTATCAGTATGATCATCAGCCCAGTCAGCATATGAATATCCTGTGAGAGACAGAGTAGATGGAGGTGCCTTTGGTCTAGAATATGTGATACCCTTACTAGGAGCATTTTTCAGATACCTCAGAATTCTGCAGACTGCTGTCCAGTGTGACTGTCGCGGAGAATGCATATATTGGCTGACCACGCCTACAGCAAAAGAAATATCAGGTCGGGTGACTGTTAGATATATTAATTTACCCACTATTCTCCTTTAATATTCTAGATCTTGATACTCAACATCATCAACCACCTCTTTGAGGTGATAATCCATTGGTGTAGATACCGGTTTAGATTCAGCCATGCCTGTTTCCTGTAATAAATCAAGCACATATTTCCTCTGAGATAAATTGACACCTGCATGAGATCTAAGCACTTCAATGCCTAGAAAGTATCTTAGTTTGCCCAGATCCTTCGTATGGAAGTGTTTTTGCAAACCCTATTTGACACGAGATATTCCCATGGTGTCACTGCCAATAATTACTATGTCATCAACATATACAATAAGAATAATGGATCCACAAGAAGAGTTGGAGTAAAATAAGGAATGATCAGTCATGGAGTGAGAAAAACCCATCTGAAGAATAACTTCACTGAACTTGTCAAACCAAGCTCTAGGTGACTGTTTCAGCCCATATATAGCTTTCTTTAATTTGCATACTTTCTGACACTCCCCCTGAGCAACAAACCCAGGAGGTTGCTCCATATATACCTCTTCCTGTAGATCACCATGGAGAAAAGCATTTTTTACATCCAGCTGAAATAGTGGCCAATCAAAGGTAGTAGCAAGAGAAATAATGATCCGCACAGAATTCAGGCGAGTAACAGGAGAAAATGTTTCAAAGAAGTCAACACCATAGGTTTGAGTGTAGCCCTTTGCAACCAATCGGACTTTCAACCGTTCAATTGATCCATCCGGATTGTGTTTAATAGTGAAAACCCATCTACAACCCACTACTTTCTTTCCTGCAGGAAGATCAACCGGATCCCAAGTACCATTATTTAAGAGAGCTGGCATCTCAAGTTGCATAGCCTGTGTCCAGCCACTATTCTTCATAGCATCATAATGGTTTCTTGGTATAGGAACAAAATCAATCCCAATAGCAAATGCACGGGCCTGCTTAGACAGATGAGACAGGCAACATACATTAGTAATAGGATGTTTAATAGTACAGGACCTAGTACCTTTCCGAACAGTAATAGGAAGGTCGAGATCTGATGTCTCTGTAGGAGTCTCTTGAGTATAAGGCGATGATGAGGGCTCAGGGACTGGTGCCGCTACTTCTTCTGGATCCTGCCTGCCTCGCCTATGGTACACATGTGTGTAATGCTCAATGGTAGGCCTATCTCCTGCTTGTTCATCTGGGATAGAAGTAAAATTTGGAATGATAGGTGGCACTCCCTCACTCTGCACTGATGGTGCCAGTCTCTCATTTTGTATTTTGGTGGCTCTCCCTCTCTCAACTGCTCCCCCTTGCTCATAGCATTGGAGAAATATGGAGTGGTCTCATGGAAAGTGACGTCCCTATACACAAACATGTGGCGAAGACAATAACACTTGTATCCTTTGCTAGTATCAGAGTAACCCAGGAACAATGTTTTAATGGACCTAGGAGACAGCTTGTAGACCTTAGGGTCAAAGTTATGGACAAAGGAAGTGCAACCAAAAACTCTAAGAGGAATAGGATACGGGGAGTCCATGGGATGCAAAATAGAAAAAGGAGTCTGTCCTTGAAGAATAGAAGAAGGTTGCCTATTAATCAAGAAATAAGCAGTTAAAAGAGCTTCAGACCAAAACTTCTTGGGCACATTAGATTGAAACATAATAGATCGAGCAATGTCAAGAAGATGGCGTTTCTTACTCTCTGCCACCCCATTTTGCTGAGGGGTGTGAGGGAAAGATGTGCGATGAATCATACCAGCCGAGCTACAAAAATCATACATAGCCTTTTGAACATATTCCAAAGCATTATCAGACTGAAGAATTTTTATATTGCAATCAAACTGGACTTTAATTTCAGTATGAAAATGTTTCACAATAGACAACACGAACTCTCTACTTTTAAGAAGGTAGATTCATGTCATGCGGGAGAAATCATCGACAAAGGAGATAAAATAATGAAAACCATTATACCTCTGGTCTTTTACAGGACCCCACACATCACTATGCACTAACTCAAAGGGACAAGAAGCCCGCTTATTGACTCGACTGGGATAGGATAACCTATGGTGCTTTCCCAGCTGACATGACTAACACTCTAAGGAAGATAATTGAGACAACTCTGGTTCCAACTTCCGTAGGTTTTCCAAAGAAGGATGTACATATCTGCAATGCCATAGTAGGAGGGAACCACTCAACATGATAGATGGAGTAGGAGCAGGCATTTGGTGAGATAGACTGTCAGCGTTGAAAAGGTAGAAATCACCTTTCCTAGGCCCCCCACCAATCATCTTCATACTCTTGAGATCCTGTAATATAAAACAAGAAGGTCCAAATATTACCCAACATTTTAGAGTGTCAATCAATTTTGCAATAGAAATAAGATTAAAAGGAAATTCAGGCACAAAGTGAACTGATTTAAGATCAATCTTGGGTGTTAGGGAGACAGATCCACTAGCTAAAACCCTTTTCACTGAACCATCTGCCAGTGTAACAAATTGGTGAGGAATAGATGAGTCAATAGTGTGGGGCACTCTCCTCATACCAGTCATATGTTGTGAGGGGCCAGAGTCAACCATCCAAGATGAGGATGAGCCAGATGCTATGAGAGATGTAGCCTGATTACCAGCTGTAGATGCCAGATTTGCCGATGAAGAAGATGATGACCCCATACTCATGTGTTGTGTCACTTGAATGAACCGATCATATTCTTCTTGGGTAAGAGTGATGTCGGTGCCAGAGGTAGTACCCAGAGTAGTAGAGGATGAGGATCCTGTGGTGGTGGCACAATGTGCTGCTCCCACAGGTGGTGCAGCAGGTCTTCCATGTTTCTTCCAACACTTATCCACTATATGTCCCTGTTTGTCACAAAAGGTATATTTCGGACGTGTCCCACACCCTCTACCCATACTGGGTCGTCCTCCTCGTACCGCAGCAGCAACAAACGCATGAGATTCTCCAGAAGGTATATCAGAAATAAAGGAAGCAGACTCAAACATAGATTGTTGGATCCTTGAATAAGCCTCCACAAGACTAGGTAGTTTATCAGTAGCCAGAATAACGCTCCGAGCGGAGCTACAAGCCGAGTTAAGACCAAATAAGAATTTGGCTGTAACTAGATCATCTCTATCCTTAATCTGTTCAGCAACAATCACATGATGGTAATAACTTAGCTCTTGAGCAAGAGCCTGAATCGCCCCAAAATACTCCTCAAGAGATCAGTCACCCTATTTTTCAGCAAACAGACGATCATAGATCATAAACTGATGGAGAGCATTCTTCTCTTGAGAATAATGTTGCTTCACTGCGTACCATATTTCCTTGGCTGTAGAGTAGAACATGAACCTTGCGGCGATTGTAGGTTCCATACTATTCCACAACCAAGTCTTCACAAGACTGTCATGTCGCTTCCATTCAGCATACCCTTCATCAATATATGCCTTGGGACTCGAGTCAACGTGCCTTGCTCTGTCACGAGCCTCCAAGACGGTGTGGATGGCGTTCATCCATAGAAGATAATTTTTCCCGTTGAGCTTAATGGAGGCGATAGGTGACACCTCGTTGTAGATCATAGGTGTCTTGATATCCTCCATTGTAGAACGGAATATATGACAGATTGATACACGTCAAATAGAGTGTGGGGACGGGGAGATACACGTCACACACAGAAGAAAAACAAGGAGAAATGCATTACTGACGCATTCACAGCCTCCAAATGATCTTCTTAATCACACATGGAGGAGGTGTGACTAGGATGATCGCTGAGACGAAACTTGTCCTCCAGTGGTGTTTTTTTTAGATGATCGTTGGATCACCCAGAGACCATCAACCGCTTTGTGATAGTGGCTACGGTAGAGTTAGATATCTACCGCAGACCCAGAGTAGCCAACAGTGGTTCTACACAGCCGGTGGATTACACCAAGTTGACGGGTGGGAAGCAACTGGCCGTCAAGGAGAGAGAGACCTGGAGAGATCCACCGGAGAGAGAAAGAAGAAACCCTAGATCAATATCCTCTCTAATACCATGTAAGAAGAAATGAAGAAAGGAAGAAGATAGGAACACTGATCACATGTCGGCTGCAATATGCAGCAAACGTGAGTAGGGCTTGAGCCTACACACTTGTATATATATATTAGGGTAAGTACATGAGGTACAAAGATAGAAAAATAATAAAAAATAAATTTCATAAGCAAAATAGAGCTGCCGCTGGATTGTCGTCCCACCGCTGTGCCGATGTCGATACCATCGGCATGAGTGTCGATGGTATCGACAGAACATTATCTTGCATCTGAACCAATCTCGATACCTTCGACATGTGTGTCGATAGTATCGACTGAGATGCAGGTGGAACTTGAACCTAAATAGATCTCGATACTATCGACCAGAATGCAGGTTGCTTCACAATTATTTTCTCTCTTTATCTTGTGATATGTCTGAGTAAATTATGCCAACCATAGTAAACTATTGGATATACCAACTTAGATCTAGATTCATAACCATAAAATGGTTATCTTGAGAGTCTCTTGTGCAGGACTGGGCTTTGTAAATGTAGAAGAACCTTTTTAGGACAGTGCTTGAACTAAAGTGTAGGATGCCTACCAGTTGTAGAGAAATCAAAATGAGATACCCACCAAAATTATGGTTTGTCAAGGAAAAATTGAGAGGTTCCTACTCAATATAGGGATACAGTTGAAAGGTCAGTCACCTAGGTGTAGTATCTGAATGAAAAAGGGTTTCCCTAATCAGGGTAGGGCTTGAATGCAGAGCAAATAGCCTACTCCAATTAGGGCTTTTATACAAAAATGAAGCATGAGGTTTGCCTACTCAGGGAATGTCTTGGATGATGTATAAAAATGGAAGGTTTTCCTACTTAAGATTGGTCTTAAATTCTATAGGCAAAATAATGCCTACTCAAGACAGCACTTTATGCATGGAGATGGTAGAGTTTAAGATCATGATCCAACACCCAACTATTGTTACGTACCTGATGTCAGATTTTGAAATGTAAGGTGTATGAATCACATATGTGGTCCCATATAAGGTCTTGGTCCACGGTCCTCTATAGGGACATACAAGATGTAGGGTTTTGAAAGATGTGATGCATGTTCAGGTTATAACTTGTGATCCATTTTTAAGAACTTGGTGCATGAAATATAAAAAGTTGAGGATGCCCACCTATAACAAGGATTTTCATTTCAAATGTCTCAGGATCAAAATAATATAGGAATTTTGAAAAGATAGGGCACAAAGTCTGGTTGAGATCAAACTGTGGAATTCAGAAGTGCAAACAACGATCTAGGATTCAAGATGGAAAAGGTTCTTAGACCTCAAGGGTGACCAAAGGATGTAATCTTCATTATAAGAGTGAGTTTTTATATTTTTAGGATTGATTTGATATCTTCATATTTTAAAAAATTGTAAGTACCTTATTTGAATTTTTATGCTTTAAGTGAACATATTTTAGAATTTATCTAGAAAATCAGTTGGAAATACAGGGCCTGATTGCAATGTTTTATTAAAAACTTTTATTCAAAGAGGATAATGAGGGAATGTTGTGTATTGTCCTTATTTCTCAGTATTTTGGTAGTGGCAGTAGAAGGAGCTCAAGTTTGAGCAATCAAAATTGGTGACAGTAATTAGATATTGTCAGTCCACAAATTGGGTGTTCTACACATAACATGGCATTCTACTCATATGGATAATGAATATAGAATGCTCTAATCTCTAGAGGGAGGGAGATTGTAGATTAGGCAGTTTGAGTGATTTTGTAATTATTTTTGTACCCCCATTAGCTCTAGAAAGGTATATTTTTTAGCTTTTAGCTATTTTCTAGTAATTTTTAGCTCTCTATGGAAATTATTAGTTTTCATTTCCTAACTTGTTTGTGTTCATGAGGTTGAAGAAAATGACCTCACGTTTTGACTTACAATTTACTCTTTTTCATTGTTTTTGCATTTCTAAGAGCGTATGATGCCTCGTTGTGTTGATTCATCTTACATCAAAAAACTAATTTAATAGAAACTTTGACAATTTCATCATAGATGGTGAGTGGTTGGAACATTTAGGTTTAGGGAGATAATCCTCAAGATGTTCAAATTATAGATGAGAAAGAGGATGATGACAAGGGAATGGTAGATAAGGTATAAGTGAGCCCTAAATACTATTTGTTGATTGTAATTTATTGCAATTGGAATTTTATGATCATTCATTTCTCTAGGTATTCCTGTTGCAAGAGTAGAGAGGATTCATAGATATATTCTCCCTACTGAGGATTTATGATGGGAGTGAGTCTGTTGTAGGTGGACTTCCACAACTGAGGACGTCAAGCCAAGAATAAGTTATAACTTTAATCCTTTATTCTTTGTTATTTCCTTTGATTGTCAATTTTGGATCAGGATTTGATTTCTTTTGTAGGTGATTTTGATGTTTCTTTTCATGTTTCATCTTTCAGCGTAGGGACTTAGGGTCCAGAATGTCCACCTTAAAGATAATTGGATGAGTTGGGATGTTTGTATACAAAATTAGTGTCAAAATAGGTAAAACTTTTTGAAATACCAATTTTGGAGATCTTAGTAGATGCAAGATTGGATCTAGGAGGGATGATGTCCCGTTTATTCTATGTTTTCAACTAAAAATCGATCATTATATTTTTCATTTGAGGAGTTAGTTATCACTCACAGAAAATTCACTGAGATTACTGGGTTGGCTTCTATGGAGTTATAATTAGCAACTTGTCAGATAGGCAGTCATGGGGATGTGCACTTCTTTCTCAATTGTTGGATGTGGACCCATCTATGGAAGGTATGTACTCTAAGTATGAGGTCAAGTATACTTTATTGTGCCATGTGTTCTTTTTGGAAGTGTGAAGCAAAGGGTGAATGTGACCCTCAATTGTTTTCTTTGTGTGTCACAATGTTCATCTTCTTTAGGGTTGTCAATGGGTAAGAGTAAATTCGTTTACCCTTTACCCAAACCCTGTAGGGAAAGGGGAAGGTTAAAGGATATTTTTACCCTTTACCTATCTACATGCAACCCTCTAACCCACTAACTTAGTGGGTAAAGGTAAAGATGAGCCATCACCATACCCTCTGACCTGCTACCCACAATATTGATGTATGATATATTAAATGTATAGTCATTGTGTTGTTTAATTATGTATATTATTCAATATTATATGGTCGGAATTTGATAAAATACATGATACTCTAATTTATTTCTTATGTAGACGATTTTGTTGTGTATACAACACCATTTTGGAGGTGTACGATAGACATGTATGAAATATTGAAACTTTTGTAGTTTATTGAACATTTATACATTTGTGTGTGGTGTTTTCTACTTCTTTTGGGACTGTGTTTATTGAGTATGTTACAAAATATGATGATGTAAGAATAGGGGTATGTAATAACAAGATTTAATCAGTAATAATCAACCATTTGATGCATATTCATGGTGGTGTTATCTAATTTATTTGTGCTTAACTTTTTTTGCATGAAGCAACATGTTGGAGGGTATAAAATATGCATGTTTGCAATAATAACTTTTTGTAATGTATTGTCATTTATTTCATTTTTCTATAGGATTCATTTTATTCTAGTGGGTGTTTTATTTGTTCATACACCAATATTGGGAGTACTACTATTTGGATATGCATCAGCCATTGCCTTTTTTTATAACAAGGAACCCCTCAAAGGAAGGGCCATTGTGATATAGTGCATTTTCTCATTCAACTTCAAAATCTAGTTCTATATTTCGTGTACTCAAGAACTCCACTTTATCATGAAATAGGTGTCGAACACTCATTTGGAAGGAATTTTGGATATAGTGAGATTTGAGAACTTTGGTAAACTTAATTGAGGAATTTGATTGCACTGTGTACATCGAATACATGGATTTATACTTATTTTAGACTTATTAATATTTTATCTCATTACAGTATCCATCTTTATTTTTTAAATCCCAAAACTTTTGTGGATATTCTAGATTATTTTGTAAGAATCATGTCCAAACTTCATCCTAATCGAGTTTTCCTAGCCCTATTACAAATTCCCAAAGATACACCTTAAAATCACCTTTTTTGCCAAAATGGACTGAGTTTTGAGCTTATTGGGTCGTTCCCATCCAGCCCGGTCAGGGTCATCCCCTACCTTGGGTGACTGCTACAATAGTTGTGGTAGGTGGAAACTCTAGACCTTTAGGGAACTGGATCTCCCCCATTTTATATCCGCTATGCATGTTTAAGGATGCATTAGATTCGTCTTGAGAACCCACACCATATTGGTGCATAATTTCTCACCTAATCTTGACTCTTCACAAAGTTTTGAAGCTTCAAAACTTCAGTGCAGCCATGGAGCTTTGATCCTTGTTCTAAACTTCTAAAACCCTTACCCTAGGTCTTATCTACCTATGAAACCCCCCTTTGACTCATTCACACTTCCACGAATCCAACCATCAACTTGGATTGCGCTATTTCCCTCTCTCTCACAATTTTGTCCCACTTTTGGGCTATTTGTGAACTTCTATAGTATCATGACCAAGTTGGTATCCTCTCTGTATCTCTCTAAAACTATAGTATGATCATGTATCCTTCATCTAATGTTGAAAATAGGCAAACATGTAGTCCATTTTGATCATAAGAATGTTGGTATGTACGCCCAGAGAGTGAATCATATGATGATTGTAATGGCATATCTTGTAAACAATTTGAGTAATAAGAAAGACAATCTTCCAATTTATTCTTTTATCCAGATATGAGATAATGATAAACATAATAAATGTCTAAAGAATGATATTACTCAATGATGTATGTCTTCAGGTTGAGGACCTAAATAATGAGATCGTATGGATGTCAAGAATATATGCATTTTTGTTATGTCCCTAGTCGGATGTTATTGTGGAAGGATAATAGACAATAATAACACTTAAGACTAGAATGTGTGTTGGTTGATGATAGAATATCATTAGTCATGATATGTGATGTCAAACCAAGCACATAGAAACTTGTTAGAGAATAGTGTATCAGACAGACCCACCGTGAGAGTGACATATGGAACCATGATAGGTAGTCAGAGTCATCTCTCATAGTGATGGTGGCGATTGTGGTTCTTGGACTTGAAGTCACTACACTCATCACATGTCATTTAGTGTGCTTTGACATCATCCATCGTGGTCCTAAATAAGGGTTGCCATAAAGGCAGTGCTTGGGTGCACATTGACACATGGGGATGACTCTGATTGATGTACACGAGATTTGTCCCTCCTATAGGAGTTTGATATCCTAGATACTTGATAAGAGAGATTGAGAAATGCATGGCCATGCTGGTGTGAGTCAATATGTGATATTGAGCTTACACGTATCTCAGACAGTCTTCTCTAGTTCAAGGAACATGGATTGAATGTTTCAGAGGATGATGACTCCATGCCTCGAATTCAATCTGGATATCAGAGATAAAGGAACAATACAATCGATGTAACACCAACCATAGATGATAGGTTAAGTTGTTCTTCAACTTCTCCAATTACTTGTATAGCAATGAAGTCTTGCTAGATACCAATCATTTCTTGTGAAATCATAATATAATTATGAATATCACTGCCAACATAATGTGGAACCTACCGGGTCACACATAGGATGTGAATGGAATAGAGTTAATTGGTTAAAGTGTTTAAGACAATTAGATTCCATTATTAAGTTCTCTAGATGATCCAAAGTAATTAACTAGATATGGGTAATAGAAATTAGTTAAGAAATTAATATGATTAATTGGATTAATTAATGGATTCCAGAATATTCTTTTATTGGTCCAAAAATGGCTCATTTTGAATGAACCTATAACCTTTTCTCTGCTATTAATAGGGGGATGACGGCCGACTTTTTGTTAACACATACACTTTAACTGAGGTTACTCTCTTGTATGTGAACCCTATCCATCATCGTCCCCAAGAGAGAGAGGAGAACAACTGGTGCTAGCACTGCGTCAAGAAGAAGGCTTCTCCTTCCCTCTGGCTTAGAGAAGTGTGATGTGGAGTTCCTATCCATGCACGTGGACCAAGTAGAGACACAGATGTTGTGTTGCATGTGTTTGGAGGACGGCTAAGGACCTTATGTGTATGCTAGGAGTGATGCACATCACCGAGACAAGAGACGTCAGTTGTCCTACTCCATGATGAGGTATATCTCTACGCTCTCCTTCCGAATACATTGTTGTCGACGAGATCCTTGAGTAGGGTTTGTGGAGAAATTTTGTTACCTCTGTTGCACATGTTGCCTCCACATAACCTAACAAAGAATGTTCTAGATGTAGTGAAATTACTTGCAACATCTAATTCTTGATACTTTTCAAATTATATTTGCCTAATGGTCTTTGACGGTGACTTGCGAAACAAGTTTGAAACTTCATCTAAATCTTGACAAGATATCATGAAATCTTGTATAAATAGTTTTGTATCTATTACTCAAATAATAATATCAAAATAATTACAACTAATACTTTTATGAAGGATCTAGATTTAACTTTTTGACATATTCACTCTTAAATATGATTTATGTACCCTAAAGTGATGATTAACCTTGATGAAAATCATGATCTTGACCCTTGGACCTCACCTTTGATGATGATATAGAGATTAAGTGATCATTATAGATTAGGTGTGGACCATCCATTATTATTGATGATATGATGTCATAATATGATGTTGGACTTGAAAATTTTGATAAATTGGAATATTGGTCAGTAATGTGATACCACACCTAAGAATAATTCTGAGGCTTAAGAAACCCTAGCTGGTTCTTGTGACCCTCCATAGACCAAAATGCAAATGAATGCATACCCATTATTGTGTCAGGGCTTGATCTTGACTTATTGTTGACTCTTAAGCATCTTATTACTCTAATCTTTGGTGAAAGGTATGCTTATATTCCTCTTTGACCTATGTATGGTAATGGTTGTTTGTATAGTATGATTATTTTCTCTTTCTTGGCTTATAGTAGCTTTTGGATGAACTAAGTGACCTTTTTAGGATACATTGTTCTGATTTACATTAGAAGTATGTTCTAAAAACCTTGTATATTAAATACAAATCCATTATACATTGATATTGAACTTAATATGCAAACAAACCCTCACCATCAAGTGAAGCTAGGGTTTAATTCAATAGGTACAAACAAGACCTCATTGTAGGGGTAGATAGGGCCTAATGTACATTAACACAAATAGATCCACACCATAGGGTGCAATAAATGGATTTAATGTGGAGGTAAGCAAATCCTCACATATGAGTGTTGACAGGGTTTAATACCTATATACTTGACAAAATGGCCATATAAGTTGTATAATGGAAAAATTATATAAAACACAACATGTTTTCTCAAAAGTGTTTCCTCAATTTAAAATGTGTACTTCATTGATTTTATAAATGAAAAGATCCTACTTTCATTATGGAACTTGTTTTGCTTCACTGAAAGCGTACCTATGTATTTGCACTGACTGCGTGTCTTTATTTTTCCTAATTAGGAAACCATGATGAACTATGAAGAGATGACTAATATTGCTTCTGCACACGACATACTCAGATGACAAGGACAATTATACAATATCATAAATCGGGTTGGTTAGTTCCATAAATATTTTATATTATAAGTTGTTATTTCTTATTGTATATTCTAGTGTGTGAGATCTTTTTGGGCAACCTAGGGATGGGGCTTCAATCCCTTTACCACTATCTAGGCAGTGGGATTGGGATTGGGGTAAGAATGGTTTTGTGACAATTGGTATCAGAGAAAACACACTCTCATATGCATTAAGAAAATAATTTCTCAAGTCTCTTAAACTCAAGAAACCCTGAAAATCCTTAGTGGTGAAATTATGGTGTCTAGGCTTAGGGTTCTGGCTAATAATCACCTCCTATTTGTCTCACAAAAATGGCTAAGGTTCCCCTCTCTACCTGGCCAAAGCTGATCCATAAGGGATTTTCTTGAATCTTAGAGAGTCATCTTGCTCCACATTTTTTCTTTAAGGACGACCCCTAGCCACCTATTAGTAGTAGGATGACTTCTCATCTTCTCATCTTTGATAGGGTGTCTTGACTCGACATGCACTCTCCCTATTTTTGGGTAGAATGGGGTGACAAATAAAAAAAAGATGAATATATACATATATATGACTTTATATCACACTATGATCTCTTATACTCTTGACTCAACATATACAATAGAAAGACTCATACTAGATGCATCTTCCAGATGGCCCCACAAACTCGTAACCAAGGGGCAGGACCCTCGGGAACCAAGAATGACAAAAAGGACAAGTTAGATGAAAAGAAAAGGGAAATTGAGAAGAATGGAGAAGCTGACAAGAAGAAGAAGGAAGCTAAATGAAGAAGGCAGCTGAAGAACAAGCTGAAAAAGAAAAGGAGAAGGAAAAATAAAAATAAAAGGAAAAGGAAAAGGAAAATAAAAAAAAGGAAAGGGAAAAAAACGAAGGAAAAGAAGTGGATAAGGTCAAAAGACCCAGGCACAATGAGGAGGATAGTGATGAGGAGGAACTAAGAAAAAGTTACAACAATCATGGTTGGGAGGTACAAAACAAAATACTTATGGATGCCATGATAAATTGGACGAAACACACAATGTCCTTGGCCCCTGGGGGAATCCACAATAATGAACCATAACTTATCACCGTCAATGATTTTTTTAAATTGAACCCAAAATCATTTTATGGTGAAAACAAGGAGGATGTTCTAGACAAAGTTGATGCATATATAGTCTCTATGGAGAATACTTTCAAAGTCTTAGGCTGCCCTGATAATAATAAAGTCACTTTTGCCACATATCAATTGAGGGGTACAACCAAAATATGGTTGGAAAATTGCACCAACTCCCAATAAATCATTCCTTTGAACTAGGAAGCCTTCAAACCTATCTTTATAATCCATTGCATGCCTAGTAATGAGTTGAAGGAGAAGAAGAAACAATTTATGGCCTAGACTCAAGGTGATTCCTCTATCTCTGAATACAATCAATAGTTTTGACTCTTAGAGCATCATGTCAAGAATTTGACCCAAGAAGAAAACTTGGGACTATTATGTTGAGTTAATGTAGTTATAAAAGCTTTGGTTGCTTCATTCAAACCTACCAACTTCCAAGATGCATTTGACCATGCTTTGAAGATGGAAAGAGCACTGAGTATAGTACATGGAAATAATCATATTTTGGCCTACCTAGTATTGACTAGTGTTGTGATGGCCCACCCTAAACAAAGTAAAGAATGTCAAGATGACCAGAGTGGTCATAATGGACCTAACTAAAGAACAAAAATGGACCAAAGGCAGACAAGTGCCTCAATTGTGGAGTCAGGAACCTTGAACCATGAAGACATCAAAATTCACTCTGCTTTTACTATAAGAAAAAGGGACACTTCAAGAATCAATGAGCCTACCCACCTCCTACACGGGATGCCAAAACCAAGCATGCCAACAAACAAAGAGGGAATCAGAAATAATTTATACAACTCTTGTAGCATTTTGCAACAAACCTTATAATCACCATGTCTTGAAAGTTGAAATTTGACGCACTATTGTGTCACACTTGCTACCTTATATTATCATGTAATTGGTTTAAAAATTTATTAATATTCATTGTCGAACCAGTGTAATCATCTCTATATCAAACTCAAATTTCTTGACCTTTTGACTTGGAAAGTTTAGTAAATGATGAAAATTTTGATACTGAATATATCCTTGGGGTAATTTCCTAAAAATGACCTAGGTTTGGATCATTCATCCTCCTCAAATATACTCAATGATAAATTGATTTTGAGATCTCGATATATTGCTAGATTGTTATCTATGGATGAAGGGCCATACCTATGGTATGGATAGGAATTAAAACCCTAAACTTGCATATTTCAAACAAAAAATTTGGTTATTTGAATCTTGACTCTCGAATTACAATCTTGTTAGTACATGATCTGATTTAATCCATGCAAGGTAATCTCGACTCTTCATCCTGATTCTCACTCTATATGGAGATATGACTTGAAAGTGAACTTGAATAGTGAACTATGATCTTTCAACCTCCATTTGATCAATACAAGTTATTGAGAGACTATTGATTTCAATGTGTTTGAGGATATTTTGAATTTTGGGGACAAAAATTCCCTTTAAGGGGGGAAGGATGTGATAAAGTTGATTTTTCATCATTTGACTTCATAATCTAGTTCTATATTTCATGTAATCAATAACCCAACTTTATCATGAAATAGGTGTCAAACAGTCAGTTGGAAGCAATTTTGGATAATAGTGAGATTTGAGAATTTTGGTAAACTTAATTGAGGAATTTAATAGCATTGTGTACATTGAATACATGGATTTCTACTTATTTTATACTTGCTAATCTATTATCTCAATATATTATCTATCTTTATCCTTTGAAACCCAAAAAATTTGTGAATAATTTAAACTATATTTTAAGCATCATGTACAAATTTCATCCCAACCGGAGTTGCCTAGATCCTGTTACAAGTCCCCAAACATACACCTTAAAATTTCTTTTTTTTTGGAAAAATGGGCCGAGTTTTGAGCTTATTGGGCAGCACACCGCCAGCTCGGTCGGGGTCATCCCCTACCTTGGGTGGCTTCTATAGTAGTCATAGGTAGGGAGAAACTCTACACCTTTGGGCAACCAAATATCCTCCATTTTATCTTTGTTTCACATGTTGAAGGGTGTGTTAGATTCATCTTGAGAAGACTCACCATATTCGTGTATAATTTCTCACCTAATATTGACTTTTTGCTAAGTTTCAAAGCTCCAAACTTGAGCACTATCATTGAGCTTTGTTCCTTGTTCTAAGCTTCTAAAACCCTAACCCTAGGTCTTACCGACCTATATAAACCCCCTTTGACTCCTTCACACTTCCATGAACCCAACCATCAACTTGGATTGTGCTATTGCCCTCTCTCTCCCGATTTTGCCCCACTTTTGGGCTATTTGCACACTGCTACAGTACCACGACCTACTTTTCTCTCCTTAGGTTTCTCTCCTCTCTCTTTATCTCTCTAAAGTCGTATTTTGATCCTATCTCCTTCATATGATGTCTAAAATAGGAGAACGTATAGTCCATTTTGATCACAAGAATAATCTAGACGCAATGAAATTACTTGCAACATCTAATTCCTGATACTTTTCAAATTGTATTTACCTAATGGTATTTGATAGTGACTTGCAAAACAAGTTCAAAACTTCATCTAAATCTTGACAAGATATCATGAAATCTTATATATCATTTTTGTATCTATTACTCAAATCATAATATCAAACTATTTACATCCAATACTTTTATGAAGGATCGAGATCTAACTTTGTTGACTTATTCACTCTTAAATATGATTTATGTACCCTAAAGTGATGATTAACCTTAATGAAAATCATGATCTTGACCCTTGGACCTCACCTTTGATGATGATTGAGATATTAAGTTCTCATTATAGATTAGGTGTGGGTCATCCATCATTACTGATAATATGATGTCATAATATGACGTTGAACTTGAAAATTTTGATAAATTGGAATATTGGTCAATAATGTGATACCACACCTAAGAACAATGATGAGGCTTAAGAAACCCTAATTGGTTCTCATGACCCTCCATATTTTTGACCAAAATACTAATGAGTGAATACCCATTATTGTGCTAGGGCTTCATCTTAACTTACTTTTGACTCTCAAAAATATTATTTCTCTAATATTTGGTGAAATATATGTTTATGTGATGAAGTGAACTTTTATATCTTTTAACATCTAATGACAATTGAGTTTATTCTTTTGGTTTATACCAAGGGTTCTAAGAATTTGGAATAAGATGGATGTTGAAAGTCTTTTGTTGTCGATATTTTGTATTTTTCCCCTAAGTATGCACCATTTTGAGGTATTTATTTGATGGGTCAAACAATGATATTTTGGCACCAAAGTTTAATGGTTACAATTTGGTGGAAATTGGAGTATCCTAGAGGGAGTTATTGAGGTTTGAAATTTGGGAAACAATGTGTGTTTTTAATGATTTATGGACCTAAGTTTTCATCTTAGGCCTGGTTGAATACAAGGTCACGCGCCCTTGGTTCAGGTCTAGGTCTGTGTGGCCAGTTTGTGGCCCTGGATCCTTGATCATGTGGCCATATCCTTAAGGAGTGGAAGCCACAGATCGTCCCTGAGGAATGATGATCCTGACCGTTGGATGTAGATCAGACAACTTCTCATTATCCTTTACCTTTCGGTTACAACAAGGCAATGGAGACCCATAAACACCTCACCCTCCCCATCTTTGCACGTTGTGGATGTGGACTTAAGATGTGCATCTGGCCATGTGGGAAGATTGGTCTTGAGAAGATGAGGTCGGTGCCCCTCAGTCGAGACTAGAGACTGATGAACGAGGGAGTATGAACCCCCAACCTTGTCTCCTCTCCATCCTCTCTCACAGACCACGGGAAGAGGAAGGAAACAAAGAATAAAGGGATCTTGAGGGTCTCACCACCTTCTCCTTCCTCCTCGGATAGAAAGCTCCTAAGGATCCAGACTTCATGTGGCGATGCTACTGAGACACCAGGCAGGGACTCCGGGCCAACGAAGAAGATGGAGTCCAGAGGGTTCTGAGTGAGGTCTTCCACCACATTTTTGATCCGTGTTGAGATTCTTATACATCGTGTAAAGCTTCTAATGCTTCATGATGGCGTGCAGGTGAGTAGGGTGCTTTTCCCCTTTTGCTCCACCACATCAACATCCTCAGCGGCAAGATCCTACATCCACATAGGAAGAGCCACCAAAAAGTACAGGGTGGTCGACAACTTAGTAGGAGGTCTAGAAAAGCAATTTAGTGCAGTATGTCATGATGAGGAGGTGTCCTTGGAGATCAAACCCTCACCCAGAGTCCATCACACGGCGACAACCCTGAGATAGGGAAAACTCATGCACGCTCACAAGAAAGAGGAGGGAGCCTACG
This sequence comes from Alisma plantago-aquatica, assembly GCA_963693085.1. NCBI lineage: Eukaryota > Viridiplantae > Streptophyta > Magnoliopsida > Alismatales > Alismataceae > Alisma > Alisma plantago-aquatica. The sequence continues at coordinate 477,818,126 of OY856413.1, read as the reverse complement.
ATTTAGTCAGACCAACCCCAAACTAGCTGAATCATGGAGAACTGGGTCCAAGCCAAGAGAACAGGACCACACAGCAAGCAAAGGATGCACACCAGCCCAAGTGGACACATGGAAACATGTGATTGGCTTGAAGGTAAGAAATGTTGAATAATTCCTAAATCTTACATAAAACATAGAAAATAACTCATTTATCATAAAAATGCAAATAAGGTACCAAAATTCTCAAAAAAATGAGTAGAATAACATGGAACCATCTTTTCAGTCTTTTGATGCTTTAATAATATTGATATCTTGTAATACATGTTACACTTGTTTCATGAGTAATAAATACTAAAGGATAAACTAAAATTGTGAAAATGTTCCAATTACTAATAAATGTGACTCATAATCCATATGATGTCAGTAATTATGATGTTGATACACAAAATCATGTAATTTTCTCCATATGGTTGATTAGGGCTTTTAACCCTAAATAAAATGTAATAAGTACATACATGCTAAATAAATAATGAAATTTACAGAGTAAGCTCATATGATTATGTGGAACCTCAGATTTAATTATGAGATCATGACAATGCACAAAATTCATGTTATATGAGGATGACCCTTAATACATGGGTTGTAACCCTTATTTGAATAATGTATATAAACTAGGGTTAATATGTGCACAAAAAGGATATGGAACCTAATGTTCAGATAATGAACCATAATTTGGAAAATGACATGAGTAAGATAATTCTAAGACAATAATACAAGTAAAAGTGGGAATATACTAATGAGTTAAGTAAACTAAAATGGATATAATTAGGGTTAAGATGATGGGAACCTGATGATGGTACATGATCTTGTCTTAATCAAGTATGAGCAGGATATAGTTGATTTTTGGAATATGTAATGATTAGGTTTGTCTTGATCAAGGTATACCGTTACCTCTTACTTGGCTTATTATATAGTATGCTTGCATTATATGTGTAGTAAACACCTGGCGTATGATATTGGATGAAGTGATTGTTCTTGTATGATATATTGCTTGATTTTCCTTACTTATGGCTATGAGAACATGAAACATAATATATTTGTTCTATTATATCCAAGCACTTCAATTCTTTGGTAGTAAAGTGTTGGAAAGTAAAGTATTTCGACTTTTTGGTAGTAAAGTGCTTGGAAGTGATCTCAAACTCTTTGATAGTAAATCACATGTGTAATGATATCAAACTCTTTGGTAGTAGATCATAAAGGCCTTAATGCATTCAACTCTCAGGTAGTAAATGCATGGATAATATAATGGAAAATGAACTTAAAATATGGGTTCTCTTTTGTTAATGAACATCTTTGTGCAAGTATATGATTTTTCTTATATTTCTTTATAATTGCCAAGTTCTAGTTTTATCTTATTTCCAATCTTAGTAAAGAGAGGTATATAAAAAGACATGTAGGCATACTCAATATAATAATCTTGAATATTGTGCTCATGTGTACCACATGTAATCTTTTGTTTAGGTGATGTGGACATATGCTCTTGAGAAACCAGGATAGTCTTAAAGTTGTGTGGCGAGCTGATGTACAGGTGGACATGTTATCTTAAGATCCTTTTGTTTAGTTGTAGTACATATATAAGTAGAAGCTTACTATTCAATGTGCAATATCAAATGTTGTAACAATTCATGTTGTAATTATATGTTGAATGGTAAATGTTGTATGGTTTTATTATTTTTCATGTGCATGTGCTACTGTTGTTTCCTTCTGACTTCGTCTGATTTTCTTCTTCATAGCCTAGTGTGTGGTGTTTTAAATTGGGATTCTTGCTGAGGTGAGGTTTCAACTTGGACGTCACACATCAGATTAAGTTTAAGAAAATCCAGGGACATCACAACTTATATTCCTCCTTGACCTATGTATGGTAATGATTGTTTGTATAGTATGATTACTTTTCTCTTTCTTGGCTTATAGTAGTTTTTGGATGAACTAAGTGACCTTTTTAGGATAAATGTTCTGATTTGCATTATGAGTATGTTCTAAAAACCTTGTACATTAAATACAAATCCATTTTTTTAATTTAAATAGACAAATTTCATTATGGAGGGGCCATACGGCATCTACATGTGGAGAAAAACAAACTAAAAGACCACACAAAGATCAAGAACAGATACAAACCACCACAAAAACTCATATCAAAATCTGATAAGGAAAATGATGTATAGATTCATCTTCTCCTTTGCTGGCCACTACTACAGAAACGGCCTTTGGCGTCGGTCGTTTAACCCCATTTGGCGTCGGTTTCCAACCGACGCCTATGTGGGCGCCGCTAAAGGTCGAACACTTCGGCGTCGGTTTTTTAACCGACGCCTATTTAGCCTATAGGCGTCGGTCGTTTAGTAGATATCCGACGCCAAACAGGGTCCGCGCCACAGAAAATGGCGTCAGCTAGGGCACTTTCTGCGTCGGTTATTCATCTCAAAACCGACGCAGAAAGTGCCCTAGCTGACGCCATTTTCTGTGGCGCGGACCCTGTTTGGCGTCGGATATCTACTAAACGACCGACGCCTACAGTTTAAATAGGCGTCGGTTTGATATGAATATCCGACGCCAATTCCAGGACTGCTTTGGCCACATAAGGCGTCGGTTTATATTAAAAAACCGACGCTGTAGGTCTTTGCTGACGGTTTTCGATAAATAACCGACGCCTATTTATATATTTTTTTTTTCATATCAGTTTGCAGGCCTGCTGTGGCTGGTCAGCAGGATGAGAACCTGCAGTTCAGTTTTCTGAACTGCAGGTTTACGACATCCATTGATATCAGCCTACAAACAGGCCGCAAACCTGCAAAAGTCACAAGCAAAATTCTACACAAGTACATTCATTCAGACATCAATTCAATTCTCACATTCACACATATAGAAACATTCAAATACATGCATTAACATTCACAAACATTCATTTACAAACATTCATTTACAAAGTATCATTCATTATCACTATCAGCATCCCAATTATATCTTACAGTTGCCACTGTTTGTACAGCTATTGCCCATTCTTCTCTTACTTCATTTAATGCTTCCATCGTATATGGAGCATTTATTTTTTTTAAACGTTTACCTGTAGTGTGGTCAGTTTTAAACACCTGCAAAGAGAATGATGTATATATATAAGTAATAATATAAAAATAATATAAGATTGATATATTGCATACTAACTAATGAGACTATATATAATACCTCATGTATGGTATCGATGTCCAATGCGGCATATTTGATAATCATATGCATAAATCGCATCACATAGTATGCGCATGCCCAGCCATTGTCTTGTGTAGCACACTATAAATTGAAACATACAAAATAATACAACTAAGCACAATTCACATCAATAATATATATATTCGAGTCGGGAACTTACTTTTACGTTCTGCCAATTTATTGGCTGGTTCTTTTTCGTTGGGACCGTTCCTCCAGCCTTTTTGAATGCATCTAAACCCCTACATGATAATATAACACAATAAATTGCATAAGTAAATAGTAATGTAATAAAAGATGTTAACGGATATAAAAATGAAATATTTCTCACCAGAATATTGGCATTCTCATTACGTGTCCAATTTTAGTGTTCAATGTACTCCCCGCAGGATCTAGATAATAAACAGTGAATGTCTCGGGGGCAATAACTAGTAACTCCCAATGTCTACCGCTACAAGTAGAAGTTAACAATTAATAACTCAAAATGCAAAATAAAAATGGAATTTTCTTAAGTCCAAATTATAAATAAAGTAAACATACTTGACATTGAATGGAGCTATTATTATCTTCTTCTTTTGCTGACCAAAAATTGTAAAAGCATCTATACAGTATTGTTGAACATTATCAGGGTCTTTAGCTACCAAACTAATCAATGATGGAATCAAAAATCCCACATGATCAAATGCAAATTGTTTGCAATGATCTTCGACTAGGTAGCTGCAAAACATATAGGCGTATGCATTAATATATAAGAAACCAGATCACCGGAGCTTACACAAGGTATATGGATGTATAAACAAGATCTCACCTTATCCATGTCTCTATCATTGATGTATTCAGCCAATCATACTTAAACAGCTCAATAATATCTTCTATCAATAAAGAGCTATCGTATGATTGACCTGCATAATCTGCATCTAAAGAAATAATTATAGGGCAATGTACATTATGTGCCCGTAGCCAACATGCCATTCCCCTACAAGCAGGACCTAACGGGTATGTTAGGTCAGTTGGAACCCAATCGGGTAATGTGGGAACTGGAAGTGGAGGCCTAGGTGCTCCTGGTGTCTTCTTTTTAACCTGTACATATAATTTCAGATCAGTTGACATCATATATACACATTAACAGTCTAAATCAATGTAAATTTATCTTACAATTTCAGTCGTGTAGATGACATCTGCTTTGGGCCACAATATGACCCCGCCTTCTGCCTCACCAAGTGTATCAATATCCGGGTGGGCATATGGCAATGTAGCTTCTCTCCAATCGGGTAACACACGTATCGGGCTCACACGAACGTAGCCCTGTGGCATTGGAGTCCCGTGAAACATTGCCCCAGGAAGGGACGGGTAAGCCTGCGCCTCTGCGACAACGTAGTTTTGCATTCTTAAGCGGCATGGCTTCAATGCCTACAAATTTACGTAAAGAATATTATACATATATACATATCATCTTGAAAACATAACAACTTGAAAAGACTAACTACAATGTCATAAACAATACTTACAGCAGACGTGCTAGGCGATGGGTCTCCAGGATTACTCGTAGTGTGTGCATCAGGAGAAGAGTGGGTCGCCATAGGCGTATTGGAAGCCTGAGATGCCTGCCACCGCATCAATTCTTCCTTGACCTTCTCAGCAACTACATCGTTGACCTTCTTAGCAACTAAATCCTCAACTCTCTTATTCTCCTATACATGGATAAAAGAAACATTAGATTCTTATTAATGAATTTCCTTTTGCAGTAACATTCTAAAAAAAGAATAGGTTACCTCTTCTTGAGAAAGTCCCGCTCTGGGTTTGCGCTGGGATGGCCCAAAGAATGCTTTGATGCCAACACCAGCGCCGGCACCTCTAACACGTCCAGGATGCTCTGGGTTACCCAGAGCAACTGTCAATTCATCCCTTGTGCCCTGAGGGATGAACGTGCCTTGTTTCCTCTGCTCGTGCAGCTCCCGCTAATCACCATAAACAGAAATTGGTAAGTTAACACCACAAATAATCAATATTCAAACGATTTCTGTAAGAGTTGTATTTTACCATTTTTTCAGCCGCCTCAGCAGTTACAGGCTTCTTTATTTCACCCTTCTTGTTTTGCCTGCCAGCTATCCAGATATCATGGCGAGGAATGGGTGTGGTAGACTCCTGAGTAGGAGCAGACTCCTGAGTAGCCGCAGACTCCGCCTGTAGTCTTTGGCGAACGCTTGCATAGCCTTTTGGACCCATAGTGTGGTCATGCACATTCAGTGCACGCCTTGCTTTTTGTGCGTCACTGAGGGCCTAGTTAGTATGCACATTAATGATTTGGTTAGTAGCACTAAATGCTAATCTTGAATAGGTGAATACCTTCAACCTGAGTATGTATATGTAGTAGAGTACCTGCACCAAATCGATGTTCCAAAAAGATATTTTCCCCGCACTTGCTGCCATACAAACTCCACAAAAAAATTGACCGAGAAAGAAAAATCTACCACGAGAAGAGAAAGTAACGCGGATTAGCAGCGAGATAGACAAAACAAGAGAACAAAAAATAGAAAGCCAATAAAAGAGAAAGGGATAGGAAACTCGTCGCAGCCGGGCTCAACGACAGGGAGGAAGAAGACCGCTGCCTCCAAAGACACCACGTCCACACACCTCCCGAAGAAGAGACCCTGCTGATGACAGGCGAGAAGAGGCCGAGGGGGAGCGGGGCACCGCTTTATGGTGGCCAAACCCCCTCCCCCAGGCAGCCGCCTATGTAAGAAGAAACCCTAGCGGTGTTAGGGTAAGAGCGGGGAGAGAAGCCATTCACGGATCTCCCCGTAGGTATGGGTATGCACATTAAATACAAATCCATTATACATTGATAATGAATCAAATATGCAAGCATACCCTCACCATCGAGGGTAGCTAGGGTTTAATGCAATAGGTACAAACAAGCCCTCATTTTAGGGTGTAGATAGGGTCTAATGTATATTCACACAAATAGATCCACACCTTAGGGTGCAATAAATGGATTTACGAGTGTTGACAGGGTTCAATACCTATATACTTGACAATAATGACCATATAAGTTGTATAATGGAAAATTTGTAATAAAACAAAAAATGTGTTCTCAAAAGTGTTTCCTCAGTTTAAAATGTGTACTTCATTAATTTTATAAATGCAAAGATCCTACTTTCATTATGGAACTTGTTTTGTTTCACCAACAACGTACCTATGCATTTGCACTGACCGCATGTCTTGATTTTCCCCAATTAAAAAACCATGATGAACTATGAAGAGATGACTAAGATTGCTTCCGCACTCGATAGACTCTGATGACAAGGACAATTCTAAAAAAATAATAAATTGGGTTGGTTAGTTCTTTTAATCTTTTTTATGAGTTATTATTTCTTATTGTATATGCCAGTGTGTGAGATGCTTTTGGGTAACCCACAGATGGGTGCTTCAATCCATTTACCATTGTCTAGGCTGTGGGATTGGGTTGGGGTAAGAATGGTTCTATGATAGCCACTATTGGATCCACACCTACAGGGTAAACTCGCAAACCACCCATGTAATTGGGTGCATCATGGATTATTGCACCCCAAGGTTTGGCAACCAGAGTCGCACATGGGTCATATTATTGCACCCATGTTGTATATGATTACTTAGAATCATATCAAATAGTTAATATCCAATATGTAGTATCTTGATATTTCACTTAAATATATAAATGTATTAGGTAGGCCATTATTATTAATATCATCACAAATTTTCTTAAGACGTATAATTCCTCACTTTAGGCAATACCCTCCTTGTTTACATTGTGGGTAAGAGGGCAATGGTAAGGGAAGAGTAACAATATTGGTGAAGTGGGGAATTATCTATACCGGTACCCACCACACTTAGTGGGTAAGGGTATGCCCTTACCCTCCCTATACCCTCCCCATTGAAAACTCTAATCTTATTCTTGATTGTTAGTTCACTTTGCAACAACAATGTTGGGAATGTGGGGTAAATATGTTGTCTCTCCTTTTTAAAATATTTGTATATCATTTCCTTTTTTAATTTGGGTGGAGGCATGTATACCCACCAATAGAATTGTTTGAGAATTTTTCTCGTTGGTGACTTTTCTACAAAAGGAAACATTTGAGTTTTGAAAAGTTGTGGATGCTTTTTTAGTTTCTGAAGGTATTTTATGTATCTTTTTCCATTGTTTTTGTTCTCAACTCTTGATCTTATGTGAATAATCTGATTGATATTGACTTTGGAGCTTTCTAGATTTCTAGATTTGTAAATCTCAGACTCAGAGTGGTTTGTAGGGACATATATATTCTCCTTTACCTACTTACCATTAGTAGCATGCTTTCAACAGTTGGCTATCTAACAATAAGTGGAGAGAGGACTCTTTTGGGAGAGGTAAGCATCACATATTTTGATATTATCATTTTTTTAAATCCTCTACTTTCTTGTGTTTCCATGTTAGGTTTAGGATCTTCTTCTTATTTTAGTTAGATTTTGCGAGTACATATTTTACTACTTCTTTCACTCTTTCGACTTGGATGCATGGAGTATCCAGTTCGATTCACCGTCAGGTAGTACAATGTACATGGGTGACCACAATGTTCGTTAGTGGATAGGAGGTTGGAACGTCCTTGTTACAACCTCAATTTTGCATATGTTTTCAACACTGAAATGTAATAATTTCATGGACTTAATTGAAAAGGTTGTATGCTTTACTTCAAAGGATGGGTTTCTTTGCAAACATTCCTCTGGATAGGAATTTCGTGATTCCTACTATTATATTAATACAATAATGGATATAAAAGAGAAGAAAAGGAGAAAAGTCCAGAAATTAGAAAAGATACAAGATAATGAATATTAAGAAAAGTATTTATAAGAAATACTTGGAAATATCTAGAAAGTGGCATTAATGGCCACAATTGAATAAAATTCATTTACATATGATTTCTAATAAAAGAAATTTGAAAAGAGGAAAAAGGAAAGGAAAGGAAAGATAAAGAGACATTCTTGAAAAGAAATATTTTAATAAAAAGAATAAGTAAGATAATGTGAAATAATGGATGTCGATGCATCTAGAAGGATAATAAGCATCCTTAAAAAGGAATTTCGAAATCTTAGGATTTCTTGGGTTCCAAGGAGTCCAAGTTGCAAAGATAATGTAACAAGAAAGAGAAAAGATCAATTAAATATTGCTTTAAAATGAAATTACAAGAAATATGTAGAAATATGGATAATGGAATCATTATGCATGAGATTTTGATTCCACATGGTTTCTAATGGTAAAAGGCATCGAAATAAAGAAAATAAAAGATTAAGAGAGTAAAATGCGTAAAATATGCATGGATAAGTGATAACTTATTCATAAAGAAAAGTCACTTTCCCTTTATATAATGACTCTAAAATTGGCATCTAATTGGTTAACTTTGGAGAGGATATCAATAGGCCACACAGAAGGATCAATATGGACTAATATGATTCAATATTGTTAAGTAATGGATTACTTTATGATCAAGGAAGGAAAAATGTAATAATAGGTTCCCTATCTCGTTATATCTCCTTCTCCTCATGGTATAGGGATCAAAACTCCTAGGGAGTTATATATATATATATATATATATATATATATAGGGTGTTGCTTTTACCCTCGAGATGGCATTCCCAACACCCTCAGACTAGGGGCAGCCTACCCCGACACTTGGATCTCACAATCAACTCTGCCACAAGGCTTGGTCTTTGTGAGTTACCATCCATGTGGTTGGAAGAACGAGTGTGACCCCTCGAGCAACATGGAGCCATGGAAGGGAGTATGAAGGACGTCAGCCTGCCCCTCTCTACTCTCACCTTCACGCAGAACCTATAGGAGGTCTGCACCCTCACTGCGGGTCGCAGGCCCAGCGCCCTTGCACCCAGTCATCTCGGCCACGGGTCAAGGCCTTGGCGGGCGCATCAGAGGGCGGCGGAGGTATGGTGGCGGTTCTTAGTGACCTCCAGTCCTTGGGGAGGAGGAGATAAACCCCTTCGGTCAGCTACAGTTGACGGCAGCGTGAGGGTTCACAGGTAGGATACGAACAGGTGAAGTTTGGACAAAAATACCCTCTTAAGCGTAATGAGGTAGGACATCACACGAGGGGCAAAGTCAACCTTTCGTTATGTTTTGAGTTGGCTCGGCTAGAGATGGAGGGTAAGGCATACTTTGGGTGACGTGTCAGCCTCTCATTGTCTTTGGTAAGTAATTTCTTACAAAAGTCATATCTAATTAATGGTAGCTCGGATGGATGCATATAATACATGGATTTTTCTCAGAAAAATGCGAGGAATCCCTTAAAAATAGATTTAGATCCTAATTCTACTTGAAATTCAAAATTTAAGAAAATATGCTAGCTTTAATGGTTTAATTCATGAGAAACCCTAATCAAAAAAGAATTAATGAATTAGGAAGGGTTATTTGAATGTTTGAAGTTGATATTAACCTATTTTTATAAAAGGGAACATTAGATTTAAAAACATGATCTTTATGTGTAGTTTAATTTATTTACGGTTTCATGTACACGAGTATGGTTTAATGGGCCTTGAAACCTTAATGTTAGTAATTATGACTCTTAATGGATTTAATTGTTCAAATTCATGAATAAGCTGAGATATGATGGTTCTAAGCTAATTCGAGTATAAAAGTTCCTAACTGTGGATAAATACCCTTAATTTAGTAATTAGGGTTTTCTAATGGATAAAGGTTGAATTAATGATAAAAGAGTTCATATGTGAATTAGACCATAATGTACTACGAGTTGTTAATCCGGAAGGAACCAAAGATGATAATTGGGCCTAATGATGTTGTCATGAATTAAAAGGATAAAAATGGTAGCTTTAATGAAAAGCGACATAATAGACTTAATGGATATTTAATAGTGCCTTTAATATGAAATTAGGGTTATATGTTGTTAAAAGGTAACCTTAATATCTTTTGTGAAGGATAGATGAGATAATTAGGGTTTGTGAGTAATTGTATAAAATTAAGGTTTAAAATAGTAAAAATGAAGTGAAACCCTAATTGCAATGGAAACCCTAAATGTGGACTAGAAACCCTAGGAAGCGAGCTAGGTTTAATAGATCTGGATGGCATAATCAATGATAGGAAATTATATGCATATTTTAGGATCTCTTTGTGTGCTTGCTTGCCTATTGGATTTCTTGCATTGATTGGATTAATTCTGTCTCAAGTCATCCTGACAGGTATGTGGTTACGCTTATGGTTAATTGCTTTAGTTTCATGGTGATTCTCGGTTGTTTTATCGATTGCCTGTAAATAACTGCTTGGATGACTTTTATTTCATGCAACTATAAAGTGACTAAGATTATCACCATAAGTATGTATACATGACTGGCTCAGATCCTGGTCCTCCTCTGTAGCTTTGCTAATGATGAAAAAGGTAACCTGGTAAAGGGTCTACTTGTTAAGTGGGACCATCAGGTTATTAAGAGTTAGGGATTGGGCTACCTATGGGTAGTGCCAAGCGACTCTTTAGCACACCATGAGTTAGGGATTGGGCTACCTATGGGTAGTTCCATGCAACTCAACCCTAGATATTGATCTACATGTTAGGTAGGATCATGTGGGGTTTAATGGGGATCTACCATGAGGAAGGTAGCAATGTAGCATCCAGGTCCACTGCAGGGACAACACAAAGGCTAGGGTATGTATGGATTGAGCAGTTATGCTTAAAATGTAAATTTGTTTGTTAAATCATAATTGACTACAATATGTTGTTATAGTTAATTGCACGATTATTGTTTCCCCCACATACATGCATATTCATTTATGATGACCGACGTTTTGTTTGTCGGCGTTTTAGGTGCAACCCTGAAAAGCACAAACATGTAAAGTGACACATTGTGAAAATTAGAAATAAAGTGCAAGGAGGATTAGATAAAATAGATTCAAGCTGTGGATAGAAGTAGATTTCCAAAGTTTTTAAAAAGGTATGCAAAGTTTTATTTTATACCATATTTCAGTTTAGTTGGTAGAATTTCATAATTATTACTGATTAATTGTTGAACCTTTGATCCGGTTTATTGGGATAACAACTCTGACCTCTTAGTCTCCCTTAAGTGGGGGTTACCTGGAGGCAAGGTCGTTACATTTGGTATCAGAGCATAGGTTCCTCATTTAATGTTTAATAATTATTAAATTTTATAAATTCCATAGAACCGAGGGAGTTATTAGAGGATTTTCCAAAAGACAGAGGTGTCTAGAAAAGGATCACGTCCGGGGGCTGGAAATATTTTCCTCTGCACTGCTAGTCGGAATATGAGGATTCCCAGATTTGTGTGACTGCCTGGCCAATGTCTTAGGATCTGACTCAAAATAAGATACCTTAAGGACTCTATCATCTTGTGCATTCCTTCTCAACTCAAATGCTATTAAGGATTTTGAGGATTAGGGTTTTCTATCTCTTCCTCACCCTCTTGAGATATGGGTAAAGTTCATAAGGTTTAAGGAATCCTCCACCAAATTAATGAAAATCATGTAAATAAGATGTCATGGACATAAGATTAATAGTTTAAGCGTAAACTAAAGAATAGTTGCATGCTTAAGTTGCATGGCATGTGTTGTCGTGCCCTCAAGAGAGACCTGAGGTTAGACCTCCTTGTCAAGAGGATGAGTGGGGAGTTGGTATGGGAGGCAGAGACCTCCATTATAGGTAGAGACCTGGCACATCTTATGAGGATGAAGCTAACCCTAACCCTAAGTGGTGGTTAGAGAGAGAGATGGCATGATGAGATGGAAGTTTTGAATCCCTATGATAGTCTGAGCCATGTGAGGTTGGCTAGCCCAGTACCTGGGGCGACCCAACCCTGGGAAGGGTCGTGCAGGTTAGGGTGAAGGATAACTCCTTCATTGATGAGGTTAGTGATGGCTATATAGAAACCCTATGGGCTTATATGAGCATGGCATAGTATGCACCCAGAGCACGCTCGTAGGGTTGGTAGTAGGTTAAAACCTAGGCCTGAAGGACATGTTGGATAGCTTATGAGGTACGCATGGAGAGATATGAGTAACCTCGAGCGAACATAGGTTTCACCCGTGTAGGCTTGATCCACCTTCATGGAGAGAGGTAGTAAGGTTGTTTGTAGAGTTAGCTCTAGAGAGAGAGAGTAGGACACAAGCAAGAAGGTTGGAAGCTTAGACTTCAAGACATGAGGAAGCCTGAGAAGTTGAGGATGATGCAACCTAAGTGAATGGTTGTGGCTACCTCATGAATGATCCCTGGAGGCTGTTGGTATCTTGGTTTCCTTTAGAGGGACTAAACCCTAGAAAGAGGACGAGACTGCCGGTACCTATGTGCCTATGGTATAGGTGTTTACCTTCTGAGTTAGGAAGAAGAGTTCCTTAGATCGTGAAAAGGTTTAGTAACAAGTTGTGAGGCCTTATACCTAGTTGGTTGTCCTTGAGGAGGACCCAACTCTGAGGTGTAGCTCGAGTAGAAGGATAATAGGAAGTACATGCCATACCTTGTATGTTCTTGTTTTGTGATTAGAAGGTTGAGCATGCAGTTGTACATCAGAAAAGTGAACCTAGGGTTCCTAGACCTAAGAGGGGAAGTAGTGTACCTGATGCTCATGATGAGGTTTGAGTTTTGAGCATGGCACTCCTCATGTTTAGAGGAAAGGGAAACCCCTTAATTTTAAGGTATGTTTGATGAATCCCTCACATCTAAGTTGGTGACAGGGGTAGGTATGCTTTTGGTCCAATGTGGAGGATTGAGAACAAGTAGGATGTTACAACCCCAATTTTTGGGTTCAATTGGTGAGAAATGTAATTTCTCATATTAAAGATAATTGAAAAAATAATGATATAATTTGTTTTAAATAAATGGATTTCATTTACAATAGCCTTGATGATTGTGTTGTGGGCTTTATTGGCTATTGGACCCAATAACAAGGAAATGAAGAAAGGAAATTCAATTATTAAATTATTAAATGAATAATTGAGTTTTTGAGAAAAGAATGAGATGGAAACCTTTGGAAGGCAAAAGAATGTAATCCAAGGATGGATTTTGTGCCTCTTGGGTTCCTTGGGTTCCAAGGAGTCCAAAGTTGCATAGAGAATGCAATAAGAAAAGAAAAGATCAATTAAGTATTTCTTTATTAAGAAAGAAATTGAAAACAATGATAAAATGTGGAAAATAAGTGGAAAAGGTGGAATTGAGTTATCCTTAGTGGGATTTCATATCCCAAGGATTACTAATGTTAAAAGGAATACCAATGAGGAAAATAAAAGAGAAATAAAGAGAAATCCTCAAAAAGAGATATTTTAATGAGAAATAAATAGGATAATGTGAAATAATGCATATTGATGCATTTAGAAGGATAATGAGTATTCCTTAAAAAGGAAATTCGAATTATTTGAGTTTCTTGTTATCCAATGAGTCCCAACGAAGAAAAGAAAGAGAAAATTACCAATAATAGAACATAAGAGGATAATATGATGCATGATTAATGAATTTCATGGTTTTGTTAAAGAAGTGGTATTTTCTACTTAAGGAAATATAAAATCCGTGGCCAATGAATTAAAAAGGGCAAGTACAAAGAAAATAAAAGAGGAATTTCGAATTTCCTAATATACAAATAATAGAGAATATCCAAAGGATAAAAAGAAAGAGAGAGAATATACTTCTCATTGAAGGAATTGATTTCCTACTTGGAAAGGGACTCTTTGATTCGTGAATAGCCAACCTAGGGCTTCTTTTCCGACCCCTATATGAAGAGTGGAACCCTGGTTCGAGTTCCAAAGAAATCCCACATGACTCTCTTCTTCATCTTCTTTGATAAAACCCTAATAGAGGGTGTAGATCGATCCCTGGAGCAGTGAGGATCGTACGAGGAGGGTGCGACGCTTCTATATTGTCAGAGAGGCTGGACGACCATCGCGTTGGCTCCCCGCACCTACACGATGCCGCAGGTTGGCCGTAGGTTAGCTGAGGTCAACCAAGGTGGAAGACCTACTGGGCTCGATCCCAGCCGACCAGCCACATTTTGAAGGCATCCCCACCTGCGCGAGGGAACAATGGGAGAGGGGGTAGGAGCCGTGGTGGCCAACGAGTTCAGATCAAGAGGTGGAGCCATGTCATGGGCAGCTAGGGCAGCATCGTCATGACTGATCCAAGGAGGAAGACGATCAACTGTTCACTAGACGGTTCTGCCCCTCCACAGGCTGAAGACACGCTCAACTTAGTTAAGGGTAAAATCATCAAATCGTCATGTTTCCTTTTGAGCCGAGCAACGTTGCATGGAGGAAGCGATGTGACAACTTCTGATTGGCCCAAGTAAGTGAAATCTTGCTAAATTCATAATTAAATATTGGGAACTCCGATTAGGACAAGTAATATATGAAAATTGATCCTCAGAATGAGAGGAACACAACGAAATTATTGTTGAAACCCAATTCCGCTTTTGATTCAAGAAATATATCAATATGCTATCTTTAATAGTTTAATCAATGAAAAACCCTTAACCTTTGATGATTAATAAATTAGAAAGGGATTATGTGAGTGTTTCAAATAGATATTAACATGTTGTTAATAAAAAGGGCATATTAGATCTAAAGGGATGATCTTCATGCATAATTTGATTAATTTAGGGTTCCATATGATTTAATGAACCTTGAAACCTAACTGTGGTAATTATGATCCTTAATGTTTTTAATTGGTCAAATTCATGTACAAAGCTGAGACATGATGATTCTAATCTATATCATGTACAAAGATTCCTAATTACAGATAAATACCCTTAATATGGAAATTAGGGGTTTTGTAATGGATAAAGATGGAATTAATGATATATAAAGTTCATTTGTGAATTAGGCTATAATGAACTATGAATTGATGATAAATGGGTATAATGATCTTGCCATAGATTAAAAGGATAAACATGGTAGTTTTAACATAAAAGAGGCATAATGGGCTTAATTAATGTTTAAGTGTGCCTTTAATCCAAAATTAGGGTTTGTAAGTAATTGAATAGAAATAAGGGTTTATGAGTAATCGTATAAAATTAGGGTTTAAAATAGTAAAAGATGAAAGGAAACCCTAATTGCAAATGAAACCCTAAAATGGATAAGGAAACCATAGGAATCAATTTCAAGTTGAATAGAAAGAATCTTGATAAAGTGTGTAGTAAATAGAGAACATGTGTTTTTCAGGATTCTTGATTATGTGGTTGAATTACTTGCTTGGATTGCTTTCTTGGTTGGAATTGATATTAGCTTGAGAAATCTACTGAACAGGTATGTGGTTACGCTTATGAATAATCACTTTAGTTTCACGGCGATTTCCGAATGTGTTTATCGGTTTCTTGAAAATAACTGTTGGATGCCTTTTATTTCATGCAACTATAAAGTGACTATGATTGTTACCATGAATATATATATATATATATATATATATATATATATATATATATAAATATATATATATATATATAACTGGCTTAGATCCGAATCCACTCTATGGCTTGTAAGGGATAAAAAGGGGTAACCTAGAGTAAGGTCTAGGTTATCGTGGGTTAGAAATTGGGCTACCAAGTGTAGTATCATGAGACCCTTTAGCATGCCATGAGTTAAGGAGTGGGCTACTTACGGGTAGTTCCATGTGACTCAACCCTAGAAACTAGTTCACCTATAGGTGGGACCATGAGGGGTTTAAAGGGGAGCTACTATAAGGAAAGTAGTATCCAGGTCCACTGCAGGGACAACACAGAGGATAGGGAATGCATGGATCACGCAGTTATATTTAAAATGTAAAATTGTTCGTTAAATGGTAATTGGATGCAATACATTATTATGAATAATTGCACGATTATTGGTTCCCCCACATACCAAGTTTATGCTGACCGACGTTTTGTTTGTCGGTGTTTTAGGTACAAAGCCAAAAGGACAAACATTAAATCGTTATATTGTGAAATACATGAATTAAAATACAAGGAGGATTAGTTAGAGTAGAATTCATATGTGGATAGAAGTTTAGAGATCCAAGTTTTTAAAAGGTATGCAAAAGTTTATTTTCTTACAACTTTCCAGTTTAGTCTGTTAGAATTTAGTAATTGTTCTTGGTTAATTGTCGAACCTTTGATCCGGAAATTATGTGTGTGGCTTCGACCTCTTGGTCTCCCTTAATTGGGAGTTACCGGAAGGTGGGGTCGTAACATTTGGTATCAGATCATAGGTTCCTCACTTAACCATTAATAATTATTAAATTTTACAAACTCCATAGAACCCAAGGGAGTTATTAGAGGATTGTATGAAAGATGGAGGTGTCTAGAAAAGAATCACGACTGGGGGCTGGGAATATTTTCCTCCAGACCGCTATATGGAATATGAGGACTCCCGACTTTGTGTGACTGCCTGGCCAAAGTCTTAGGGTATGAATTGAAATAAGATACCTTTAGGACTTTCTCATCTTATTCATCCCTTCTCATCACAAATTCTGTTAAGGACCTTAAGGATTAGGGTTTTCTCTCTTCTCCTCACCCTCTTGAGGTATGGGTAAGATTAATAAGGTCTAAGGAATCCTCCACCAAATTAATGAAAAGTATGTAAATAAGATGTCATGGAGATAAGCTTAATAGATTAAGCATAAACTAAATGATAGATACATGCTTAGGTCGTATGACATAAGTTGTCATGCCCTCAGAAGAGACCTGAGGCTAGACCTTCTTGTCAGGAGGATAAATAAAGAGAGTTAGTCTTGGAGATAGAGATCTCCATTATAAGTAGAGACCTGGCATATCCTCTGAGGATGATGTTAACCCTAACCCTAAGTGAAGGTTAGATAGAGAGATGGCATGATGAGTTAGACCAGGTGTTTGGATGGACATGCCTTGGATGACATATGAGCCATGAGAGGTTGGATGACTGAGTACCTTTGGCGACCCAACCCTGGGAAGGGTTGAGTAGTGGAAAGTGAAGGATATCTCCTTCAAGGATAAGGTTAGTGAAGAACCTATGAGCTTATAGTAGCATGGCATAGTAGGCACCCATAGTACGTTAGTAGTGCCGACAGTACGCTAAAACCCTGGCCATGAGAGTATGATGGTTAGATTATGAGATAAGCATAAAGTGCTATGGATAACCTTGAGCAAACATAATAGGCTTCACCCACAAGGAGGTATTCTTGTGAGCTTGATCCGCCTTGGAGAGAGAACCTCGGGTAGTAAGGTAGTTTTGTAGGGTTAGCTCTAGAGAGAGAGAGCAAGACCCATGCAAGAAGGTTGGAAGCCTAGACTCTGAGATATGAGGAATAGTGGGGAGTTGAGGAGGATGCGACCTAAGTGGACAATAATGGTTGCCTCATGCTTGATCCCCGAAGGCTGAGGATATCTTGGTTTTCACGAGAGGAACCAAACTATAGAGAGAGGATGAGTCCACTGGTACCTCTGTGCCTAGGGTATAGGTGTTTACCTCATGAGATAGGGAGAAGAGTTCCTTAGACCTGGAGAGGTTTAGTAAGAAGGTTGTGAGGCCTTGTACCTTGTTGGATGACCGTGAGGAGGACTCAACCCCGAGGTAAAAGGGTTAAGGAAGTGTGTGTTATACCTTATACATGTCTGATTCGTGGTTAATAGATTGAGAATGTAGTTGGTCATCAAAAAGTGAACCTAGGGTTCCTAGGCCTAAGAGGGGAAGTGGTATACCTAATGCTCATGACGAGAATTAAGTTGCTACAGTCTCGAGCATGGTACTCCTCATGTATAGAGAAAAATGGAAACCCCTCATAGCTAAGTGGATGACATGGGAAGGTATGATCGTGATCCGATGTTGAGGGAGAGAACAAGTCTGACCTAGTATGGTTTAGTAGGTGGTAATCTTGTTCCTTAGTATCTTACTAGGGTTAAGCATGCTCATGTGGATGTAAACCCAAGGCATAAGGACTTTTGTGGCCTTTGTTATCGAGGTGAAGGTTTCCTCCCATATCGGGAGGGGGACCCTTTGGTAGGGTGTATACCTATTTTGTTGGTTCAAGTTAACCTAAAGAGGTCTCAAAGGATCTTGAGAAGCTAAGTGAAAGGTACATGGTATGAGAATGAACCTATAGACCCATAGATAACCATCTATAAGTGCATGTGGATGTGTTACCATGACGGTATTCAGTATAGGGGCCTGGCCAAGGTAGGTAGGTCTCCATGACCCCTACGAAAGGATGGAAGTCAGCCCTTGAATGCAGAGAGAGAGAGATGATGAAGGCTTGGGTAAGTTTCTAAGTTGAACATGTACTATAAGAGAATCCTAAGTCTATCCTAGGATCAGGTAGGGATAAGACCGATGGAAGTAGGAGTTTCCTAATTCCCTAGTTGCACATGACCATAGGGTCGGGAGGTAACAACTATCATTGTCTGAGGGCCATGGGTTAGGAGATTGATCACCTTCATGAACTCATGGGTCCCAAAGGGAAGATGAGTAGGGCACTCTCTGGATGCATAAGGGAAGAGGGATGACCCTAAAAGTGTCGGCACCCTATAGAACTAGAGGAAATGACCAAGGATTGTGTGGTGACCCAAGTAGGTTTGAAACCAGTTTTCCATGGAGGTAACTTTGATATCAAGATGATTGTAATATAGAGGCATAAACGACACGTTTCAACTTAGATTTAAAGGTGTACTGGCAAGGTGGGATGTACCATCTCTACTCTTAGAATAGGAATAACTCTGTATTTGGACTGCATCCAAATGCTTATTTCCTCTTGTTATGGGAGTGAGACATAGGACAGTACGCATGCCATACACTAAGGATAAAAGATGATGTGAGTTGGAACGTTGCTACAAGGTATGAGGATAGAGATGATAACATACCCTGGTGGAGTGAATGATACATGGATGGTTTACCAACACTAAGAGGAATGAGGTAGTCACCTTATGAGGATGTTTTTATCATGAGATATGAGTCATACATGGTTGAGTTTGATCATTAGAAAGATGAGCTCATAGTGTTTTCAATGAAGATAGACTTAGAGTTAGAGATGATAAGTGAAATACATGGAAGTGTATGTCTTCAATGTTACCTAATACCTAAGGATGTGAAGTGGTAATGGATGCTCTGGTTGAGATATATCTGACTAGTTTGGCTAGAAGTTAGAAGAGGTTGTTAGGCTAACCCTAAGTTTGGAAAGGAGATGTGGTTGGCAAACACTCAGATATAATGAGATATGTTGAAAAAGTTAATGATTTTTGGTTAGCCAGTCTAGTCCTGGATATAATGAAAGGATGGTGATAGAACCTCAGATACACTTCTTTGGAAAGGAAGGAGATGAAACCCCGATCAGAGTGATTTAGGGTTTCTGAGGAATTGATCTTGAGGAATCATGACATACAAGAAATCATGATACACCGTACTACGAAGATAGTAAGTGATAGTAGTACTTGAGATGCTTAAGATGAAGTTGCATGTGGCTTGTCGCCATGCAAGCCAGGAGGTGAAGGACAAACACCAATAACCCAGTGTATCAATATAGAGTATAAAGAGTTCCCGAGAGGGGAAAAGGGAGTTCATAACTATGGAGGTTTAAGTCTTCCCTAGACCAAGGAAGGTCAAGATGCAATGTGGGTTATGGTAGATCGCCTTACTTAGATGGCATGTGAAAGAAAGAGTTCTGTCAAGGGACAGATCTGGTTGAACTACACATGAGAGAGATGGTTCAACTACACCATGATGCGAGTTCAAAAGTTCTTGAGTATAACCTAAAGGTTCACTTCCATGATATGGAAGTAGAAACATGAAGAACTCTATGTTAGTGCAGTTTATCACCTCTAACTAATGGATAGTATGATCCAGACTAAAGGGTCTGATGAGAGCATGTGTGCTCGTTCAGGGTGATATCTAGAGACAGTTCTTGTCCTATGAAAGATGTGATGATAACCACCATAGCCAGTATCGGGATTGAAAGAAGCTCTATAAGGGAGGTTGTGTCGGTCACCACTTAGTAAGGTGATGTTGGTGAAAGGATCACATGATGGTTAGAAAAGGACCACAATGTGTGTAGATGAAGTCTCTTTGATCGTGCAATGGCTGAAAGGAGCCTAGAGACGACAGGAGTCGTGAGCGAATGCAAAGTAGACTGACACGCAATTCACAGTGGGAGAATATGTGACATGAAAATCTGACCCATCTAAGTTACAACTAAGAGAGAGCTAAGTCCCCGATGCATGGGTTCATTTGAGATGGATTGGTGGAGAAGGTTAAGTTTGATCTTACCCCTAAGGATAAAGTAATGTGTGATGAGTTCTATGTGTCCAATTTAGAGCACTATGTGAGGAACCCAGACCAAGTGCTTAGAAATGAACCTAGTGAGCCCCAAGGGAGGCTGAAATGGCCTGAGTCACCTGTGCAGTTTATAGACGCCAGGATGAAAGAACTCAGAGAAAACAATATGTGATGATAAAGGTTCTTTGGTAGCGCCATGAGTACAGTAAAGCCACATAGGGGCCAATGATGGACATGGAAAAGTCTTATCCTGAATTGTTTTTTTTTCTTGATAAGAATTTTGAGGACCTATGGTTTCTCTCTCTCCACCTCCTCTTGAGTGTTGGGGTTATGGATGATAAGGATTATGGTATCCTCCACCAAACAACAAATTTCATGTTAACTCAATTTCATGGATATAAGATAATAATAAGTTATGAAACTATCGTTAATAGAGTAATCTATGTGTTATAGCATGGCCTATGTCAAAACTATTGTCATCCCTAATGACACTACCAAAAAATACTCTAGATCAAGACCCATGCGCAAGAAGAGGCCCTCCTCTGAGAAGAGAAGCCACATGGAAGGCGAATCCTCCAAGAAAAGAAAGAGAGAAGGTGAAGCCTTGGGAGAGAAAGGCCCTGAGCCTAAACCCATCCCCTTCCACATCAAGAACTCGAATGGGAGCCCAATACATGAAGAGGAACCCATTTCAGAAGATGAAACAAGGGATGATCCTAGTCATACTTCTAATTATGGACTAAAAACAAGACCAATAGTGACACAGACTATTGAGATGCTTTGGTTAGAGCAGTAGAAGAAGTTGACTAAAGCCATTAGTGTACTCACCCTTAGAGATGTTCCCCATAATGAGAATGGTGAACATGTGCCCATCTATCCCCACCTTGGTGCCATCATCTTATATTTCGTGAAGTTGAATATAAAAAAGTTCTCGGGAGAATACAAGATGGAGGTAGTAGACAAAGCCGATGCTTGTCTTTTGGCTGTGGAATATGGGTTCCGCATTTTGGTGGTACAACCAAGCAAGAAGGTTCTCTTCGCCACCCATCTTCTAGAGGGAGTAGAAAAGATATGGTGGGAGAAATGTATCATGGGCTGAGATATGAGTGAAGAGCCCATGACTTGGGCAGATTTCCATGCACTTTTCACTACAAGATTCATACCTCCCTTTGCCAAGAAGGAAAAGGAAAAGTAGTTCACTTTCCTGGTTCAAGGAAACTTGTCCGTGGTCGACTACACTCTCCAATTTCACCTCGGAGAATTTTTGTCTACATGCTGACTGAGGAAAAGAGGGTGGAACATTTCATGGACAAACTTCACCCTGCCATTAAGCCCCATGTCATGGAGTGCAAGCCCACAACTCTCTCGAAAGCTCTCAACTTTTCCCTAGACATGGAAAAGAATGTCATGCCCCAGTAGAACCAACCTAAGGGATATCTTGGTTTCACTGAAGGAAGTTATGACCCAAGAAATGACAATAGGAAGAACCAAGATCATCACCATGGCAAGGGAGGAAAGGGAAAGCCCTACAATGAGCATCAACAACAAGAGGCATCATCCAAATGTCGCAAATACAGGAGATACCATCCGGGGAAGTCTCACTTTGAAAGGAAAGTGTGTTTTTGATGTCAACAAGAGGGACACTTCTAGGATAACTGTCCCCTTTCCTGACCCAAGAGGATAAGCCCTGGTGGTAGCTCAGTCAATGGTAGCAGCACCGCCAATGGCACAACTAGTAGTAGCAGTCCCACCAATCCCACCTGCTTGAGTTTTTGCCATCAGTAGAAGTCCCACAAGAGAGCGTCGACATGCTCGAGTTTTTACAATCAACAATGAGGAAGCCCAGGCTAATGCCAACTGTCTGATAGAGGGTCATAACCCTTAGAGTAGTTTTTCCATCTTTTTTTATGCAATGTAATGGAAGTTTGACTATCATGAAAACTATGTAGGCATGCTTGAAATTATGGTACAAAGCATGAAATCTCTTTATGATTGTGGATCAACAAATACTTTTATTTCAAGAAATCTTGCAACTATGCTTTGTCTGGGTTTCAAGGATTTAGAATATGTGTTGGATGTCACTACCCCGAGTGGTCAGATTATTACAACTCTTTTAAAAATCCTTGTTTTACCTATTAAATATCTGAGTCATGAATTCCCTACCAATTTTATTTTGTTGGACATGAATGACTTTGATGTGATAATTGGCATGTTTTGGATTTATACCTATAGAGCCCATATTGACTGTAGGGAGAAAAATATTTTATAAAGAGACTTCGTCACCTACCTTTAACTATTAGAGGGAGGAAGGATGCAACCACTAGTCTGTATTTATCATCCCTAAAAGCAGAGCAAATAATAGACAAAGGTTGTCAGGCATTCCTAGCAGTTTTTATAGAACTTGAACCTAAGGTTAAACCCTTAGGAGAGATAGAGGTAGTTTAGGACTATGTGTTTGTGTTCCCATATGATTTACCTGGCCTACCTCTAGAGAGAGGTGGATTTCACCACAGAGTTTTCTCCCGAAACAAACCATATGTCTAGGTCACCTTATAGGATGGCCCCTACTGAGCTATTAGAGATGAAGAAGCAACTGTAAGAATTGCTAGACAAGGGATTCATTAGGCCTACTACCTCACCCTAGGGAGCTCCAGTCCTCTTTGTAAAGAAGAAGGACGGACCGGTCTGCATGTGCATTGAATAATGCATGATAAACTAAGCTACCATAAAAAACAAGTACCCTCTACCCATAATGGACGACCTATTTGACCTGGTTAAGTTAGCCTGAGTCTTTTCCAAGATTGACCTAAGGTCTGGGTACCATCAGTTACAAGTTAAGAACAAAGACATACCAAAAACCTCTTTCTATACCCGTTATGGTCATTATGAGTTCTTGGTCATGCCGTTCATTTGGATTGTCCAATGCTCCATTTTTTTATGAACCTCATGAACACTGTGTTCCAACCTTTCCTTGACTTTTTTATTACAGTGTTCATAGATGACATCTTAGTCTACTCTATGACCTAGACCAACACCGAGACCACATGGTTACAGTCCTTGAAATCCAGAGGAAGTAGAAATTTTACAGGAATTCTCAAAATGTGAGTTTTGGATCGATCGCGTCATGTTTCTTGGACACATCATCTCAAGAGGGACGATCTTAGTAGATCCTGCTAAGGTGTCTATTTTACATGATTGTCAATGCCAAAGAATCCTTTTGAAATTTGCAACTTATTGGGATTTGTAGGGTATTACCGGCAGTTCTTCCAAGATTTCTCAAAGACCCCCCTGTCCCTTACCAAGCTCACTTGAAATGATGAAAAGTTCATATGGTTTGAGTTGTGTGAAGCTCACTTCCAAAAGTTGAAGGAGAAATTGACCACATCACCTATGTTGACTCTACCGTCTGGCAATAAAGGTGTCATGATCTTCACTGATGCATCCAAAATGGGGCTTGGATGTGTGCTAGAGCAGAATAAGCATATGGTCACTTATGCATCCTAGCAGCTCAAGCCAAATGAAGTGAACTATCGAACACATGACCTAGAGTTGGTTGCGATCATACATGCCTTGAAAATCTGGAAACACTACTTGAATGGTGCTACCTTTGAAATCCTCACTAATCACAAGAGCTTGAAGTGTTTCCTGACTCAAAAGGATCTCAACCTAAGATAGAGACAATGGATATAATATATGAAAGACAATGATTTCACCATCGCATATCACCCAGGGAAGGCCAATGGGGGTGGCAAATGGCCTTAGTTGAAAACAGCCTAGATGTGTAGTTGTCTTGTCCACTTAGTGGAGTGAATTGGAGGAGTATGCCATATGGGCCCCACAACTGTTAGAAGGCCAGATTCATTTGGCTAACATTCAGATAAAACATGACTTGTTGGCCGAGTTAGTAGCTACCTAACTGGCGAGCCCAGAGCTTGAGAAGATGAAAGGTTTGTTGGAGAAACCTCAAACAGACCTATCCTTGGGTATGGATGGAGGGATCTGATACAAGAATCGTATTTGGTTTCATGAGGAGTCACCTCTGAAGACTCATATCCTACAAGAAGCTCATGGCTCTAAGTATATCGTACACCCTGGCACTGCCAAGATGTTTAAGGACTTACAACGGTATTTCTAGTAGCCAAGAATGAAGAAAGACATAGAGACATATATGGCCAGTTGTCTCTCGTAGCAAATGTTGAAGGTTGAACACCAGTGACCCAGAGGATTACTACAACTGATTGAGATTCGTGAGTGGAAATAGGACCAAATCACCATGGACTTTATTGTGGGTCTTCCTGAGACTAAGAAAGGTCATGATGTTATATGGGTTGTGGTGGACTACTTAACCAAGTCGGCATACTTCCTTACCTTGAAGATTACCACCAAAGTTTTAGACTTAGTTGATCTATATATCTAGGAGATAGTCCATATGCATGGTATTCCGAGCTCGATCATTTCTAATCATGACCCCAAGTTCACCTCGAAGCTATGGAAGTAGGTACATGAAGAACTTGAGACAAGGATGAAATTTAGTACTGCCTACCACCCCCAGACCGATGGACAATTTAAGAGAACAATCCAGACATTAGAAGACTTGTTGATAGCATGTTGCTTGATTAGGGTGGATCATGCGAGAAGTACTTGCCTTTAGCTGAGTTTTCCTATAACAATAGCTATCAAGCTAGTATCGGGATGCCTCTGTACAAAGCACTATATGGGAGGTTGTGTCGGTCACCAATTCACTAGGATGAGGTTGGTGAGAGGACCTTGTTGAGGTCAGAGGAAATTTAGATTTATGCTGATAAAGTCACTTTGATCAGGAAAAGGCTGAAGAGAGCCCAGGACCGGCAAAAATCATATGCAGATGCAAAGCAGACTTATTTAAATTTCATTGTGGGTGAACATGTGTTTCTAAAGATCTGACCCTTCCGAGCTATAGCTAAGAATAGAGGAAAGTTGAGCATAGCTGAGGGACTCAACTGTGAGAGTACTGGATGCTAAAATGGACCTATTGATATCTAGGGGAGCCTGACATATACTGAGTCACCTATGGGAGTATTGGATACTAAGGGGAAAGAATTCAAAAACAAAAAAATAGAGATGGTAAAGGTTCTCTGGAAGCACCATGGAGAGGATGAAGCCACATGGGAGCTGAAGAAGGACTTGGAAAAATTATATCCTAAATTGTTTGTAAAAATTAGCCAAATTTTGAGGACAAAATTCTTATAAGTGGGGAAGGATGTTATAACCTCAATTTTGGTTGTACTATTATGTAATTATTTAATAAAAGGGGTTTTCCTAACAATTTGTGTGCATTGTTTTACAACTTGGGTTTCTTTGCAAAATTGTCTTGAATAATAAATTTCGTGTTTTTCCCTATTTTAATAAGCCAATGGATGTGTGAAAGGATAAAGTACAAAAGAAAAACTCATAATAAGGGTAAAGGCAAGATGAAAATAAAATAACTTATGTTTTATTTAAGAAAAATATGGAATTCTCTAGAAGATTGCATGAGTAGCCACAATAGGATGGTTTTAGTACCACTTGCCTTCTAGTATCTAGAAAAGTCGAAATTGAGAGAATAGAAAAGAAAGAAAGAGAAAATATGAGTTTTAATGGATTATATATGCCTTTTTAGTGCATGACTTGTATATGAAGAAAAAGAGTTATTCGTTTTGAGTTTTGATCCCAAATTGTATCCATCAGTAGATTAAGTCATCAAGAACTTTCCCTTAAAATTTCAGATTAAAAAGCTTAATGATTTAGGAGATATAAATTATTGAAAAATCCCTAAAGTGATGGAATTTCATAAATGTCACATTTAATTTTGATTTCCAAAAGGATTTGGATATGGCGCACGCAATGGAAGCCATTGGATCTAAGATCCAACAACACATGTGTGTCACCTAGTTCAAACAGGAGAAGGATATGAGTAGTGTAAATGAGATCATTGATCTCGATTTTCTTGCGACCTGATGTACAAGCAAACCAAATGCTTGCTGGGTTGGATTCGGGAGAGGATTTGGAACAAACTTAACCTAGGTCTTGAGGGGTGTATAAGCCTCTAGAGCAAACGCCGAATTTTCCCAAGAACCCCAACGACGACAAGGGTTGGTAACCCTAATCTAGTCCCACACACATATACATAAGACCACCTCTAATGTCGCCCAAGCCTCACAAACTCAACTGGTTAGCTTTCATACCTATTCTCTCTCTCTCTCTTGATTACCCTCTCTCCAGTGAGCTTCTTGTCATGACACTTCCGCGGGATCGATTGCAGAAAGGAAGAAGATGGGATGAGTGGGAGTCGTAGGATCAAAGTCAATTATTGACTCGCGAGGAGATCAACGGTCTAGGGCTTTCCCCATGTGTCCAAGCGACTGAGTGGGCGCAAGCGACACAAGCCAATCAAACCTCACCCGATCAAAGGAGACTTGAGATCTAACAGCCACTGGTTTTCCAAAAAGAAAAGGTAAATTGTCTCTCTAGTCAGAAAATCGAGAAAATAATTGTATCTTGTAAAATCAATTAAAAATTCTTTATTTGGCCAAAAATTACAAGTAATATATGTATTCTGATTAGAAAAATGCAAGCTACATGATAAATCTGGGTCTATATTTGATTCCAATTCAAAATATATTCAAGGTTGATGTCTTTAATGCTTTTAATGGATCAAAACCCTAACTTGTGAATGTTGATGAATCTAATAGACTTAGTTAATGTTTTAATCAAATTTTGATTTGTTATGAATAAAAGGAAAACCTTGGGCACATATGGATATTAAAATCCAAGTTTTTAAGAGTTGGGGTTTCTTTATGCATAAAGGTGTACTAAATGATGGAAATTAGGGTTTGTCAACCTAATAAATATAAAAGTGTAAAATATTCATCGTTTCACCTCCCTAACCCTAATTTGACTTGAAAAGGATAAATATTGAGACTTTTGTGTAAAAGGCACCATTTTGTAGAACAATTATCTGCGTATGGTCTTTTTTCTTAGCATTTTGTTTTTCAGTTTCATGTTTCTATTCAACGGACGTGGTTATTGGCAAGAACTTATTGAATCAATTATTTGGTCTCATAACAAATGAAAAGTTTCTCCTGCTACTCAGCCAAAAGAAAATAACCTAGTTGGCGAGAAATCATATATTTAATACAATATTATTTGAGATATAGTTGTGCAAAACAATATCAGTACTAGCAAAATATTTGAGTTTACTGGAACTTTATGAATGTTTAATAATTTGTTTTAAATTAAATAAATTTGCTAATGTTAGCTTCTAATATAAAATTCTTGTATATCTAGAACAATTTCTTCTCAATAAGATAATTATTAATGTGAAAGAATATCTCTTCAAAATATTTAGATTTATTAAATCGGATGGAGAACTAGCATTAAAAAACACAACCTATTTTTTAAAATAACTTTGAAATCATGGGACATGATATACTAAAGTAATTAATTTTATTTTCAACTCTAACTATTAGTAAATTAGATCATATCAAAAAATCATATTATTTCTCTATAGAGACATCATACACATAATAACCTTGTGCTCGATATAAAAGTCCCTACTGTAATAAAGTAAATACAAATTCCTTTTATAATATACATAATCAATATATGAGTTGAAATCAAGAAATGATAAATAAATAAAAAGAAGAATATATTATTAAAAGAAAAATATTGGATATAGATAGGTATTCACGGGTCTAATATCTTTAGTGTGGAGACCAATGTTTTTTGAACTCTAGTCAGTCTTGGTAAAATAATACAAGGAACAAAATGACAATGCTATATAATGTGAGTAAAACTTCTTAGTGAAGATAAATTGATAAAATGTTAGTGCTATATTGATGTAATCACCCCCAAATTTCTATCATTCTTTTTCAAAGTAGACAATCCCTTGTGTGAATAATTTTGTGGGACTTTAATACAGTGATATCTTAGAGATATACATCTCTTTTATTATAAACTATTAGGTCCCTCTTGTTGCATGTATGTTATAGTTTGATGTGTAATTGCATTATCTAACATTTTTTTATTTGAATGTAGTGTATTTCAAATCTTTACCTTGGATCTTTTAACTCTTTAATGCTCCATTTTCTTGTAGTTAAGTGAAAAATACAATTCAATGGGTTGAACTTTAGGGTTTGTGGTAAACACATAAATTATATATAGAATGACCTTGAATACTACAAACTTGTTTTTTTCTAGTCCTTAGGCCATGTTTGGTTAATAGGATGGAAAATGGATGGGATCTGAATATGGATTAGATGTCATGGGATAAGTTTCAAAAGGAAACTATGTTACTCATGCTACATTTGGTTAGTACAAACGATTCCATGAAATTCCAAAAATGTTCATTTATGACCAAATGTTGGAAATTTTCTGGTAGTATATAGTTTCTTTTGAAGGACTGAGAACCTACTTTACATAGATGGAAGCATCAAGAAACCATCATTACATCATCTGCCCACCTGAATCTCGAATAAGCACCAATGGTGACATGATCTTCATGTTCCTCATCCAACCAAGACAGTTATGTTGTTGGCATAAAAAAAGCAAATGTTTGCTGCACCCTGGGTTATCACCTTGGTGCTTGTAGCAATTATTCTCCTCTACCTATAATTTCAATAATGGAAAAAGGTGGTTCTATTTGGTAGTCCATGAAGAGAACCAACAAACTTTAAGAAGGTAATTTGCATTTTTGGGCACGAAGATAAGTTCTAGATCCCAATAGAATATACAGTCTTATCCATGTTACTTTAGTCTTCTTCATGCCAACAATTTTCTTGTGAAGAAAGAGGGACCTACTACTGTAGATCCTTAGAGGTAGTTAGGAAGGATCTAGAATCTCTCCATTGGGTGCCCAAATTTTCTTTAAAAACAATTGTTGATATGTACGAAAAGTAATATCAATTTATATAATTACATTCCTAAAGTCTATAGTAACAACAAAAATGAAGGCTCCAATTTTAAAACATCGAGTTCCTACTCAGAAGCACCGACAAATTTGAATGACTCAGAACTACCAACACAAAAGTCAGAAATACTGACACCAAGAGATAGAGAATTCATGGGATCACCATCAACAATCAAGAATGTTTGAATCTGATGTTCGGTACTACCAAAACATGCCATGAGTCTGTACTACCAACTCTCTGTCGGTACGACTAAGACATGGAGATCCACATCAACTAACTTCAATGGATGGAGGTCGTTGATGGTATCGAGTCACATAGATAGTGGAGGAAAATTCAGTACCACCAAGTTCCAGTCAGTACCACCGAATCGTAGACATCAGGCTGACCGATTGCTATATATGGAGAGGTTGTTTTCATTTTCTCTTCACAACTTCTTCACATTTCCTATGAGCAAGTGCAAGCAAGCATCCCTGGATGTTCAAAGTCAACTATGAGAGGATAGTATCCTCTCTCTCTCCCTTTTTTAATTGTACCATCATCATGGCATCCAGGAGGAACACTTCTTCATCGGTGGGGAATCCTACATTGATTCTAAAACCAAGCTGCATCACCCATCTAAACACCGATGTGAAGAAGATTTATGAAAACTTGCAGAAGAGGGATATGGTGGAGACACAATATGGTGACCGTACCTTCCTCTCTTCATTGGGATTCACAATTAGTATGCACCAAGTATGCAAGCATCAAGGGCTGGTGGGTGACCATCCATTCTTCAATGACTGGCTCACTTTCCCGAATCTCGTCTGTGAGTTTCTTGCCTCACTGGAGATTTGCATCATTCCAGAGCGTGGGGATGGATGGATGGAGGGACGTGTCAACTTTTTCCTTTTCAACATTGATTTTCATCTGATGTTGTGGCAGTTTAACACCATATATAGATGGTCGGATGGTGAAGAACATTTCATCCCTACCAACTTTAATCCCAAGGTGGCATGGGAGATTTTGGTGGAAGTTCTAGAAGGGTATCATATTAGTCGGAACTCAAATTCCATCACCGACATCAATCACCCTTTTAATCATATTCTTCATTGCCTCCTCACCAACACCCTCTTTGCTAAATCAAGTCAAGGGCAGGGGAAGATATAGAGGGTTGAACTCCAATTTCTATACAAGCTGTTGGAATTAGGAGGAAGGAAACTAAACTTTAATGCCTTGTTTCTCAGCATATGATGGGAGTGAAGCGACTGGTGTAGAGGACTCCTCGTATACATTTTGGGGGACTGATCATGCCTATACATATGCACCTTAATCTTGATCTATCCACCACTACATCTCTAAGGGCCACTCCAAAGATAGACCTAAAGCACTTCAAGAGATCAAGCCTACTCAATGTACGTAAGGATACAATGTACGCATGTTGTACAACATGCAAATTATAGAAAGAGGGGGTGCTCCAAGATGCAGTCTTTGACTTGCAAGGACTCCACCTCATGCGGTGGCCTATAGATATCTCTTCAGAGGAGGAAGAAGAAGAAGATGATGCCAAGCAAGAACAAAAATAGGGGGAAGATTAAGAGGAGGATGAACCCACCATTCCCATCATGAGGAGTCAGGTTCCACACAAGCTCCCTCGCACATATGGATCCTCCAATTCTTTTGCTCCACCTCCTTCACATGAGGATGACCCATATTCCATGGCGGGAATGTATGGAATGCTATAGGAGATATAACAAGGACAACAACAACAGACGACGACCTTGGCAGGCATTGACGATGTCCAAGGACAACTCTACCACAACCAATAGGCGATCTTTGAGAATGAGCGACTTGTCTTGGCCAACCAAGAGAACATGCACACGTGCCTACAACGGATGGAGGGATACCAACAACCATTCTTTGACAATTTCTAGAGCTAGGGGTACTTTGGTGGTTATCCACAACCTCCACCAATGCCTCAACAACCATGTGATCGGTACCACTATTCCAACTCTTAAGTTAGAATTTTGACTATGTGTACATAGTCAAGTTCAAGCTTGGGGGGGGGGATAGTTGGAACAATTAATGCATGTGTTTTTATTCATTTTCACAGGCATATTTTCCTTAGTTTTATGTATTAATTTGTCATTTATTCTGAATTGAGTGAACGTTCTACCCCTTTGATCCTACCATGCCACATCAACCACCACCACCCATGTGATCAGTACCAGTATTCCAACTCTTAAGTTATAATTTTGATTATGTGTACATAGCCAAGTTCAAGCTTGGGGGGGATAGTTGGAACAATTAATGCATGGGTTTTTATTCATTTTCACATGCCTATTTTCCTTGGATTTATGTATTGATTTGTCATTTATTTGATTACTTATGCATGAAATGCTATCAATGTCCTGTTCTATCTAAATGCATAAAATTATATGATTTTTACTGTTTAAAATGGTATAGTATTCATCCTAAGTACTTATCCATGTTCTTGTGCAATTTTAGGTACAATTGAGCTTCACAGACTCGGTACTACCAACACTAAAAGTTGGTTGTAATGACTTCACATTGGTACTGGACCAAAAGACTCACCCAAACTCGATACTACCGATTACCAAAGTTGGTAGTACCGAAACCATGTCAGTAAAGTGTAAGAATAAATCATGGAAACTCGGTACTACCGAGTCCACCAACTCAGTACTAACGAGATGGCATCAGGGAGGAAGTGATCGAGCGACCTAAATACTCAGTGCTATCAAGACGAGTCGATATTACTGAATTGTGATGAATCACTGCTACCCTAGAAACTCAATACTACCGAATTTCAAGTCAGCACTATCGAGTCTTCCCGATCAAGCAATCTGAAGATAGTACTCTAATCCAACGAATGACCTGCTTTTAGACCTTAAGTGATTCTTATGACTTGAGGGGAGTTTGGCTAAAGCTAAGGAGGCATCCGTTTTCCTTTGCATGACACCGGAGAGGGAGGACAGAAGAGTAAGGAACCAAAGGCTTCACCCAGGACAATCCGAGCACCTCTGGAGGGTGAATCTGCAGTTGAAAGACAACATATTGCACATATGATGTAGAGGATCATCCTAATCAGCCATTCTCCAGGGGTTACTTTACTTTTTCTAATGTTTCCCACATTTTCTCTTTCTCTACCATGTATTCGTCAATGAAAATCGTGTGGGGCTAAACCATTTGATTCCTTAGGATACAGGAGTAGTCTGGATATGCATTGTAACTGATTTCCATGCATTAATATCATCTTCATCCCTAGTTTTTGGATATAAATCAATGAGATTGTCTTGTTCTATTTATGCTTGATCACCATAGGTAGATTTTTAGACCCTTAATCATTTCGGGAGAGAGGTTAAGGGTTGGAAAAATATGGATTTACCCATTTATTGCACCTCTTGGGAAAGGTGGAGAATAAACAGGAGGAGAAACCCATAGATTAATCACAAAGCACCTAACTAAACAACCAATTACTATGGAAATGGGATTGGCATTAGAATAGGTAGTGAACTACACTGTGAGAGTGGGTAGTTCTCACTACATGCTCTTTATCCAGGGATATGGGTAATAGATATTAGTGTGTAGAGTTAATTGCAATGTTGTCTGTGGTGAACCCATTATCCTGAGGAATTCCCTTTAATCTAAGTAACCTAATCTTTAAGTTTGTTTTGTTTATGTATTTTTTTCTATTCAATCAAACCAATTCAACTATTTTACTGGCATAGCTAATTATATTATAGTTAGTAGTAGTCTTCTGGAGTACGTTTCCCTGTGTTTGGCTCGAGCCTCAAAAGGCCTATATTTCTTTGACACGTTCACTTGTGTACAACGCACAGTAAACACATGTCAAGTTTTTGGCACCGTTGCTGGGGAAATGACAACATCTGACACTACGAGTGATGTGGTCGACCACTCTAAGCCAACCCTTTTTATTTTTAGTTCTATTTCACTCAAAGTTGAATTATAATATCATTATTGTTACTAGCTCCAATATCGTGTGCTGACAATTATTTTTGTTGTTTTAAGGTACTAGTGCATGGTGCATACTCGAGCCCACGAGTACGGAGATCCATCTTCACTAGGTTTTGGTCAAGTAGAAATCCTTCAAAGAGAAAGGGAATTCATAAGATCTGTAGATAGATTCAACCAAACCCCACCACCAACACCTCTGCCTAAAGGATCTGAAACATCAGAAGAACCTGAATTAGTAGAAATGGGTGATGGAGCAGAAGAGAAGATGATATGGGAGAGGATCAAAGCCTATTCTTGAACAACTCAAAAAGGACCAATCAAAAGACAAGCCATCAATGTGGGTATTTATAAGATTGATCCAGGACTGATCTCTTTAGTCAAATCCCAAACTTTTCATGACCACAGTTCTGAAGACCTGATGACACACATCAGTAACTTCATTGAGAACTATGATATGGTCAAGATAGACAGAATATCAATGACTGTCATATATCTAAAATTGTTCCCATCATCTTTGGCAGACAGTGCAAAGTCCTAGTTTCACAATCTCGATGATGAGTGTATCGAGACATGGGATCAGATGATTGATGCTTTCTTCAAGCGTTACTTTCCTCTATAGAAGATAAACGTCCTGGTGAAGAAGATCCATAATTTTAGAAAGTAGGCCGACAAATCATATTTTGAAGCATGGGAGAGATTTCAAAATATGTTGTGGAAGGTACGTCATCACGATATTGATTTGTTGGGGAAGACAAAGATCTTCTACTACGGCCTGCATAAGGGAGAGAAAACCACACGACATTACAGGAGCATGTTTCTTCCTCAACAACAAACCCACCCTCTGTCATGAGATATTAAAGATCATGTCCAAGAACTAGGCATGGGGTGATGAGAGAGAGCTTCTGGCAACCATTAAAAGTGTTAGGGAGTCCAAGGTCCTCTTTGCATTAAATGAGAAGCTAGACCTGATTGTAAAAAAGTTGTGTGCCAACGATGGACCATTTTCATAAGAAGAAGAAGAGGAATGCAAGTTTGTGTGCCAACAACAATAGTATCGGGGCAATGACTACTCGTGGAGGAAGGATCCTAAGTTCTCATGGAAGGATCCAAACAATTTCCAATAAGACACTTCTCAGGCGCAACAACCCAAGCCACAACAGTGTGGTGGTCAAGCACAATATCAACAAGATCAAAAGAAGATTGACCGTATTAAAGAAATGCTTGGTAAGCTGGTCAGTTAGAATGAAGTTCTTATTGGTCAAACTCAGAGAGAACTCCAAAACCAAGGGGCACAAATCCGCAACATGGAAAATCATATTTCTCAAATAGCTGCGAATGTGGGTACATTGAAGCAATCAAACCAGCATGTGTTCCCAGCAAATACTAATATACCTTTTGAAAATCAACATGCCAAGGCAGTCCTACTCCACAGTGGTAGGACGTTGCTAAAAGATGCACCAACAAGTTTAGATGCAGGTGAAGTTACAACTCAGACTGTGATAGCAGATGCAGATAAATTAGATGTGTTAGAAAAGGAGAAGACAATTAAGGAACGCTACCTCCTAAAAGATAGGATCCATGTTGTTTCAACATCACTTGCTTCATAGGAAAGACCAAGTTCGGTGAAGGTCTATGTGATTTAGAGGCAAGCATCAACCTCATGCCTTTGTCAACTTTAAAAAAGATAGGTATTAAGGAGACTACAAAAAGTAGTATGACTATATAATTGACAGAAAACTCTGTGGTCAGGCCATATGGCATTTGTGAAGGTGTCCTAGTGAAATTAGATAGATTTGTCTTTCCCGCTGACTTTGTGGTGATGGAAATGCAGGAGGATAATGGCAATAAACTTTTACTAGGTAGGCCATTTCAAGCCACGATTGATATGATACTAGAAATGTTAGAGGATGTCTGACCATGGGAACCCATGATGACCGGTTTGAGATTAAGCTACCTGAGCACTCACAAGAAAAGGGGGACAAAGCACAATGCAACATGCTTCAACACATGGAGGGAAAGATTTCTCTATTTTTGGGGAAGCCGTTCTTGGACATGGCTCATGTCATGACTAAAGTAGAAAGGGGTACTTTAGCAGTAGATATCATGGAAAACACCAAGGTGATCTCATTATCCAAAGTATTGTGTTACCCAGATTATGAAGAAGAAGACTATGACCCATCTACTATAGAGGAGGCCACAACTGATTCCTTACTATAGACATATGCAAAGTTACTGTTGGAAGCATGCTTGATGAATATGGTGGAGGATAGTACATGCAGTTTCTCTCTTAGAAGAGTGTGTATTGATGCTGAAGGTAGTACCTTGCTACTATGGAAGATATATTGAAGATTTGGGACCACCTCCCCCGCCATTGGTCCCATCTCTATTGAGCCCACCAGAGTTAGAACTGAAGCCCCTACTGCCGCATCTAAAGTATGTCTTTAGAAGTGAAACCCCTACTGCCGCATCTAAAGTATGTCTTCAGAATTGAAGCCCCTACTAACACATCTAAAGTATGTCTTCTTGGCTACAAAAGAGAATCTCCCAATGATTATATCATTGTCCTTGAGAAGTGAAGAGGAGAAGCAGTTACTCACTGTGTTGAAGAACCATCGAGCCGCTTTTGGGTGGTCAATAGCAGAAATCAAAGGAATCTCTCCAAGCTTGTGCTAGCACAAAGTCCAACTAGAAGAATGAGCCAAGTCTATAGTTTAACCTCAGTGGTGACTCAATCCTATCATGACTGAGGTAGTGAAGAAAGAAGTGGGCAAGCTCCTATTGACAAGTATCATTTATGCAGTTTTAGACTCTATGTGGGTTAGCCCAACTCAAGTAGTTCCTAAGAAAGGGGGGAACACTATCACAACTAAGGCTACTAATGAGTTAATCTCAACTAGGTTAGTGATGGGGTGGTGTGTATGCATAGACTATCAATGTTTAAATGCCATCACATTAAAAGATCATTTTCCTTTGTCATTCATTGATCAGATCTTGGAATGATTCTTCGGTTGTTCACACTTTTGCTTCCTCGATGGGTATTCTGGTTATAATCAGATTTGGATTGAGCCAAAGGATCAAGAGAAATCTACTTTCACCTTCCCTTATGGCACATTTGCATATAGACGGATGCCATTCGACCTTCATAACGCCCCGCCACCTTCCAATGATGTATGCTTGCCATCTTTTCTAATATGGTAGAGTAGTGCTTGGAGGTGTTCATGGATGATTTTTCTATGTATGGGGAGTCATCAGTGATTGCCTGTATAATCTTGACAAGGTTTAACAAAGGTGTGAGGACACTCAATTAGTTTTGAATTAGGAGAAGTGGCATATGATGGTGAGTGAGAGCATAGTGCTTGGACACAAGTGTCCAACAAAGGTATGGAAGTAGACCCAGTTAATATAGAGGTCATCTCCAAGCTACCTCCACCGACATCAGTGAAGGGCGTAAGGATCTTTTTGGGACATGCTGGGTTTTACCGTTGTTTTATCAAAGATTTGTTAAAAATTGCAAAACCTTTATCAAAATTGTTGGAAAAGGATGCTGAATTTTCTTTTGATGAATGATGCTTGAATGCCTTTAAAATGCTAAAGGAGAAGCTTCGCTCCACACCTATTGTATAGGCTCTTGATTGGAGCCTACCTTTTGAGTTGATGTGTGATGCATCATATTATGCAGTGGGAGCTGTTTTGGGTCAGCACAAACATAAGCTCCTAAAGTCATATATTATGTGTCTAAAACCATGAATGATGCACAATTCAATTATACAACCACAAAAAAGGAACTCTTAGTGGATTTTTTTGCGTTTGAAAAGTTTTGCCAATACCTAGTTGGGGCTAAGGTGATTGTTTAGACCGACCATGCTGCCGTCAAATACCTATTACAAAAGAAAGATGCAAAACCTAGATTAATTAGGTGGATTTTAATTTTACAGGAATTTGACATAGAAATTAAGGATATGGTAGGGGTGGAAAATGTGGTAGCAGATTGCCTATGTAGGTTGGAAAGGGTGAATGAAAAAGATGTAGATGTTATAACCCCAATTTTTGGGTTCTTTTGGTGAGAAATGTAATTTCTCATATTAAAGATATTTGATCAAATAATGATATAATTTGTTTTGAATAAATGGATTTCGTTTACAATAGCTTTGATGGTTGTTTTGTGGGCTTTATTGGCTATTGGGCCCAATAAAAAGGAAAATACAAAAGAAACTCCATTATTAATAAGAAATAGAGAAAAGAAAGATGTAGAAACCTCTAGAAGGCAAAGGAATATAATCCAAAGATGGATTTCGTGCCTCTTGGGTTCCTTCGGTGCCAAGGAGACCAAAGTTGCAAGGATAATGCAACAAGAAAAGAAAAGATCAAATAAGTATTTCTTTATTAAGAAAAAATTTAAAACAATGATAAAATGTGGGAAATAAGTAAAAAGAGGTATAATTGAGTTATGCTTCGTGGATTTTTGTATCCAAAGGATTCCTAATGTTAAAAGGTATGCCAATGAGGAAAATAAAAAGAAAGATAAAGAGAAATCTTCAAAAAGAGATATTTTAATAGGAAATAAACAAGATAATGTGAAATAGTGGATAAAAATGCATCTAGAAGGATAATAAGTATCCTTAAAAAGGAATTTCGAAATATTTGAGTTTCTTGGGATCCAAGGAGTCCCAATGAAGAAAAAGAAAGAGAAAATATCAATAAGAGAAAATAAGAAGATAATGTGAATACATTATTAATGGATTATGTGGTATTGTTAAGAAGGAAGTATTTTCTAATTAAGGAAATATAAATTTCGTAGCCAATGAATTAAAAGCCAAGAATAAAGAGAATAATGGAAAGGATTTTCGAATTCCTAATTACCCAAAAAATAGTGCTATCTAGACGGGAATGGAGAGAGAGAAGATTTCTTCATAGTTAAGGAATATGGTTTCCTTTTTGGAAAGGAACTTGAGTCCTCATGGATGCACATCTTAGGTCTTCATTACCCACAGCTATATAAAGGGTAGACCCTCAGGTTCGATTCCAGGGAGGATCCCACACACCCCCATCTTTCTTCTTCTTGTTTTTTGCATATAAACCTTAATCGAGAGGGTGGAACAACCCTGGAGAGAACGGGGAGTTGGGGAGAAGCTGCAAGGGTGGCTTGTTGCTTCCACGATCTCGTGATATGCTTGGGTGGACGTCCCCTCACCCGAGTTGAGTGCAGTGGCTGTAGCACGGATGCATATGAAGGCGGGGTTGCAGGTCTTCCCGCTCCGATCCCCGCCACCTCGAAAGCAACTCGGAGCCCCTAAAGGTGTGGCACAGGCTGACGGGACAAGAGGACCTTTCCCCAAGGGTCGTCGAGGTCCATGGGAGGAAGGGAAGTTGTGTCCTTGGCTGCTAGGGTGACAACCTGGAGGTGGCGCGATGTAGAAGAAGGCTTTGGGTCGTTGGACCATTCTACCCTTCCAAGTATTGAAGGGGTGATCCACTTACCAAGGGCAAAATAGTCTTTTTGAAATGTTTTCAAACACACCAACGTTGCATGGAAACAACGACGTGGCAGCTCTCGATTGGCCCAAGTAAGGTTTTATTGCAAAATTTGTAGTTAAATATTGGTAGCTCGGATTGGTACGTATAAAATATGAAAATTTCTCAGAAAAATGAGACAAATCCAATAAAAATGGTTTTAGAGGCAACTTTCTCTTGTGATTCGAAAAGTAATGGAAGTTATTAACTTTAATGCTTTAATGATTAAGAAACCCTATTTCGAGATGATTAATGGGTTTAATGGATGATTAAAGTTTAATCTGTTAATTGTAAAAAGGTACATTAAGAACAAAAGGGATGAACTTTGCACAGAATTGGTTAATTTGGAGTTTCATGTGCGTAAATATGCTTTAATGGGCCTTGAAACCCTAATATTCGTGAATGAGACTATTAATGGATTTAATTTCATGATTAAAGTTGAGATATGATAATTTTAAGCTATTTCGAGTATATAAGTTCCTAATTGTGGATAAATACCCTTAATGTAGTAATTAGGGTTTTCTAATGAATAAAAGATAGAATTAATGGCAAATTGAGTTCATATGTGAATTAGACCATAATGAACTTTGAATTTGGTATAAATGAGCATAATGATCTTGTCATGGATTAAAAGGATAAAAATGGTAGCTTTAATGTAAAAGAGGCCTAATGGACTTTTAATTGTGCCTTAAATCAAAATTAGGGTTATATGTTGTTAAAAGATAACATTAATATCTTTCATGAAGAATAGATGAGATAAGTAGGGTTTGAAATCAATCGTATACAATTGGGGTTTAAAATAGTAAAAGTGAAGTGGAACCCTAATTGCAAAGGAAACCCTAAAAGTGGACTAGAAACCCTAGGAAGCAAGCTAGGTTTAATGGATCTTGATGACAATAGTAATAATAGGAAATTGCATGATTATTTAAGGATCTTATTGTATGTTCTTGCTTTCTTGGATTTCTTACTTGCATGGAATATTTCTATCTCGAATCATCCTGACAGGTATGTAGTTACGCTTATGAATAATCGCTTTAGTTTCATGGCGATTCCCGAACATTTTTATCGATTTCCTGAAAATAATTGTTGGATGCCTTTTATTTCATGCAACTATAGAGTGACTATGATTATCACCATAAATGTGCATGCATGACTGGCTCAGATCCTAGTTCTCCTCTATGGATTTGCAAAGGCTAAAAAGGGTAACCTAGAGCAAGGTCTAAGCTATCATGAGTTAGAAATTAGGCTACCCATGTGTAGTGCCATGAGACTTTTTAGCACACCATGAGTTAAGGAGTGGGCTACCTATAGGTAGTTCCATGTGACTCAACCCTAGAAACTAATTCACCTATTATGTGGGATCATGAGGGGTTTAATGGGGATCTACCATAAGGAAGGTAGCATCCAGGTCTATTGTAGGGACAATGTAAAGGCTAGGGTATGTAAGGATTGAGCAGTTATGCAGAAAACATAAAGTTGT
Organism: Alisma plantago-aquatica; assembly: GCA_963693085.1. NCBI lineage: Eukaryota > Viridiplantae > Streptophyta > Magnoliopsida > Alismatales > Alismataceae > Alisma > Alisma plantago-aquatica. Next base: position 477,777,763 of record OY856413.1, on the reverse strand, counting down.
TTGTTTAAAATCATAATTGGCTGCAATGTGTTGTTATCATAGTTGCACGATTATTGTTCCCCCACATACCAACTTTATGCTGACCGACGTTTTGTTTATCGACATTTTAGGTACAAATGAAAAGAACAAATAGTAAAGTGGCATATGTGGAATTAAATGAGAATGAAAGTGCAAAGGAGGATTAGTTAGATTAGTATTTGTGTGGATAGAAGTTTAGAAATCCCAGTTTTAAAAAGGTATGTAAAAAGTTTATTTTATTACATCTTTCCAGTATAGTCTGGTAGAATTTAACAATTGTTATTGATTATTTGTTGAACCTTTGATCCGGAAATTGGGATAACAGCTCTGACCTCTCGGTCTCCCTTAATTGGGGGTTATCGGAAGGTAGGTTCATTACATTTGGTATCAGAGTATGGGTTCCTCATTTAATCTTTAATAATTATTAAATTTTATAAACTCTATAGAACCCAAGGGAGTTATTAGAGGAATTTTCGAAAGACAAATGTTTCTAGAAAAGGACCACATCTGGGGATTGGCAAGATTTTCCTCCGCACCGCTAGTCAGAATACGAGGACTCTCGAATTAGTGTGACTGTCTGGCCGATGTCTTAGGATTTGACTTGAAATAAGATACCTATAGGACTCCCTCATCTTGTTCTTCCCTTCTCAACTCAAATGTTGTTAAGGATAATAAGGATTGTGGTTTTCTCTCTTTTCCCTCACCCTCTGGAGGTATGGGTAAGGTTGATAAGGTTTAAGGAATCCTCCACCAAATTAATAAAATGCATGTAAATAATATGTCATGGACATAAGCTTAATAGATTAAGCGTAAAGGAATAGATACATGCTTAGGTCATATGACATAAGTTGTCATGCCCTCAGGAGAGACCTGAGGCTGGACCTTCTTATCGGGAGGCTAAGTAAAGAGAGTTAGTCTTGGAAGTAGAAACCTGGCACATCCTTTGAGGATGATGCTAACCCTAACCCTAAGTGAAGGTTAGAGAGAGAGATGGCATGATGATTTAGATGTCATGGTAGACCAGGTGTTTGGATGGACATGCCTTGGATGCCATATGAGCCATGAGAGGTTGGATGACCGAGTACCTTTGGTGACCCAACCCTGGGAAGGGTCGTGCATGTTAGAGTGAAGGATAACACCTTAATTATTGAGGCTAGAGAAGAACCTACAGAAACCCCATGAGCTTACATGAGTACGGCATAGTAGGCACCCAGAATACGTCAGTAGTGCGAGTAGTAGGTTGAAACCCTGGCCAAGGGAGTAGGTTGGATAGTTGATAAGATAAGCATAAAGGGCTAGGGATAACCTTGAACAAACATAAGTTGGAGCATAGGCTTCACCATGTAAGGGTATGCTTGTGAGCTTGATCCATCTTCGTGGAGAGACGACCATTAGTATAAGGCTAGTTGTGGAGTTAGCTCTAGAGAGAGAGAGCAGGACCCAAGCAAGAAGGTTGGAAGCCTAGACTCTGAGATATGAGGAAAAGTGGGGAGTTGAGGATGATGCAACCTAAGTGGATGATAGTGGTTGCCTCATGCATGATCCCTGGAGGCTGATGATGTCTTGGTTGCCATGAGAGGAACCAAACCCTAGAGAGAGGACGAGTCTACTGGTACCTCTGTACCTATGGTATAGATGAGAAGAAGAGTTCCTTAGACCTGGAGAGGTTTAGTAACAGGTTGTGAGGCCTTGTACCTTTTTTATTGTCCTTGAGGAGGACTCAACTCTGAAGTGTTGCTCGAATAGAAGGATGACAGGAAGTGCATGTCATGCCTTATACATGCTTGATACATAGTTAAGAGGTTGAGCATGCAGTTGGACACCTAGAAAATGAACCTAGGCCTAAGAGGGGAAGTTGTGTACCTAATGCTCATGATGAGATTTGAGTTTCTATGGATGCAAGCATGATACTTCTCATGGTTAGAGAAAAGGGAAACCCCTTGAGTTTAAGGTATGCTTGATGAACCCCCATAGCTAAGTGATGACATGGGAAGGTATGCTCTTGATCCAATGTTGAGGATGAGAACAAGTATGACCTAGCATGGTTTAGTAGGTGGTCTTCTTGTGCCTTAGTGGCTGCTGGGATAAGCATGCTCATGTGAATATAAACCCTAAGGATGTTTATGACCTTGTTGTCAAGAGTTGTAGTTTCCTCCCATCTTGGGAGAGGGACCCTTTGGTAGGGTGTATACCAGTTTTGTGGGATTTGTGGAAACCTAAAGAGGTCTCATAGGATCGTGAGAAGCTGAGTGAAAAGTACATGGTATGAGAATGAACATGTAGACCAATAGATAACCATCTCGAAAGTGCATATGGATGTGTTACCATGGAGGTAACCGGTATGGGGCTTGACCAAGGTACACAGGTTGCCATGACCCCTATGAAAGGATGAAATTCAGCCCATGAATGTAGAGAGAGATGATGAAGGCTTGGGTAAGGTTCTAAGTTGAACATGTACTACATCAGAATCCTAAGTCTATCCTAGGGTCAGGATGGGATAAGACCGATGGAAGTAGGAGTTGCCTAATTCCCTAGTTGCACATGACCATAGGGTCGGGAGATGAGGGCCATGGGTTAGGAGATTGATCACCTTCATGAACTCATGGGACCCAAAGGGAAGATGAGTAGGGCACTCTCTGGATGCATAAGGGAAGAGGGATGACCCCAAAAGTTTCGGCACCCTATAGACCTAGAGGAGATGACTAAGGAATGTGTGTGGACCCAAGTAGGTTCGAAACTAGTTTTCCATGGAAGTAACTTTGATATCGAGATGTTTGTGGAGACATATGTGGCACATTTCAACTTAGATTTAAAGGTGTACTGGCAAGGTGGGATGTACCATCTCTACTCTTGGCACAGGAAGAACTCTGTATTTGGACTGCAACCAAATGCTTATTTCCTCTTGTTATGGGAGTGAGAGATAGGACAATACACATGCCATACACCAAGGATAAAAGATGGTGTGAGTTGGAACATTGCTATGAGGTATGAGGACAGAGATGATAACATGCCCTTGTAGAGTGAATGATACATGGATGGTTTACAAACACTAAGAGGAATAATGTAGTCATCTTATGAGGATGTTGTTATCATGAGCTACGAGTTTGAAAAACAAAGAGAATAAGCCTAGAGTTTTCTTAATGAAGATAGACTTGGAGCTGAGATGAGATAATAAGTGGAATACATGGAGGTGTATGTCTTCAACTTTACCTAACACATAAGGATGTGAAGTGGTAATGGATGCTCTGGATGAGATACATTTTCCTAGTTTAGATGGAGGCAAGAAGAGGTTGTTAGGTTAACCCTCAGTTGGAAAAGAGATAAGTTTGGCTAACGCTCAGATGTAACAATATTGGTTGATCAAGTTAATGGTTGTTTGGTTAGCCAGCCTAGGGCTTATCCTGATAAAAGGATGGTTGTAGAACCTCAGATGCTCTTCTCAGGAGAAAAAGGAGATGAAACCCCAACTTGAGCAGTTTAGGGTTTTTGAGGAATCGATCTTGAGGAATCATGTCAATACAAGAGATCATGATCACCATATATCGTGGTACTACAAGGATAGTAAGTGGAAGTAGTACTTTGGATGCCTAAGATGAAGTTGCATATGGTTTGTTGTCAGGCATGATAGGAGGTGAAGGATGAACACCAGTAACCTAGTGTAATGATATAGAAGTTAAGAGTTCATGAGAGGGAATAAGAGTTCATCACTATAGATGTTGTGGTGAATCCCCACGGACCCAGGAAGGTCAGGGTGCAATATGGGTTATGGTAGATCGCCTTACCTATGTGACATGAGAAAGAAAGATGACTGTCAAGGGACAAATCCGGTTGAACTACATAGAGAGAGATGGTTCAACTACACCAGGATGTGAGTGCAAAAGTTCTTGAGTATAACCTAAAGATTCACTTCCATAAGGTGGAAGTGGATACAGGAAGAACTCGATGTTAGTACAGTTTATCACCCTAACTAATGGTTAGTATGATCCAAACTAGACGGTGTGATGAGAGCATGTGTGCTTGTTCAAGGTATTATCTAGAGACAATTCTTGTCTTCTGTAAGAGGTGATGATAACCACCATAGCCAGTATCAGGATATAAAGAAACTTTGTAAGGGAGGTTGTGTCGATCACCACTTCATTAAGATGATGTTGGTGAAGGGACCTCGTGAAGGCCTGAAAAGGACCACAATGTGTGTAAATGAAGTTGCTTTGATCGTGCAATGGCTGAAAGGAGCCCAAATACGACATGAGTCATAAGCTAATGCAATGTAGACTGACATGTAATTCACTATGGGGAAATATGTGACATGAAAATCTGACCCCTCTGAGCTATAGCTAAGAAATATTGAGTCCCTGATAGATGGGTCCATTTGAGATGGATTGGTGGAGAGGTTTATGATTGACCTTACCCCTCAGGATAAAGTAATGGGTGATGAGTTCCTGGTGTCCAATTTAGAGCACTATGTGAGGTACCCAGGCCATGTGATGAGCAATGAACCTAGTGAGCCCCAAGCGAGGCTAAAATGACCTGAGTCACCTGTGAGGTTTATAGATGCCAAGGTGAAAGAACTTAGAGAAAAGAATATGTGAGGCTAAAGGTTATTTGGAAGTGCCATGGATAAGGTAAAGCCACATAGGGGCCAACGATGGACATGGAAGGGTCTTATCCTGAATTGTTTGTTTGCTTGATGGAATTTTGAGGACAAAATTCTTATAAGAGGGGAAGGATGTTACAACCCCAATTTTTGGGTTCTTTTGGTGAGAAATGTAATTTCTCATATTAAAGATGTTTGATCAAATAATGATATAATTTGTTTTTAATAAATGGATTTCATTTATAATAGCCTTATGGTTGTTTTGTGGGATTTATTGGCTATTGGGCCCAATAACAAGGAAAATACAAAAGAAACTCCATTTTTAATAAGAAATGGAGAAAAGAAAGATGTAGAAACATCTAGAAGGAAAAGGAATATAATCCAAAGATGGATTTCGTGCCTCTTGGGTTCCTTGGGTGCCAAGGAGACCAAAGTTGCAAGGATAATGCAACAAGAAAAGAAAAGATCAAATAAGTATTTCTTTATTAAGAAAGAAATTGAAAATAATGATAAAATGTGGGAAATAAGTAAAAAGAGGTATAATTGAGTTATCCTTGGTAGATTTTCATATCCAAAGGATTCCTAATGTTTAAAGGTATGCCAATGAGGAAAATAAAAAGAAAGATATAGAGAAATCATCAAAAAGAGATATTTTAATAAGAAATAAATAAGATAATGTGAAATAGTGGATAAAGATGCATCTAGAAGGATAATAAGTATCCTTAAAAAGGAATTTCGAAATATTTGAGTTTCTTGGGTTCCAAGGAGTCCCAATGAACAAAAATAAAGAGAAAATACCAATAATAAAAAATAAGAAGATAATGTGAATACATTATTAATGGATTATGTGGTATTGTTAAGAAGGAAGTATTTTCTAATTAAGGAAATATAAATTTCATGGCCAATGAATTAAAAGCCAAGAATAAAGAGAATAATGGAAAGGATTTTCGAATTCCTAATTACCCAAAGAATAGTTCTATCTAGAAGGGAATGAAGAGAGAGAAGATTTCTTCATAGTTAAGGAATATGTTTTCCTTTTTGGAAAGGAACTTGAGTCCTCATGGATGCACACGTTAGGGCTTCGTTACCCACCACTATATAAAGGGTAGATCCTCAGGTTCGAGTCCAGGGAGGATCCCACACACCCCTATCTTTATTATTCTTGTTCTTTGCATATAAAACCCTAACTGAGAGGGTGGAACAACCCTAGAGCGAACGGGGGGCTGGGGAGAAGTTGTGAGGGTGGCTTGTCGCTTCCACTATCTCATGATATGTTTGGGTGGACGTCCCCTCACCCTAGTTGAGTGTAGTGGCTGCAGCACGGATGCATATGGCGACGGGGTTGCAGGTCTGCCCGCTCCGATCCTCGCCACCTCGGCAGCAACTCGGAGCCCCTACAGGTGCGGCGGAGGCCGACGGGACAAGAGGACCTATCCCCAAGGGTCGTCGAGGTCCAGGGGAGGAAGGGAAGCTGCGTCCTTGGTTGCTAGGGCGGCAGCCTGGAGGTGGTGCGAGGTAGAAGAAGGCTTTGGTCCATTGAACTGTTCTACTCTGGGTATTGAAGGAGCGATCCACTTACCAAAGGCAAAATAGTCTTTTCAAAATGTTTTCAAACACACCAACGTTGCATGGAAACAACGACATGGCAGCTCCCGATTGGCCCAAGTAAGGTTTTATTGCAAAAATCGTAGTTAAATATTGCTCACTTGGATTGGTACATATAAAATATGAAAATTTCTTAGAAAAATGAGAGGAATCCACTAAAAATGGTTTTAGAGGCTAATTTCTCTTGCGATTCAAAAAGTAATGGAAGTTATCAACTTTAATGCTTTAATGATTAAGAACCCCTATTTTGAGATTATTAATGGGTTTAATGGATGATTAAAGTTTAATCTATTAATTGTAAAATGGTACATTAAGAACAAAAGGGATGAACTTTGCACAGAATTGGTTAATTTGGAGTTTCATGTGCGCAAATATGCTTTAATGGGCCTTGAAACCCTAATATTAGTGAATGAGACTATTAATGGCTTTAATTTCATGATTAAAGTTGAGATATGATAATTTTAAGCTATTTCGAGTATAAAAGTTCCTAATTGTGGATAAATACCCTTAATGTAGTAATTAGGGTTTTCTAATGAATAAAAGATAGAATTAATGGCAAATCGAGTTCATATGTGAATTAGACCATAATGAACTTTGAATTGATGATAAATGAGCATAATGATCTTGTCATGGATTAAAAGGATAAAAATGGTATCTTTAATGTAAAAGAGGCCTAATGGACTTTTAATTGTGCCTTAAATCGAAATTAGGGTTATATGTTGTTAAAAGATAACATTAATATCTTTTGTGAAGAATAGATGAGATAATTAGGGTTTGATATCAATCGTATACAATTGGGGTTTAAAATAGTAAAAGTGAAGTGGAACCCTAATTGCAAAGGAAACCCTAAAAGTGGACTAGAAACCCTATGAAGCGAGCTATGTTTAATGGATCTTGATGACATTAGTAATAATAGGAAATTGCATGATTATTTAAGGAGCTTGTTGTATGTGCTTGCTTGCTTGGATTTCTTACTTTCATGGAATATTTCTATCTCAAATCAGCCTGATAGGTATGTGGTTATGCTTATGAATAATTTCTTTAGTTTCACGACGATTCCTGAACGTTTTTATCAGTTGCCTAAAAGTAACTGTTGGATGCCTTTTATTTCATGCAACTATAGAGTGACTATGATTATCACCATAAATGTGCATGCATGACTAGCTCAGGTCTTGGTCCTCCTCTGTGGCTTTGAAAAGGCTAAAAAGGGTAACCTAGAGCAAGGTCTAGGCTATCATGAGCTAGAAATTGGGCTACCCATGTGTAGTGCCATGATACTCTTTAGCACACCATGCGTTAAGGAGTGGGCTACCTACGGGTAGTGCCATGTGACTCAACCCTAGAAACTGATTCACCTATTTGGTGGGATCATGAGGGGTTTAATGGGGATCTACCATAAGGAAGGTAGCATCCTGGTCCACTACAGGGATAACGCAGAGGCTAGGGTATGTAAGGATTGAGCAGTTATGTGGAAAACGTAAAGCTGTTTTTTTTAAATCATAATTGGCTGCAATATGTTGTTATCATAGTTGCACGATTATTTTTCCCCCCACATACCAGCTTTATGCTGATCGACATTTTGTGTATCGACGTTTTAGGTACAAATGAAAAGAACAAACAGTAAAGTGGCATATGTGGAATTAAAAGAGAATTTAAGTGCAAAGGAGGATTAGTTAGATTAGTATCTCTGTGGATAGAAGTTTAGAAATCCCAGTTTTAAAAAGGTATGTAAAAAGTTTATTTTATTATAGCTTTTCAGTATAGTCTGGTAGAATTTAATAATTGTTATTGATTATTTTTCAAACCTTTGATCCAAAAATTGGGATAACATCTCTAACTTCTCGGTCTCCCTTAATTGGGGGTTACCGGAAGGCAGGGTCGTTACAGTAGATATCCCTATTGTTGAGAATTTATCGGATATAAAACTTTTTGCTATTAAGACCACAGATCCTGGTTTGCTGATATTGTTAATTATTTAGCTTGCAAAGAGATGCTTGTAGATTGAGGATACCAAGAAAAGAAGATATTTTTCCATTCATTGCGGTTTTATATATGGGATGACATGATTCTTCTTAAATAGTGTAGGGATGGAATCTTGAGGAAGTGTATTCCTGAATGTAAGGTTGAGAGCATTTTATCACACTATCATTCTCTACCTACAAGGGGCATCATGCTAGCTCAAGGACTACAACAAAAGTCTTAGAGAGTGGGTTTTATTGGCCAACGTCATTTAAAGATGCTCACAATTTTGTTCATCATTGTGATGCATGTCAACGTGTAGGTAATATTTCTAAGGGACATGGATTGCCACTAAATGTGTTTCAAGATGTCGAAGTGTTTGATCTTTGGGGCATTGATTTCATGGGCCCATTCCTATCGTCTAATTCTAATGTCTACATTTTACTTGCGGTTGACTATGTATCTAAGTGGGTGGAAGCAATTCCAACCCCCACCAATGATGCACAAGTTGTGTGCAAGTTTGTGAAAGACAACATTTTCTACAGATTTGGTGTCCCCCGACTGATTATTAGTGATAGTGGATCACATTTCACCAATAGGAAAATTGGAGACTTATTGAGTAAATATGGGGTGAGACACCGAGTGGGTACTCCCTACCACCCAAATACACAAGGTCAAGTTGAGATGTCCAACAGAGAAGTGAAGAAGATCTTGGAAAGGACAATCTCAACTAATAGGACAAATTGGAGTTTTGTGCTTAATGACACTCTTTGGGCATATAGGATAGCCTATAAATCACCTACATGAACTACACCTTTTAGGTTGGTTTATGGATGTGCTTGCCATCTACCAGTGGAGCTTGAGCATAAGGCAAAATGGTCGTTGAAAAAGAAATTGTTTGGACTGGATGAAGCAGGTAGAAAGAGGTTACTAGAGCTGAATGAACTAGATGAGCTTAGGATGATTTCTTATGAAAGTTCTAGAATCTATAAGGATAGGAAAAAGAAGATTCATGATAGGCATATCTATAATAGAGTGTTTCTCCTGAGATAGAAGGTTCTCTACTTTAATTCTAGACTTAAGTTACATCCGGGCAAGTTGAGGTCTAAATGGAGTGGACCATTCATGATTGAGCAGGTTTTAACCCATGGTGTTGTGGAGATTATAGATGGGACTAGGTCATTCCTTGTTAATGGCTAGAGATTGAAGCACTATTTTGGTGAGGAAGTAGATCCAAGAATAGTAGAAGTGAAACTAATGACAACCCAATAGATTCTTTCTCTTAGGAATGTTTATTCTAGGTCATTAAACAATGGTGCTTGTTAGGAGGCAAACCAACCTTCAATTCTCTTTATTCATGTTTATTTTAGCATTGTATTTGTCTTTTCATTTTTATTTCAAAAAGAAAGGTATCTTTTCTCGTTTCTTGGAGTGCGCGGATCATACATAGTTGGTACCATTGATTCTACAAGTTGGTAGTACCGAATTCACATCAGTGAGTCATCCACAAAAGAAAGACAGACTCGGTACTACCAACTAGACTAGTCAGTACTATCGCGTCCTTGAAGATTTTTGAGTGCCTAACTGATAAGCACTTGGTAGTATTGACATCTGATTCGATACTACTGACATTTTTGGTGCTCCCAGGTTCGATACACCAAGATGAAAATTCAAAAATACCGAGAAAGACTTGTCAATTCGATACTACCGACTCTAAGCATTAGTCGTCAATACATTCGAGCCACGGATCTTTGTTTGCAACTCGGTACTACCGACTCAAAAGTCAGCAGTACTGACTCTTCCCGTCTCATCTATATAAGGAAGGGTGGTGAATCCATGCTCTTCACACCACCTCCTCCACTCCTCCTGCAACTCAGAGAAAAGCTACACCAGTCACCAAAAATCTTCACCAACCCTCTCTTTCTCCATCCTCCTTCTTACATCATCACCATGGCACCAAGGAGAGGTCCTTCTACATTGGCAGAGCAAGCAGAGTTGGTCCCTCAACCAACACATATTTAACATCCATCCCCGGAGGTAAGGAAGGTTTATGAATAGCTTCAAATAAGGATGATGGTGCCAACGTGATATGGAGACCACGCCTAGATCGAGCAAGCGGGATTCACTGACAACCTACGGTGGGTATGTCAACGCTAGATAATGGAGGGGGATAACCCTTTCTTTAACAACTGGTAGACCTATCCATAAATCATTCTTGAGTTCTTGGCATCACTGGAGGTTCTTGTTTCCCTCGAGAAACAAATAGGAGGTGAATGGCGGGAAGGCAAAGTCAACTTCAACCTCTTCAACACCAACTACACCATCACTCTATGGGCATCCAACCACATTTTCAACTGGGCTCATGCCCCATAACGCTTGGCTCCTTCAGATTTCATCTATGACCTGGCTTGGGAGTAGCTAACAGAGGTGCCAGAAGGCTTTCACATCAGTTGGCACATCAACTCTATCACTGACATCGAGCATCCCTTTGCTCGAATTCTTCATCACCTCTGTACCAACACTATCTTTGCCCACTCTGCCCAAGCCCAAGGGAAGGTCCAAAGGACAGACATCTACTTCCTCTATAGGCTATTGGAGGGAGAAATTGTCAACTTTGGGTCCTTCTTTCTCCTCCATATGATCTCAGTTCGACACAATGTGTAGAGGAAAGTGCAAATTGTATTTGGGGCTGCATCTCTACCTCGACTTATCCACCCTCACGCTAATGGAATCTATAAAGAAACTGGATCTCCAGCACTTACGCAAGGCGAGCCTCCTCAACTTACACCTTAACATGGTGTATGCAAGCTCCACATGTCAAGGATGGTTCTGGGAGCGTAGCCTCCATGACCCCATCTTCAACCTGTGAGGAGTAGTCCATATTTGGTGGCTGCTGGATGAGGGAGAGGAAGAAGACGAACCCATGAAAGTAGCCCATGATGACAACGAGCAGTAAGGTGATGATGGCGACTTCAATGACAATGTTGAGTAGGTGGATCCCACCATCCCCATTACTTGGAGAGCAATCCCGTGCAAAAGAGCCCACACCTACGCTACCGTGACTTCATCTACCCCACCCCCTTCTCAAGAGGAGCATGACCCGTATAGCATGATGAGTATGTATGGGATGTTGCAAGAGATCCAGACAGGACAACAGCAACATCAGGTGATGCTGGTTGGTGCACAAGAGATACACAGATGGATGTACCAAAATCAGTAGGTGATATATGAGAATGAACATATTCTCTTGGCCAACCAAGAGAATGTCCACATGCGCCTACAGTAGACGGACCACTATCAACAGCCATTCTTCGACCATTACTGGAACTAGGGGGGCTTTGGAGGGTACCCACAGCCATGGCAAATGCATTCGTCAGATCTTTCTTTTAGGGGATGTTTCCTCCCCATGACCCCAACTTGCCACATACAACACCTCCTCGATTTTGAGAAATGGTACCGTTGTTCCACCTCTTAATGTGAGTATTGAATATGTGGACATAGTCTTATTCAAGCTTGGGGGGTGTTGGAGCAACCATCTATCTTATATTTTTATAGCATTTTTATCTTGTTTTATTTTTATTTTTTATGCAATTTTAGGATCCACACCTGTCTAGTGTAATTGTGGAGAAGTAAATACACGATTTCATATAGCAAATAGAATGTACTCATAGGTGTCCTTGGATGGTTATGGTCATCTCTTTATAGCTTAATTGCAAAATCTTTCTGCAACACCAAGTGAGGAAGTGTTTGGTTAAGTCATCTTTAGGACATAAGATATGAATGAACATCTAAATCAACTTGGAATGTCAATGACGATGTTGATGAGCCTAAGCTGGTCAAAAATTTAATGAGATATTAAATCAAAATTTAAGAAAAAGCCTTAAAAATTACCCTGTGCACATGTCATTAAAGATGGATATATCATAATCTTATGAAAGGCATTGTCTCTTAGTTATGTGATTTCATCCATTTCCTCCATCCATTTTTTTGACTCACCACCTCAAGATGAATGAGTACTCCAATATATTTCCTTTTGATTGCATTGCATGGTATAATAGGTGACATGATAGAGTAGCTTATTCTTGCTTGCATTAGAAAAAAAAAGTCACATTTGTTTGCATGAACAATTTTAGTGGATGCCATCTTAGCTGCATAACAATTTCATGTGGATCACATACATTTCATAGCATCCAATTACTTTTGTCATGTGGATTTTAGTCTTAAGTTATGAAGATTGAAGTGCAATTACATACCTCCACATCATATAGCACGAAATGAAATCTCGAGCATAAACCCAATCATGTTGATGAAAAAAAAGAAAAAAAATTGTGGGCTAGAAAAAAAACACAATATCAAAGTTTCTTAGGGACAAAGTACATCTTTAAGTCTTCTTTGAAGAGTTGAATTAATCCACATGACACATTCGTTTGTTTTTTACAGTCTCATTTTTGTTGATGAGATTGCTTGACACATGTATCATTTAAAAAAAACAAAAAAAAGAAAGACATTAGGCATTAGGATTCATGCATGACATTCTTTTCACGCTTGTAGATCATCACAACTTTACATAAATAAGTTGTATGTACTTGTGATTCTTAATTTGCCACCTATTTCATATCATTAATTGATCTTATTGGTAGGTCACTCAAATGATTTATCTCCTCATCCATTCTTTTAAGGAGATCTACTTCCAATTAGTTGGTAGTTAGGAAAGAGCAATTTAGAATATGGAATTACATAATGCACCAAGAGAATGCTTGAATAATTATGATATTAAATGCTTTCTTGATAGTGTTCATTGATCAAAAGGTGGATGATGTTTATGAAAAGTTTTGGTCATTGTATAGCAGTTATTGGTTCAGTGGTCATTGAAGGCCGGTTTAGGGATTGTTTGGCGGACATGATTAAGAAGAGAGTTCACGTGTTATGTCCTTTTTCTGACTTATATCAAACAAATACAAGAGTGTGTTGCTCGAGGACGAGCAACATTTAAGCTTAGGGGAGTTTGATGCATGGGTTTTTAGTCATTTTATTCATACATATTTTCCTTGGTTTTATGTGTTGGTTTGTCATTTATTTGATTAGTTATGCATGAAATGCTATCACTGTTCTATCTAAATGCATAAAATTATATTATCTTTACTATTTAAAATGGTTTAATAATCATCTCGTGTACGTATCCACGTTCTTGTGAAATTTCACGTATGATTGAGCTTTACAAACTCGGTACTACCAACACCAAAAGTCAGTGGTAATGATTTCACGTCAGTATTGGACCATAAGACTCGCCCAGATTGGATACTACTAACTACCAAAGTCAGTAGTACCAAAACACGTTAGTAAAGTGCAAGAATGAATAGCAGAAACTCAGTACTACCGAGTCCACCAACTCCGTACTACCGAGATGGCATCAGGGAAGCAGTGCTCGAGCGACCTAAAGACTCAGTGCTATCGAGACAAGTCGATAGTACTGACATTGTGATGAAGTTCAACTACCCTAGAAACTTGGTACTATTGACTTTCCAATTGGTACTATCGAGTATGCCCAATCAGACAACCTAAAGATAGTACTCTAATCCAACGAATGGCATGATTTCATACCTTAAGTGATTCCTATGACATGATGAGAGTTCGTCTAGACCTAAGGAGGTATTTGTTTTCTATTTCACAACACTAGAGAGGGAGGAGAGAAGAGCATGGAACCAAAGGCTTCACTTGGGATGATATGATCACCTCTGAAGGGTGAATCTATAGCCAAAAGATAGTAGATTGCATGTACGACGTCGGGGATCATCCAAATCATCCATTCTCTAGATGTTACTTTAGTTTTTCTAGTGTTTCCCACGTTTTTATCTTTCTCTACCATGTATTCGTTAATGAAAACCATGTGGGGCTAAACCTCTTGATTTCTTATATGGGAGTAGCCTGGATATGCATTGTAATTGATATCCATGCATTAATATCATTTTTATTCCTATTTTCTAGATATAAATCTATGATATTATCTTGTTCTATTTATGCTTGATCACCATAGGTAGATTATTAGACCCTTAATCATTTGAGAGAGAGGTTAAGGGTTGGAAAAACATAGATTTGCCCATTTATTACACCCCTTGGGAAAGGTGGAGAATAAATGGGAGGAGAAACCCATAGATTAATCATAAAGCACCTAACTAATCAACCAATTACTATGGAAATATGATTGGCATTAGAATAGGTAGTGAACTACACTATAGGAGTGGGTAGTTCTCGCTACTGGCTCTTTATCCAGGGATAGGGGTAATAGATATTTGTGTGTAGAGTTAATTGCAATGTTATCTGTGGTAAAACCATTAACCTGAGGAATTCCCTTTAATCTGAGTAACCTAATCTTTAAGTTTGTTTCATTTCTGCATTTGTTTCTATTCAATCAAACCAATTCAACTATTTTACTGGCCTAGCTGATTAGATCATAGTTAGTAGTAGTCTTATGGAGTATATTTCCCTGTGTTTGACTCAAGCCTCAAAAGGCATGTATTGTTTCGATATGTTCACTTGCATATAAAACATGGTAAACATGTGTCAACAGTCTCTATCCTTTATTTTTCTTTTAGTCTTTATTTTCTTTTTAGCTTTTATTTTTCTAAATTGTAGGATCCACAATCTATCTAGTGTAAAAGTGGATCTTATTCATGGTTCATGTCAATTTCATGTGCTTTTGGGTGTTTGTAATAGAATAAAATGATAAAAAGTAAAAATTTGGCTTAGTTGCAAATTTCTTGAGTTGCACCACCAAGAGGAAGTATATGGGCTAGTTAGCTAAAGGACATTTAATATGAATGGTCTTCTTAAATATTCATGTAATATGGATGAAGATGGGTTTTGAGCCTAAGTTGATCAAACAGTTAACATGATCTTAAATTGAAATTTTAGAAATAAAACCTAAGGGTACCCTATTCACAGATCATTATAGAGGGACATATCATAGTTCATGAAAGGCATTGTCTCTTAATTATGTGATTCCATCCATTTTCCATTCATTTTCACTCACCACCTTAAGATAATCAAATAATGAAAATTATTTCCTCTTGTTTGCATTGTATGGCATGATAGGTTACGTGATAGTTAGATTCCCTTTTGATTGCATTACTTACAAAATGAAAAGAAATTGTTATCATGCATAAATAATTTATGTGCATATCATCTAGTTGCATAATGATTACATGTATATTACATACAAATGTTCATCATTCATTTTATGTCATGGACATTGTTTTCCTTTGAAATAAGAATATGGGGATATACATCCATACCCTCAGAAGAAAAACAAGAAAAATGAAATGATGAAATGAATGATGTATTTTAATGAAGCCCAAGCATAAATGTTCATCATGCTAAAAAGTGGGTCAGTGAAAAAAATTGATTTTTTTATTGATGTTTTGAAATAAAGAGGGATAAAGGATGCCCTAAACTCTTCACAAAAGAGATGGAAACATTCACATGATGCATTCTTTTCTTTAATTCATTCTCATTCATTTGATGAGATTGTTGATACATGCATCATTCCACCCAATAATATTAGGCACTGGGATTCATGCATTTTTCATCATGTTTTATTTTTGCAAAAATAAGTTTGGATGCTACTTGTGATTCTTCAATAGCCACCCATTTCTTACCATTCATTTATCTTACGAGTAGGCCACTTAAATGATTATTTTCCTCAATCATTCTTATAAGGAAAGATGCTTCCAAGTAGTTGGTAGTTAGAAAAGAGCAATGTAGAATAGGGAATCACATGATGCAACAAATGAATTCCTGATTGACTATGATATTAACTACTATCTTGATAGTGTTCATTGATCTAAGGGTGGGGAACTTTTATGGATATTTTTGGTTGTTGTAGAGTAGTTGATTGTTTAGTGGCCAGTAAAGGCCAGTTTGGGACTGCCATTGGGGATGGTTGATAAATGAAATTTATACTTTATCTCCTTTTATGGACTTGTCTCAAACAGATCTGATGGTGTGTTGCCTGAGGATGAGAAACATTTAAGCTTAGGGGATTTTGATGCACCAGATAAATGTCATTTTTACAGGGAATTTAATATGGATTGTTTTGCACTATTTGTTGATTTTTATATTATTTTGTACATTATTTACTACCATTAGCCTGCGATACTTATTTGCATCAAATAAATGTAATTTATCATTCCTAAAAAATTTATTATATTGCAAGAGCTTATGTTTGATTTTTGTGTATTTTAGGTAATCTACACAAATCTACACAACTTGGTACTACCTACTTTGGAGTCAGTGGTACCAACACTTGCTCAATTTGGAACAGAGAAAAATGAAGAAGAATCAGTAGTACCGACCCATAAGTCGATACTATCAACAACATCACAACAATGGTTTCCAAATTAATCAATATATCTCGGTACTACTAACACCCAACTCAATAGTATCGACAGCTGTCCAGGCAAACACAACTATCGAAGGCATCAGTAGTACCGAACCCAGTTTCTAGTACCGACATAAAGGGATCACATAGATCTGGAATTGGAATCTAATCGAATGTTTGCTTTTCAATTACACCCTAAGTCACTTATATGACTTTGAGGAATTTTGGCCAAGCCTTTCAATCTTGTTCTATTCCATTGGACAATAACTAAGAGCAAGGAGAGGAGAAAGAAAATAAGAAGACCATGTTTGGGATGATCCAAGCACTTCCAATAGACGAATTTGCAGCTGAAAGATAACAAATCGACACGTGCGCGAGAGGGGATCAATTGGACTGTCTTCTTCAGGGTTTCTTTAGTTTTACTAAATGTTTCCCATGTTTTTCTTCTCCTTTCCCATGTTTTTGACAATGGAAACCATGCGGGGCTAAACCCCTTATTCCTTAGGACCTGGGAGCAGCCCAGTTATGCATTGTAATTGACTTTTATGCATTAATATATCAATTTCTCTTAATTTTTGGACTTATTTTTGTGACATTGTCATGAACTATCCATGCTTGATCACCATAGGTATTTAATTAGACCTTTAATTGCTTTGAAAAAGGATATTAATGGATGGAACATTCATAGGAATACATGGTTTGTATAGAATCTTTGATAAAACACCTAACTAATAACACAATTGATACGAGAGTGGGATTGGTATTAGATTAGATTGTGAATTACATTGTGAGAGAGGGTAATTCTTGCTATAGGCTCTTAGTCCAGGGTTAGGAGAGATATTTATTATTGTTATAACTGTTAATTGCAATGTTAAATGTGGTGAAACCATAATTCTAAGGAATTCACTCCAACTGAGATCAACAACTAGTAATTTAGATTTATTTTCTGCTTTAGATAATTAAACTATTCAACCAAGTTTTCACCGATCTAGCTGATTGCATTACAATTAGTAATATTCTCTGGATTTACATTTCTCTGTGTTCGATATCCGGGCTTTGTTGACCTATATTACTCTGATAGTGTGCACTTGCATTTTAGGGTATACAGTAAATCCCAATCAGCCTTCCATTTTTTTCTCAAGTTTTTCTTTTTGATAGATTAGTCTTTGTTTTCAATATACAACTTTTCTTTGTGCAATTTTCAATATGTTAGTACTAGTGTAAACAAAACAAAATGTAGTTGATGACATTAACATTAATTCCATCAATGATTGGACAAATTAATGACATGAAGTTCATTTGTTAAGGAAAGAACCCATAAAAGAATGAAAACAACAATAAAGAACATCTTCATTAGTTCATGAAACCAAACATTTTAATGGTGAAGGCAAGATTTGTCTTGGGAGAAAAGCCCTTTGCTATCATTGGCTGAAACAAACAAAACTTCCATGTGTCTAAAAAGACCCATATTTTCATTGACCTTCATATACCTAATTCTTGTGGGTTTATGAAGTTTGTAATATCATCAACGTACAAGGCTAAGAGAGTCCATCGAAAGACAACCTCGAATTTTCCATCAATGGATGCCTCTACCTTTTCACCAGTATTACTCTCAATAGCTATCATTCAAACATTAATGCTAATTTTGTACCAATACATGAGAACCAACACATCCATCAGTAGACCACATATAACCTTTTCATTGGTCACTAGGTTTTCTTTATTAAAAATTGCTATAGCTTTGCCCAGACTCAAACCTGAGACCTTCAAAGTGTTAGACTAACATGATAACCAACTACACCATGTAACCAAGTGAAACATGAGCTCATATGCACTAGTTTTTTTTTAAATCAAACATTGTAGGCCACACTGACCACCATCACACAACATTAACATCACTTAAGTAGACCACAGCTAACCTTTTCATAGGTCACTAGGATCTGAACTTGATTGGTAAATGTAATGACCCCGCCTCCCGGTAACCCCCAATTAAGGGAGACCAAAAGGTCAGAGTCGTTAGCCAATAACCCGGATCGAAGGTTCAACAAATAATCAATAACAATTAATAAATTTTACCAACTAAACTGAAAATTGGTATAAAATAAAACTTTGCATACCTTTTAAAAACTGGGATTACTAAACTTCTATCCATGAAGATACTAATCTATCTAATCCTCATGTGCATGTTAATTCTCATTTAATTCCGCATATGCCACTTTACTGTTTATTCTTTTCATTTGTACCTAAAACACCGACAAACAAAATGTCGGTCAACAAGAAGCTGGTATGTGGGGGAAACAATAATCGTGCAACTATAATAACAATGTAGTCATCCAAATATCATTTAACATCCAAGATTACGCTTTAAGCAATACTACTTAGTCCTTACCTATCCGCTATCTCTGTGCTGTCCCTACAGTGGACATGGATACTACCTCTCTCATA
The DNA here is from genome assembly GCA_963693085.1 of Alisma plantago-aquatica. Taxonomy (NCBI): domain Eukaryota; kingdom Viridiplantae; phylum Streptophyta; class Magnoliopsida; order Alismatales; family Alismataceae; genus Alisma; species Alisma plantago-aquatica. The sequence goes on along the minus strand of OY856413.1, from coordinate 477,758,765 downwards.
TGGTAGATCCATACCCCCATGGCCCTACCACATAGGTAGCCAATACATAGGGTTATTGAGTCGCATGGTCCTACCCTAAGGTAGCCCAATCCGTGACTCATGGTGACTTGATGGTCCTACCCCATTGGTAGCCATGTACTAAGTCATTCAATGACCTGATGGACCTACCCCATCAGTAGCCATGTACTAGGTAAATCTAATAAGCTACATAGGGGACTAGGATCTGAGCTAGTAGGCAAATATCTTAGGTGATAGTCATATCCAAATTATAATTTTCAAGAATTAAATGCAACCAATAGTTTAACTCGTGTCATCGATAAAACGTCGAAAATCCTCAGGAAACTAATTTGGGATATTCATAGGTGTAACCACATACCTGTCAGGAAGACTCAGATGCAGGAATAGTCCAAACAAGCAAGTAATCCAGAATCAAGCAAGTATATAGTTCAATCCTGAAATATACATCCAATTCATTATTATAAAAAACTATCCAAACCACCTTGCTACTTATGGTTTCTATTCCTTTTCAGGGTTTCTTCCTCTTTTTAGGGTTTACTTTGCAATTAGGGCTTCACTTCATTTACTATTTTAAAACCCATTTCTATACAATTACTTACAAACCCTAATTTTGGATTAAACACACACTTAAACATTAATTAAGCCCATTATGCCTCTTTTATATTAAAACTACCATCTTTATCCTTTTAATCCATGACAAGATCATTATTCTCATTTATCATTAATTCACAGTTCATTATGGTCTAATTCACATATAAACTCTACTTGTCATTAATTCTACCTTTATCCAATAGAAAATCCTAATTATTACATTAAGTCTATTTATCCACAATTAGGAACCTTTAATCTTGAAATAGCTTACAATTATCATATTTCGACTTTAATCATGATTTTAAACAATTAAAGCTATTAAAAGTCACCATTATCATCATTAGGGTTTCAAGGCCCATTAAAGCATATTTATGCACATGAAACTCTAAATTAACCAATTACGTGAAAACTTCATCTTTTTTTGTTCCTAACATTCCTTTTTATCATTAACAGGTTAATACCAACTTTAATCATCTATTAAACCCTACTAGACACATTAATCATCTCAAAATAGGGTTTCTTAATCATTAAAGTATTAAAGTTGATAACTTCCATTACATTTTGGATTGCAATTAGAATCAGGATTCAATTATATTTTTAATGGATTCCCCATGTTCTGCTGAGCAAAATTCATATATTATGCATATTCCTCCGAGCTACAGTTAAAGAGATATGAATTTTGCAAATTAAACTTACTTTGGGCCAATAGGGAGGTGCCACGTAGCCTCTATACATGCAACACATTTGCTTTGGGAAAACGTTTTGAAAAGACATTCTTACCCTTGTTTAAGTTGACGATTCTTTAATCCCGCGGAGGGCAATTCCTTCCAACGTCCTCCAGGTTTTCTTCAACCTCGGGCAGCCCTACCTGGCCGCCGTTGCAGCCTGGTGCGGGCTCCGTTTCTCGCTCTCTGGGCTACAATTCTTGCCGGAAGTCACTCTTCCACCTCCGCCGCTCCATGGCGCACATGGGGCTCCCTCAAACCTTGGCCATGGTGGCTGTTTTCCCGCTCGTCAAGCCGTATACATCAGTTGTCACTGCATCCTTGGTGTCGCTGATGCGTGTGCTCTAGGACACGGATTCGATGGCAAAATGGCTCCTTGACACCATGGTACACCAGTCCTTCATCGCACCCCACTGGTTCCCCTTTTTTGCGTCATGCTCATGGTGATACTTGGGGTTAGGGTTTGAAGATGAAAGTAAGGAAGAAGAGCGATGTGTGGGATCCTATGGACTTGGCCCAAGGTCGTACCCCTTATATAGGGGAGGGTAGATAGGCCCTAGGTTGCTTATCCATGAGATCTAAGAGGAAAACAAGTCCCACACTTAAAGGAAACATATTCCTTCCTTGAGAAGAAATCTTCTCTCTCCTAACTTATTCCTTTTATAAACCATATCTCTTGGATAATTAGGAATTTGAAAATCCTTTCTCTCATTCTCTCTCATGCTTGACTTTTATTCCATAAGCATGGAATTATCTTTTCCTTAAATAGAAAATACTTTCTTTTTAGCAATACCACATAATTCATTAATAATGTATTCACATTATATTCTTATTTTCTATTATTGGTATTTTCTCTTTCTATTTCTCCATTGGGACTCCTTGGATCCCAAGAAACTTTATTATTTTGAAATCCTTTTTATTGGATATCCATTATCCTTCTAGATGCATTTATATCCATTATTTCTCATTATCTTGTTTATTTCTTATTAAAGTATCTCTTTTTGAGGATTTCTCTTTATTTCTCTTTTATTTTCCTCATTGGTATGCCTTTTATCATTAGGAATCCTTGGGATACGAAAATCCACCAAGGATAACTCAATTATACATCTTTCCACATATTTTCCACATTGTATCCTTATTTTCAATTTCTTTCTTAACAAGGAAATACTTAATTGGTCTTTTCTTTTCATATTGCATTCTCTATGAAACTTTGGACTCCTTGGGACCCAAGGAACCCAAGAGGCACGAAATCCAACTTTGGATTATATTCTTTTTCCATCTGGAGGTTTCCACCCCATTCTTTTCTCAAAAACTTAATTATTCATTTACTAATTGAATTTCCTTGTTATTGGGCCCAATAACCAATAAAGCCCACAAGCAATCATCAAGGCTATTGTAACTAAATTCATGCATTCAATCAAAAGACATCATTATTTTAATATGAGAGATTACATTTCTCAGCAAATGAACCCAAAATTGGGGTTGTAACATCCTTCCCCTCTTATAAGAATTTTGTCCTCAAAATTCCATCAAGCAAGCAAACAATCAGGATAATCCTTTCTTATGTCCATCAGGGCTCCCATGTGACTTCACCCTTTCCATGGTGCTTCCCAAGAACCTGCATCATCTCATATTCTTCCATCTAAGTTCTTTCTTACCTTGGTATTTCATACCCTCATAGGTGACTCAGGACTTTTCAGCCTCTCAAATAGCTGAATAGGTTCAGGGCTCAACACATGGCTTAGGTACCTCACATAGTGCTCTAGATCAGACTCATGTAACACCTTATACATCACGTTATCCTGAGGGGTAAGGCTAAATACAACCTTCTCCACCAATCCATCTCAAATGGACCCATATATCGGGGACTCATCTTTCTCAGCTGTAGCTCAGAGGGGTCGGATTTTCACATTAGATTCTCCCACGGTGAACTGCATGTCAGTCTTCTTTGCATCAACTCATTACTCATGTCACCCTTGGGCTCTCCCTCAGCCATTACACTATCAAGCGACTTCCTCTGCACACACTGTGGTTCTTTTCTGACCTTCGTGAGGCCTCCTTCACTAACATCATCATAATGAAGTGGTGACCGACACAACCTCCTTATAGAACTTCTTGCATCCTGATAAAGGCTATGATGGTTAACATCACATCCTAAGAACTGTCTTTGTATCACCCTAAACAGGCACACTTGCTTTCATCAGACCCTCTATTCTGGATCACACTAACCATTAGTTAGGAGGGATAGGTGGTACTGACACCGAGTTCTTCATGTACCTACTTCCAACTTATGGAAGTGAACCTTTAGGTCATACTCAAGAACTTTTGAACTTGTATCATGGTGTACTTGAACCGTCTCTCTCATGTGTAGTTCAACCCGATCTGTCTCTTGATAGTACTCTTTCTTTCTCATGTCATTTAGGTAAGGCGATATACCATAACCCATCATGATTTTCCTTGGTCAAGGGGAGACTTTCCACATCATCCATATTGATGAACTCCCATTCCCTCTCAGGGACTCTTTTATCCTCTATATCGATACGCTGGGTTACCGGTGTTCATCCTTTACCTCCTGGCTTGCATGCAACACACCACATGCAACCTCATCTCCAACATCCATAGTACTGCTACCACTCATTATCTCAGTAGTACCATGGTGTATGGTGATCTTAAAATCATGATTTCCTATATGTCATGATTCCTCAAGATCGATTCCTTAGAAACCCTAAACCACTCTCATCGCAGTTTATTACCTTCCTATCCTAAGAAGTGTATTTGAAGTCTATCACCATCCATTCGTTATATCAAGGACTAGGCTGGCTAACCAAACAACTACTAAATTGTTCAACAGATCTCATTTCCTTTGAGTGTTAGCCCAAACATATCTCTTTTCCAATTGAGGGTTAACCTAACAACCTCTTCTAGACTCTTATCAAACTAGTCAGATGTATCTCAACCAGAGCATTCATTATCACTTCACATCCTTAGGTATTAGGTAACATTGAAGATATACACTTCCATGTATTTCACTTATCATCTCAAACTCGAACTCTAAGTCTATCTTCATTGAGAACACTTTGATCTCATCTTCTTGGTGATCAACTCTACCTTGCATCACTTGCAAATTCCACATAGCTCATGCTAAAAAAAACATCCTTATAAGATGACTACGTTATACCTTTTATTGTTTGCAAACCATCCATGTATCATTCACTCCACCAAGGTATGTTATCATCTCTATCCTCATACCTCATAGAAACGTTCCAACTCACATCATCTTTTAGCCTTGGCGTATGGCATGCGTACTGTCCCATCTCTCCCTCCCATAACAATAGGCAATAAGCATTTGGCGGCCGTCCAAACACAAAGTTCTTCCTATTACAAGAGTAGAGATGGTACATCCCACATTTCCAGTACACCTTAGATTCTAAGTTGAAATGTGCAACTTATGTCTCCACATCACCATCATCTTGATATCAAAGTTGCTTCCATGGAAAACTGATCTCGAACCTACTTGGGTCCACACCCATTCCTTGGTCTTCTCCTCTAAGTCTATAGGGTGTCGACACTTTAGGGGTCATCCCTCTTCCCTTATGCATCCATAGAGTGCCCTACTCATCTGCCCTTTGGGTCCCATGAGTTCATGAAGGTGATCAATCTCCTAACCCATGGTCCTCATACAATGATATTTTATTACCTCCCGACCCTATGGTCATGTGCAACTAGGGAATTAGGCAACTCCTACTTCCATCGGTCTTATTCCTACCTGAACCTAGGATAGAATTAGGATTCTCTTATAATACATGTTCAACTTAGAACCTTACCCAATCCTTCATCATCTCTCACTCTGCAATTATGGTTGACTTTCATCCTTTCATAGGGGTCATGGAAACCTTCCTACCTTGGTCAAGCCCCATACCAGTTACCTCCATGGTAACACGTCCACATGCACGTAGAGATGGTTATCTATGGGTCTGTAGGTTCATTCTCATACCATGTACTCTTCACTTATCTTCACAATATCCTCTTAAACCTCTTTAGGTTACCTCAAAACCAACAAAACTAGAATACACCCTACAAAAGGGTCCCTCTCCCAGGATGGGAGGAAACTACACCTTGATAAAAACAGTCACAAACGTCCTTATGTTTAGGGTATGCATCCACATGAGCATGATTAGCCCTAGCAAGATACTAAGACATAAGAAGACACTTACCAAACCATGATAGGTCACACTTGTTCTCATCCTCAACATTAGACCAACTTAGTTGTGAGGGGTTCATCAAACATACCCTTAACTTAAGGGGTTTCCTTTACCTCTACACATGAGGAGTACCATGCTCGAAACTATAGAGAATCAAATCTCATCATGAGCATTGGGTAAACTACTTCCCCTCTTAGTCCTAGGAATCCTAGGTTCACCTTTGGGTGTCCAACTGCATGTTCAAACTCTTAACCATGAATCAAGCATGTATAAGGCATGGCATGCACAACCTGTCATCCTTCTACTCGAGCAACACATCAGGGTCGACTCCTCCTCAAGGACAACCAACAAGGTACAAGGCCTCACAACCTGTTACCAAACCTCTCCAGGTCTAAGGAACTCTTCTTCCTATCTCAGAAGGTAAACACCTATACCACATGCACATAGATACCAGAAGCTTCATCCTCTCTCTAGGGTTTGGTTCCTCTAAAGGCAACCAAGATATCATCAGCCTCCAGGGATCATGCATGAGGCAACCACTATCATCCACTTAAGTCGCATCATTCTCGACTCCCCACTGTTTCTCACATCTTGGGGTTTTAGGTTTCCAACTTTTTTGCTTGGTTCTTCTTTCTCTCTCTAAAGATAACTCCACATCTAACCATACTACTAGAGGTCATCTCTCCATGAAGGATCAAGCTCACATGCATACCTCTACGTGGGTGAAGCCTATGCTCAAACTTATGTTTGCTCATGATTATCCATAGCCCCTTATGCTTATCTCATAAGCCATCCATCCTATCCTTCTGGTCTTGGTTTTAACTTACTGCTCGTACTACTGATGTACTCTGGGTGCAAGCTATATCCTACTTGCAACAACCCACAAGGTTTCTATAGGCTCTTCTCTAACCTCATCCATGAGGAGCTATCCTTCGCTCAAACATGCACGCCCCTTCCCAGAGTTGGGTTTCCAAAGGTACTCGGTCATAAACTTCTCATGGCTCATATGGCATCCAAGGCATGTCTATCCAAACACCTGGTATACCGTGACATCTAACTTTTCATGTCGTCTCTCTCTCTAACCGTCACTTAGGGTTAGGGTTAACATCATCCTCAAAGGATGTGCTAGGTCTCTACTTTTAATGGAGGTCCCTACCTCCAAGACTAACTCTCTCTACTCATCCTCCTGACAAGGAGGTCTATCCTCAAGTCTCTCCTGAGGGCAATGACAACTCGTGTCATATGACCTAAGCATGTATCTATTCTTTAGTTTACTCTTACTCTATTAAGCTTATGTCCATGACATCTTATTTACATGTTTTTCATTAATTTGGTGGAGGATTCCTTAGACCTTATTAACCTTACCCATACCTCAAGAGGGTGAGGACAAGAGAGAAAACCCTAATCCTTAAGGCCCTTAACAGAATTTGAGTTGGGAAGGGATGAACAAGATGAGAGAGTCCTAAAGGTATCTTATTTCGAGTCATATCCTAAGACATCGGCCAGTCAGTCACACAATCCGGGAGTCCTCGTATTCTGACTAGTGGTGTAGAGGAAAATATTGCCAGCCCCCGGACGTGATCCTTTTCTAGACACCTCAATCTTTTGGACAATCCTCTAATAATTCCCTCGGTTCTATGGAATTTGTAAAATTTAATAATTATCAATGATTAGATGAGGAACCTATGCTCTGATACCAATTGTAACGACCCCACCTCCCGGTAACCCCCAATTAAGGGAGACTGAAAGGTCAGAGCCGTTAACCAATAACCCAGATCGAAGGTTCGACAAATAATCAATAAAAATTAATAAATTTTACCAACTAAACTGAAAACTGGTATAAAATAAAACTTTGCATACCTTTTAAAAATTGGGATTACTAATCTTCTATCCATGAAGATACTAAACTAGCTAATCCTCTTGTGCATGTTAATTCTCATTTAATTCCACATATGCCACTTTACTATTTGTTCTTTTCATTTGTACCTAAAACGCCGACAAACAAAATGTCGGTCCGCAAGAAGCTGGTATGCGGGGGAAATAATAATTGTGCAACTATAATAACAATGTAGTCATCCAAATATCATTTAACATCCAAGATTACACTTTAAGCAATACTACTCAATCCTTACCTATCCTCTATCTCTGTGTTGTCCCTGTAGTGGACATGGATACTACCTCTCTCATATGGTAGATCCTTACCCCCATGGCCCTAACACACAGGTAGACAATACCTAGGGTTATGGAGTCGCATGGTCCTACCCTAAGGTAGCCCAATCCGTGACTCATGGTGACTTGATGGTTCTACCCCATTGGTAGCCATGTACTAAGTCATCCAATGACCTGATGGACCTACCCCATCGGTAGCCATGTACTAGGTCAATCTAATAAGCTACAGAGGGGACTAGGATCTGAGCTAGTAGGCTCATATCTTAGGTGATAGTCATATCCACATTATAATTTGCAAGAATTCAATGCAACCAAAAGTTTAACTCATGTCATCGATAAAACCTCAAAAATCCTCGGGAAACTAATTCGGGATATTCATAGGTGTAACAACATACCTGTCAGGCAGAATCAGAAGCAGGAATAGCCCAAACAAGCAAGTAATCCAGAATCAAGCAAGTATACAGTTCAATCATGAAATATACATCAAATTCCTTTTTATCAAAAAATATCCAAACCATCTTGCTACTTATGGTTTCTATTCCTTTTTAGGATTTCTTCCTCTTTTTAGGGTTTAGATTGCAATTAGGGTTTTACTTCATTTACTATTTTAAACCCTATTTCTATACAATTACTTACAAACCCTAATTTCGGATTAAAGGCACACTTAAACATTAATTAAGCCCAGTATGCCTCTTTTATATTAAAACTACCATTTTTATCATTTTAATCCATGACAAGATCATTATGCTCATTTATCATTAATTCACAGTTCATTATGGTCTAATTCACATATAAACTCTACTTGTTATTAATTCTACCTTTATCCACTAGAAAACCCTAATTATTACATTAAGGGTATTTATCCACAATTAGGAACCTTTAATCTTGAAATAGCTTAGAATTATCATATTTCGAGTTTAATCATGATTTTAAACAATTAAAGCTATTAAAAGTCACCATTATCATCATTAGGGTTTCAAGGCCTATTAAAGCATATTTATGCACATGAAACTCTAAATTAACCAATTACGTGAAAAATTCAACTTTTTTGTTCCTAACGTTCCTTTTTATCATTAATAGGTTAATACCAACTTTAATCATCTATTAAACCCTACTAGACACATTAATCATCTCAAAATAGGGTTTCTTAATCATTAAAGTATTAAAGTTGATAGCTTCCATTACTTTTTGGATTGCAATTAGAATCAGGCTTCAATTATATTTTTAATGGATTCCCCATGTTCTGCTGAGCAAAATTCATATATTATGTATATTCCTCCGAGCTACAGTTAAAGAGATATGAATTTTGCAAATTAAACTTACTTTGGGCCAATAGGGAGGTGCCATGTAGCCTCTATACATGCAACACATTTGCTTTGGGAAAACATTTTGAAAAGACATTCCTACCCTTGGTTAAGTTGACGATTCTTTAATCCCGCGGAGGGCAATTCTATCCAACATCCTCCAGGTTGTCTTCAACCTCAGGAAGCCCTACCTGGCTGTCGTTGCAGCCTGGTGCGGGCTTCATTTCTCGCTCTCTGGGTTGCGATTCTTTCCAGAAGTCACTCCTCCACCTCTGTCGCTCCATGGCGCACACGGGGCACCCTCAAACCTTGGCCATGGTGGTTGTTTTCTCGCTCACCAAGCCATGCACAATGGTCGTCACTACATCCTTGGTGTCACTGCTGCGTGCGCTCTAGGACACAGATTCGATGGCGGAATGGCTCCTTGACACCGTGGTACACCAGGCCTTCATCGCACCCCTATGGTTCCCCTTTTTTGCGTCATGCTCATGGTGATATTTGGGGTTAGGGTTTGAAGATGAAAGCAAGGAAGAATAGCGACGTGTGGGATCCTATGGACTTGGCCCAGGGTCGTACCCCTTATATAGGGGAGGATATATAGGCCCTAGGTTACTTATCCATGAGATCCAAGAGGAAAACAAGTCCCACACTTAAAAGGAAACATATTCCTTCCATGAGAAGAAATCTTCTCTCTCCTAACTTATTCCTTTAATAAACCATGTCTCTTGGATAATTAGGAATTCAAGAATCCTTTCTCTCGTTCTCTCTTATGCTTGACTTTTTTTCCATAAGCACGAAATTATCTTTTCCTTAAATAGAAAATACTTTCTTTTTAGCAATACCATATAATCCATTAATAATGTAATCACATTATACTCTTATTTTCTATTATTGGTATTTCTCTTTCAATTTCTCCATTGAGACTCCTTGGATCCCAAGAAACTTTATTATTTCGAAATCCTTTTTATTGGATACCCATTATCCTTCTAGATGCATTTATATCCATTATTTCTCATTATCTTGTTTATTTCTTATTAAAATATCTCTTTTTGAGGATTTCTCTTTATTTCTCTTCTATTTTCCTCATTGGTATGCCTTTTATCATTTAGAATCCTTGGGATACGAAAATCCACCAAGGATAACTCAATTATACATCTATTCACATATTTTCCACATTTTATCCTTATTTTCAATTTCTTTCTTAACAAGGAAATACTTAATTGGTCTTTTCTTTTCTTATTGCATTCTCTATGCAACTTTGGACTCCTTGGGACCCAAGGAACCCAAGAGTCACGAAATCCAACTTTGGATTATATTCTTTTGCCTTTTGGATGTTTCCACACCTTTCTTTTCTCAAAATTTTAATTATTCATTTACTAATTTAATTTCCTTATTATTGGGCCCAATAGCCAATAAAGCCCACAAGCAATCATCAAGGCTATTGTTACGAAATTCATGCATTCAATCAAAATACATCATTATTTTAGTATGAGAGATTACATTTCTCAACAAATGAACCCAAAATTGGGGTTGTAACATCCCTCCCCTCTTATAAGAATTTTGTCCTCAAAATTCCATCAAGCAAGCAAACAATCAGGATAATCCTTTCTTATGTCCATCAGGGATCCCATGTGGCTTCACCCTTTCCATGGTGCTTCCCAAGAACCTTCATCATCTCATATTCTTCCATCTGAGTTCTTTCTTACCTTAGTATTTCATACCCTCATAGGTGACTCAGGATTTTTCAGCCTCTCAAACAGCTGAATAGGTTTAGGGCTCAGCACATGGCTTGGGTACCTCACATAGTGCTCTAGATCGGACTCATGTAACACCTTATACATCATGTTATCCTGAGGGGTAAGGATAAACACAACCTTCTCCACCAATCCATCTCAAATGGACCCATATATCGGGGACTCAGATTTCTCAGTTGTAGCTCAGAGGGGTCAGATCTTCACATTATATTCTCCCACAGTGAACTGCATGTCAGTCTTCTTTGAATCAGCTCATGACTCATGTCATCCTTGGGCTCTCTCTCATCCATTGCATGATCAAGCGACTTCATCTGCACACACTGTGGTTCTTTTCTGACCTTCGTGAGGCCTCCTTCACCAACATCATCATAATGAAGTGGTGACTGACACAACCTCCTTATAGAACTTCTTGCATCCCGATAAAGGCTATGGTGGTTAACATCACATCTTAAGAACTGTCTCTTTGTATCGCCCTAAAAAAGCACACTTGCTCTCATCAGACCCTCTAGTCTGGATCATACTAACCATTAGTTAAGGGTGATAGGCGGTACTAACACCAAGTTCTTCATGTACCTACTTCCACCTTATGGAAGTGAACCTTTAGATCATACTCAAGAACCTTTGAACTCGTATCATGGTGTATTTGAACTGTCTCTCTCACGTGTAGTTCAACCTAATCTGTCTCCTGACAGTACTCTTTCTTTCTCATGTCATCTAGGTAAAGCGATCTACCATAACCCATCATGACTTTCCTTGGTCAAGGGGAGACTTTCCACATCATCCATAGTGATGAACTCCCATTCCCTTTCAGGGACTCTTTTATCCTCTATATCGATACGTTGGGTTACTGGTGTTTGTCCTTTACCTCCTGGCTTGCATGAAACACACCACATGCAGCCTCATCTCCAGCATCCATAGTACTGCTACCACTCATTATCTCAGTAGTACCATGGTGTATGGTGATCTTAAAATCATGATTTCCTATATGTCACGATTCCTCAAGATCGATTCCTTAGAAACCCTAAACCACTCTCATCGGTGTTTATTACCTTCCTATCCAAAGAAGTGTATTTGAAGTTATATCACCATCCATTCATTATATCAAGGACTAGGTTGGCTAACCAAACAACTACTAAATTGTTCAATAGATCTCGTTACATCTGAGTGTTAGCCCAAACATATCTCTTTTCCAATTGAGGGTTAACCTAACAACCTCTTCTATCCTCTTGCCAAACTAGTCAAATATATCTCAACCAGAGCAATCATTACCACTTCACATCCTTATGTATTAGGTAACATTGAAGTTATACACTTCCATGTATTTCACTTATCATCTCAAACTCAAACTCTAAGTCTATCTTCATTGAGAACACTTTGAGCTCATCTTCTTGGTGATCAACTCTACCTTGCATCACTTGCAAATTCCACATAGCTCATGCTAAAAAAACATCCTTATAAGATGACTATGTTATACCTTTTATTGTTTGCAAACCATCCATGTATCATTCACTCCACCAAGGTATGTTATCATCTCTATCCTCATACCTTGTAGCAACATTCCAACTCGCATCATCTTTTATCCTTGGCGTATGGCATGCGCACTGTCCCATCTCTCCCTCCCATAACAAGAGGAAATAAGCATTTGGCGTTCGTCCAAACACAAAGGTCTTCCTATTCCAAGAGTAGAGATGGTACATCCCACATTACCAGTACACCTTCGAATCTAAGTTGAAACGTGCAACTTATGTCTCCACATCACCATCATCTTGATATCAAAGTTGCTTCCATGGAAAACTGGTCTCGAACCTACTTGGGTCCACACCCGTTCCTTGGTCTTCTCCTCCAGGTCTATAGGGTGTCGGCACTTTAGGGGTCATCCCTCTTCCCTTATGCATCCAGAGAGTGCCCTACTCATCTTCCCTTTGGGTCCCATGAGTTCATGAAGGTTATCAATCTCCTAACCCATGGCCCTCAGACAATGATAGTTGTGACCTCCCGACCCTATGGTCATATGCAACTAGGGAATTTGGCAACTCCTACTTACATCGGTCTTATTCCTACCTGACCCTAGGATAGACTTAGGATTCTCTTATAGTACATGTTCAACATAGAACCTTACCCAAGCCTTCATCATCTCTCACTCTGCATTCATGGCTGACTTTCATCCTTTCATAGGGGTCATGGAAACCTGCCTACCTTGGTCAAGCCCCATACTGGTTACCTCCATGGTAACACGTCCACATGCACGTAGAGATGGTTATCTATGGGTCTTTAGGTTCATTCTCATACCATGTACTCTTCACTTAGCTTCACAAGATCCTCTGAAACCTCTTTAGGTTGCCTCAAAACCAAAAAAAATTGGTATACACCCTACAAAAGGGTCCCTCTCCCAGGATGGGAGGAAACTACACCTTGATAACAGTGGTCAAAAACGTCCTTATGTTTATGGTATGCATCCACATGAGCATGCTTAGCCCTAGCAACCTACTAAGGCACAAGAAGACACTTACCAAACCATGCTAGGTCACACTTGTTCTCATCCACAACACTAGACCAACTTAGTTGTGAGGGGTTCATCAAACATACCCTTAACTTAAGGGGTTTCCTTTACCTCTACACATGATGAATACCATGCTCGAAACTATAGAGACTCAAATATCATCATGAGCATTAGGTACACTGCTTCCCCTCTTAGGCCTAGGAATCCTAGGTTCACCTTTGGGTGTCCAACTGCATGTTCAAACTCTTAACCACGAATCAAGCATGTATAAGGAATGACATGCACTCCCTGTCATCCTTCTACTCGAGCAACATATCAGGGTCGACTCCTCCTCAAGGACAACCACCAAAGTACAAGGCCTCACAACCGGTTACCAAACCTCTCCAGGTCTAAGGAACTCTTCTTCCTATCTCAGAAGGTAAAAACCTATACCACAGGTACATAGGTACCAGAAGCATCATCCTCTCTCTAGGGTTTGGTTCCTCTAAAGGCAACTAAGATATCATCATCCTCCAGGGATCATGAATGAGGCAACCACTATCATCCACTTAGGTCGCATCATTCTCGACTCCCCACAGTTTCTCACATATCGGGGTTTTAGGTTTCCAACCTTCTTGCTTGGTACCTTCTTTCTCTCTCTAAAGCTAACTCCACATCCAACCATACTACTAGAGGTCATCTCTCCATGAAGGATCAAACTCACAGGCATACCTCTACGCAGGTGAAGCCTATGCTCAAACTTATGTTTGCTCATGATTATCCATAGCCCCTTATGCTTATCTCATAATCCATCCATCCTGTCCTTCTGGTCTCAGTTTTAACTTGCTGCTCATACTACTGATGTACTCTGGGTGCAAGCTATATCCTACTTGCAACATTCCATAAGGTTTCTATAGGTTCTTCTCTAACCTCATCCATGAAGGAGCTATCCTTCGCTCAAACATGCATGACCCTTCCCAGGGTTGGGTTGCCAAAAGTACTCAGTCATCAACTTCTCATGGCTCATATGGCATCCAAGGCATGTCTATCCAAACACCTGGTATACCACGACATCTTACTTTTCATGTCATCTCTCTCTAACCCTCACTTAGGGTTAGGGTTAACATCATCCTCAAAGGATGTGCTAGGTCTCTACTTTTAATGGAGGTCCCTACCTCCAAGACTAATTCTCTCTACTCATCCTCCTGACAAGGAGGTCTATCCTCAGGTCTCTCCTGAGGGCAATGACAACTCGTGTCATATGACCTAAGCATGTATCTATTCTTTAGTTTACGCTTACTCTATTAAGCTTATGTCCATGACATCTTATTTACATGCTTTTCATTAATTTGGTGGAGGATTCCTCAGACCTTATTAACCTTACCCATACCTCAAGAGGGTGAGGACAAGAGAGAAAACCCTACTCCTTCAGGTCCTTAATAGAATTTGAGTTGAGAAGGGATGAACAAGATGAGAGAGTCCTAAACATATCTTATTTCGAGTCATATCCTAAGACATCGGCCAGACAGTCACACAATGCAGTCCTCGTATTCCAACTAGCTGTGTGGAGGAAAATATTGCCAGCCCCCAGACGTGATCCTTTTCTAGACACCTCAATCTTTTAAACAATCCTCTAATAACTCCCTCGGTTCTATGGAATTTGTAAAATTTAATAATTATTAATGATTAGATGAGGAACCTATGCTCTGATACCAATTGTAACGACCCCGCCTCTCGGTAACCCCCAATTAAGGGAGACTGAAAGGTCAGAGTTGTTAACCAATAACCCAGATTGAAGGTTCGACAAATAATCAATAATAATTAAAAAATTTTACCAACTAAACTGAAAATTGGTATAAAATAAAACTTTGCATTCCTTTAAAAAACTCGGATTACTAAACTTCTATCCATGACGATACTAATCTAGCTAATCCTCATGTGCACATTAATTTTCATTTAAATCCACATATGCCACTTTACTATTTGTTCTTTTCATTTGTACCTAAAACACCGAAAAACAAAACGTCGGTCTGCAAGAACCTGGTATGTGGGGGAAACAATAATCATGTAACTATAATAACAATGTAGTCATCCAAATATAATTTAACATCCAAGATTATGCTTTAAGCAATACTACTCAATCCTTACCTATCCTCTATCTTTGTGTTGTCCCTATAGTGGACATGGATACTACCTCTCTCATATGGTAGATCCTTACCCCCATGGCCCTACCACACAGGTAGCTAATACCTAGGGTTATGGAGTCGCATGGTCCTACCCTAAGGTAGCCCAATCCCTGACTCGTGGTAACTTGATGGTCCTACCCCATTGGTAGCCATGTACTAAGTCATTCAATGACCTGATGGACCTACCCCATCGGTAGCCATGTACTAGGTCAATCTAATAAGCTACAGAGGGGACTAGGATCTGAGCTAGTAGGCTCATATCTTAGGTGATAGTCATATCCACATTATAATTTGCAAGAATTAAATGCAACCAAAAGTTTAACTCATGTCATCGATAAAACCTCAAAAATCCTCAGGAAACTAATTAGGGATATTCATAGGCATAACAACATACCTGTCAGGTAGATTTAGATGCAGGAATAGTCCAAACAAGCAAGTAATCCAGAATCAAGCAAGTATACAGTTCAATCCTGAAATATACATCCAATTCCTTTTATCAAAAACTATCCAAAGCATCTTGCTACTTATGGTTTCTATTCCTTTTTAGGGTTTCTTCCTCTTTTTAGGGTTTACTTTGAAATTAGGGTTTCACTTCATTTACTATTTTAAACCCTATATCTATATAATTACTTACAAACCCTAATTTCGGATTAAAGGCACACTTAAACATTAATTAAGCCCACTATGCCTCTTTTATATTAAAACTACCATTTTTATCCTTTTAATCCATGACAAGATCTTTATGCTCATTTATCATTAATTCACATTTCATTATGGTCTAATTCACATATAAACTCTACTTGTCATTAATTCTACCTTTATCCATTAGAAAACCCTAATTATTACATTAAGGGTATTTATCCACAATTAGGAACCTTTAATCTTGAAATAGCTTAGAATTATCATATTTCCACTTTAATCATGATTTTAAATAATTAAAGCTATTAAAAGTCACCATTATCATCATTAGGGTTTCAAGGCCCATTAAAGAATATTTATGCACATGAAACTCTAAATTAACCAATTACGGGAAAAATTCATATTTTTTTATTTCTAACGTTCCTTTTTATCATTAATAGGTTAATACCAACTTTAATCATCTATTAAACCCTACTAGACACATTAATCATCTCAAAATAGGGTTTCTTAATCATTAAAGTATTAAAGTTGATAACTTTCATTACTTTTCGGATTGCAATTAGAATCAGGTTTCAATTATATTTTTAATTGATTCCCCATGTTCTGCTGAGCAAAATTCATATATTATGCATATTCCTCCGAGTTACGGTTAAATAGATATGAATTTTGCAAATTAAACTTACTTTGGGCCAATAGGGAGGTGCCACGTAGCCTCTATACATGCAACACGTTTGCTTTGGGAAAACATTTCAAAAAGACGTTCTTACCTTTGGTTAAGTTGACGATTCTTTAATCCTGCGGAGGGAAATTATGTCCAACGTCCTCCAGGTTGTCTTCAACCTCGGGCAGCCCTGCCTGGCCGCCGTTGCAGCCTGGTGTGGGCTCCATTTCTCGCTCTCTGGGTTGCGATTCTTGCCGTAAGTCACTCCTCCACCTCTGCCGCTCCATGGCGCACACAGGGCACCCTCAAACCTTGGCCATGGTGGTCAGTTTCTCGCTCGCCAAGCCGTGCACAACGGCCATCACTGCATCCTTGGTGCCGCTTATGCGTGCGCCCTAGGACACGAATTCGATGGAGAAATGGCTCCTTGACACCGTGGTACACCGGGCCTTCATCACAACCCTCTGTTCCCCTTTTTTGCATCATGCTCATGGTGATACTTGGGGTTAGGGTTTGAATATGAAAGCAAGGAAGAATAGTGACATGTGGGATCCTATGGACTTGGCCCAGGGTCATACCCCTTATATAGGGGAGGGTAGATAGGCCCTAGGTTGCTTATCCACGAGATCCAAGAGGAAAACAAGTCCCACACTTAAAGGAAATCTATTCCTTCCTTGAGAAGAAATATTCTCTCTCCAAACTAATTCCTTTAATAAACCATATCTCTTGGATATAGGAATTCGAAAACCCTTTCTCTCATTCTTTCTTATGCTTGACTTTTATTCCATAAGCACGAAATTATCTTTTCCTTAAATAGAAAATACTTTATTTTTAGCAATACCAAATAATGCATTAATAATGTATTCACATTATATTCTTATTTTCTGTTATTGGTATTTTCTCTTTCTATTTCTCCATTGGGACTCCTTGGATCCCAAGAAACTTTATTATTTTGAAATCCTTTTTATTGGATACCCATTATCCTTCTAGATGCATTTATATCCATTATTTCTCTTTATCTTGTTTATTTCTTATTAAAATATCTCTTTTTGAGGATTTCTCTTTATTTCTCTTTTATTTTCCTCATTGGTATGCCTTTTATCATTAGGAATCCTTGGGATATGAAAATCCACCAAGGATAACTCAATTATACCTCTTTTCACATATTTTCCACATTTTATCATTATTTTCAATTTCTTTCTTAACAAGGAAATACTTAATTGGTCTTTTCTTTTCTTATTGCATTCTCTATGCAACTTTGGACTCCTTGGGACCCAAGGAAC
This sequence comes from Alisma plantago-aquatica, assembly GCA_963693085.1. Lineage (NCBI taxonomy): Eukaryota > Viridiplantae > Streptophyta > Magnoliopsida > Alismatales > Alismataceae > Alisma > Alisma plantago-aquatica. The sequence continues at coordinate 477,740,754 of OY856413.1, read as the reverse complement.
CCAAGAGGCACGAAATCCAACTTTGGATTATATTCTTTTCCTTTTGGATGTTTCCACACCTTTCTTTTCTCAAAAACTTAATTATTCATTTACTAATTGAATTTCTTTGTTATTGGGCCCAATAGCCAATAAAGCCCACAAGCAATCATCAAGGCTATTGTAACGAAATTCATGCATTCAATCAAAAGACATCATTATTTTAATATGAGAGATTACATTTCTCAGCAAATGAACCCAAAATTGGGGTTGTAACAGTAAACAACTCCACTTTTTCATATGCAGATGCATTCCCATGGTTTCATCAGTGGATAACCAATATAATTCATTGGTTCTTCGGCTACCGAAGAAGTGCTTGGGTCCCATTCATGCTCACAAACCTGAGTATATATACCTAGGGTCAACCACTAATCCCTTGCAATTGGATTTTGCAAAGAGAATTAAAAAAAACATGAATCAACACTTAGACTATAAACTCTAATCACCACTAAAACCAACCAACTACCTCCATCAGTGGACAATCTAGACATCTCCATCAAAGATTCATCATCAATCTCTTGCCATCAGTCGAAAGATACCAAAATCTAACAAGGACTCATGATCGCTAACTCCCACCACAAACAACTATTGTTCTTAGTTTTGCTGATGCTAGGCCTCATCAAATCTAGAAGGAGGATTGGGGGTTTGTCACACAAAGCTCAATGACAGACCTAGGATCATCATCACTGCCATCACATAGAAGAGGGAATCCACACTGATCATAATGACTCATTAGTTACCAACTTTCAGTCTTAGGCCTCATGATTAAGAAGGTCTCCTTACTATTTTTCCCTCTTTCAAACCTAGAGGGTGGTTGATCTCCATCAATGATTCATCATCATCACTCCAGTCTCTCTTAACCCTAATTTTCATTGATGACCACATTTTTTTCATCCATTCACAACTGAATACAAACTTCCATTAGTCAACCTCTCCACTCCAACCAACCTTAAGCCGATTTTTCATTGGTAAAGAATTTTCATCAACACCTATTATCCAGGGTATTTTCATCAGTAGCTTTTACCATGCATCATAGGGTTCAAAACCTCATGTCTAGATTTAAATTTTCATCGAAATTTATTTTCATCATTGTGATCTTATTCCCTCACACAGAATTTCTATCGACAAGATTTTTCTTCAAAATGCTAGCCAATTGATGGAAATATTATCAATTGTCATTTTCCATAGTATCATCAGGTGTTTGCTACTATGTTTCATCAGTAGTTTTTTCTCACCAACCAAAGAGATTCCTAATTGGTTGACAATCCTTTCCTCTCATCAATTGATAAAATTATCTCAACTAAGGAGATCTCACAAGTCATCTTATCTATCCATTTTTTATGTGTTGCTAAAAGTTTCTCAGCTTTGATCATTTTTCATCAGTTCAGCATCTCAACTGACTTTTAAAACTAACATCCCTTCTTAAATATACTATAGAATAGAAAGTTGGATCAGAAGGAAGTGAAGCACTATCTAGGGAACAAGTTGAGGAGATTCCATAGAAGGTGAAAGTACCTCAATGATCTCAAGAGTAACCCTACTAGATAATACTTTGATATGATACTCCAAAAGGATTGCCTACAATATATCCTAGGCCCTACCCTGAACAATATGATAATGGAAGGAATGACACTCTTGTCTCATCACAATACATTGCATCAGAAGAAGAAGGAAAGAAGAGAAGTAGAAAACTAGTAACTGTACATCCCAAAAGCCTAGGAGAGAAGAAGACTAGGGAAGGGAGAAAAGTAGAAGTAGAAGCAAGGTTCCATATAGCTGAGCAACCATAGATTGTAGTAGAAATAGTTACAAAATATATCATTCTTGTAAAGACTACTTTATAACTAGTAATGATGGTTGTCTCTACTAAACAACCATCATCTGCCTAGAGGACTTGGAAACCAGATAGTGACTTCGTCCCTACACATAAAAAACACTAGGAAAACTACAAGTGAATAATGCAGAATAGGATATTCAAAGAAACTAGATGTGACTATGATAAAACCCTAGTGATACTAGGTATTAATTCTAGGGACAAACAACTCTTAAAACAGGTCAACCTATTTGCAACGTTATTCCACTCCCAATGGTCCTACACTGAGCTAACCCTAGAGCTCATGTCATTGTTAAGGAAGCTTCCAGTGGAGAAGGAAGAAGTAAAACACACTCATGGACCTTAGAAGCTCATAGTTATCTTGTTAAAGAAAGATGATATTCTAATATAATGAGTGCTAAGAAGATCTTCTTTGAAATTGATGATGATTTTGTAGCCTTCAATAAAGCCAAATCAAATAGAGAAGCTAGGGGGTTCAATACTGATAAGAAATGGGAGAAGTTGTCAGGTGAAGCACATCACATACTAGGGCAATAAAAGGCATGTCAGATGCACTCATGGATTATGTGAGTAATCCATAAAATAGTCATGTCCACAATGTTCACTTGGGTCAATATTGGGAATATGACAAGGACACACTTGCATATCATATGGAGTAAAATGGAGAAGCCTGTCAATATAGGGTGCTTACTGATAGAAAATTTGACAATGGTGAATATCTAAGATAGTTTAAAGGAGATATCCATGGGTGTATTAATAACTCTAATTGGACACCTATTAGGCCACCCATGCATTCTACATGTCTTCACAAACATCAAGGGATTCATTTGTGGACGTCAAATACTTACTCTTCATAGGAGTACATGCTATGAAGCCAGATAAGCATTAATATGGATTCAAAAAGTTGAACACCCTATTAACCCTTCCACAGATGAGAAATTAGGATTGTGACAAGCTCATTTTCTCTTTGGAAGAAATATTAATATGATCTCTAGAGAAAAAGTACAACATGACATTCTTGATGCCAATACAACAAAATGGAGACCGAGCAATCCTGAGATGGATGAAACCACAAAAAAACTTCTAAACCACCCCAAATCCATAAATTAGAATCCAAATTCACAAGACAACTATCAAGGATCCATAACCAATACAATCCCTAATGTCAAGTAGCACGACGCCGCATCCAAAGGGGAATCAACTAAGAAAAGAAAGAAACTGGAATATGTGAATGAGGCCCAAGTGATGGAGATCATCAAACCTTTAGAATTCACCAACCTAAATCCTAAGTGATGGACACCATTCATCCTTTAGAAAATGACCAATGTAAACAATCAAAGAAGGCTACACCACCATTGCCATGGAAGAAAAAGTCCCCTAAAAAACAATGGATCAACTTCTCCAAGATGTCCCTAAAGTTGAATCTCTAAAAAATAGAGCATCCATGGAAAATCCACTCCCCACTGAGTCATAAATGTATGCCTGATCTGAGGGATGATTCTGACTTCAATATGACACCATGTGTGAGCATTTTCACAAGTCTTCTAATAATTGGCTTCTATATTTTCTAGCATGCAATTAATAACATCATAGGTATAAGGGATAGAAGCAATAATTCTATAGTTGATCACCCTCATGTAGAATATTGATCAATTCATAGCTTGCCAGTGGAAAATGTTTGAACCCATGGCAATCATGGCTATGGAATATAGCAGAGTTACAAAAGGAGTGTGACGATATGAAGGAGTGGGAATAGGAAATGAATCACCAAAATAGATACATGAAAAAAATACTAAGGATCAAGGAGAAACCATATTTGCCATCTTCCTTGTCAAGCCCATCCTCATCCTCACCTCCATCCAAGAATCACACATTGTCATCCTCCCCTATTTTGACAAACAAAATTGAAAGGCTGCATCAAGCAAAGAGACCGTCTCTCCACTCAACATAAATCTAAATCTACCACCAGTCATTGACAAAAGAAAGAAGCACAAAGGCCACCACCAGAAGTCATACCCTCAACCAATCCAAGAAGACCATCTTACAAAAACTATAGATAAAGCCATAGACAAAAAGGGAGAACCCAACTCAATAGAGGTCACAAAAAGACTTTAAGAAAGATTAATTTATAACTAGATTTAGGAAAAGGCAAAAGTAACTACATAGTAATTGACGAGAAGCTATCATATTTGATTAGCCTAGAAATTATTCAATCCAACATATGGGATGAGTAGTTATAATTTATACAAATCAGAAGAGACAATAGAGGAAAATATAACACAAAGGGAACAACAAGAATTGACTCGTCAAACAAAGTCAAAGAAGTAACATAGAGTCTATTTGATGACACCTCTAAGAGAACACCCAACCCATGTGCCTTTGAACCTATACTACAAGAAGTTAGTAGGGATCCTTTGACTCCACCTCTCCTATGTAAAATAAGAGGTATGGACATGGACATGACAACCATGTTCAAAATATCTTGTATCAATGTCTATGTCCATGCTGGAATCCTAGACGTCAACCTACTATTAGTTGATATCATGTACACCATAAAGAGACACTGTTTCATAAGGGAATATTTTAGACGTACATTCAAGGAGAAAGTGTAGATGAATGCATGTCTGTTCAAGGTCCTTTGCAAAAGTTCTTGAATAATTCTTGGACCCTAAAAAAGAATGAGATGCATTCAATGGCACCACTACTCTGATTAATCACCTCCACCAAGTCAAAAGTAAAGCTCCCTCAGTTGATGAGCTATCTATGGCAATAAATAGGGACCAAAATAAAATTTTTATAGTTCCCTACAAAGATAAAGACCATGTCTCCTATATATGGTTGACTTAGATAAAAGACATGTGGTGATATAAAAGTGCTAGTGCTAGGGAGTTTAAATGAAACACAAATATCTTCCGAGACATCAAAGCAATAGATATTCAAAAGATCCCAACCAAGATTGAGCATTCAATTCAGGGGTCTACCCACAGATACAAACATCAATGGAAATTGTTTACAATCAATTCCAGGGTGCCCCAACAGGAGTTGGGTCAGGAAATAGCTCTTTCATAGTTCTAAGGCTGATATAAGTCATTTATTGAAGAGTCCCTATTAAGGATCTATCTGAGGAAAACTTCCATAGGATGCATGGTAAATCTTCCATGGAGTTCATCTATGATAGGTGTTTCTTCAAAAGTCCAACAATGTCTCTCAATTCTATACCACACAAACTATAAACTGATGTGCCCCTTCATGAGACACATCCATGGAGAGGAATGTTGAGTAATTGTCAATAGACAAAGAAGAGGAAGAGTGATAAAACTATGCCAAACAATATAAGCAGTGACTACCTCCACCAAAGGACTCATCATCACAAGAACAACATCAACTATCAAGCGATAACTAGTATATAGATAAGTCTACCAAAGAACCTACATCAAATTACCAGCTGAATAACTACAATAGATACCCCGTCATCTTGACATGACAACTAAAAAGGTCAAAGTACAAATAGAAGTAGAAATGCTTTCTAAAAATGTCCATCAACAAATGAGATGTTTAGAATAGAAGCTTCAATAGACACCGTCCTCCCAGAGTAGCATGAGGAGACTAAACTCCAAAAATTTGAATAAATTGTACCTGAAGGGCCAGAAGGGGCTGTCAAAAGCAACATTTGAGAATTTTGTCAGATTGGCATGTAAAAATTTAATGAAAGATGATTTAGACTTGATCATGGACATGTTAAAAAAGGATGACCAACATGGTGATATCATCTTTCAGAGATGAAGCATTTGCATTTTGAAGTATGATCTTTGGGAAACCTTGACGATTGATGGTTATATGTCAATGAATGTCATAGAAGCATGCCAATCTCTGATGGAGTATAGTCTTCCTAACATGCATGTCAAAACCTACATACTACAAGAAGACTTGATGAACAATAAGGACAACAAAAAAAAATAGAAGCTCATTAAGAGACTACAAAAATCCCTTCCTAATTTTATAATCCCCCCACTTATGCATTTGAAAATTGGAATCTGTTGGTAGTAAACACTAAAGCAAAAACTACTATCTTGTACAACAATTTTGACGTTGAGGCCAGTGCAAAGAAATACACCAATATGACAGACCACATATTGTCACTGAAAAAAGATAAAATTCAAGCAGAAGAAGTAGTAAGGTTTATAAAGACCATGGAAAGGGATACTTGTATGAACTGGGAAAAGACTTAATGAAGCCATAATTTTTCCATATAAGTCCACAATAAATCATAGAGTTCAACTACTACAAATTCAATGTCTTATTCTGGATACATGCCTTAGCCTCTATAGGATCAAAGATTGAAAGTTTGTGAAACAAAGATTAGTATCCCTTTCATGAAATTAATACTATCGAACTATAGTGCTTCTCATGGACTAACGAGGGACTTATTGGTCAAGAGTAAACCTCAATAGTTTACATTTAACCTCATCCTTTTACACCCTGGGGATAGAGTGAAGGAAAAGTTTTTTTTGGGGGGGGGGGGGTAAATGTGTGAGGTAGGTTGTATCTCGTCTCCTCTACTTTAATATACATTTACCACTCTGCATGCACATACAATTTTTGATATACAAATTTAAAAATTTTAAATTTTTGGATTTTTGTTAGATTACAATTAGTGTCTTAATCTTTAGTGATGAAGTAAAAGTTAAATATTTGACATTAGGTAAATTTTGATCCAATTTTCCTAGAGCTATCTTCACTCCTAGACTAGGTCTAGCTGTCTCAGATCTATTCTTTAGCTATTTATTATGTCAATTTGGGATAATTCACATGAGTTGCTAAGAAATCATGATTTTACATCAACTCTGTTTTAAGATGATGTACACTGCCAATAAATTGCTTACACTCCCAAAAAACATCTCAAAACAAGATGGATATTAGTCTGATTACACTTCCAAGTAACCATCTAAGACCCTGAGTATATGTTGGAAATGTCCAAATCTCATATCAAGGAAAAAGCAACCCCTTCTCATTGCTAAAGTTCTAAAAAGGAGAAAAGAGGCTTGGCATCTCACAACAAACCCTAGAAAAATCCCATCATCTCAAAAATCCAAAAAGAGAGAGAATCAATACTGGGGCAAGAATAAAAACATGAGTTGTGCCTTATTACAAGCCAAGGATGTTGTCTGGCCGGTGCACATCCACACTCATGAATGTAGATACATCATGACCAGTAGTAGAACCTAGAAGATCAAAAAATTCATAATGCCTTATTCTTTAATGGTTTTCACAAAATCCTCATGCCTCCTACATCATACTTTTAGTTTAGTGACCCAGAAAAAAACAAGTTACACCTTAGCCTTTTCCGACCCTACACTCTCTCCTGATTATCCAAAAAATTAAAGTCAATATTAAAAATTACCTTCTATGATTTTTATGCACAATACAACCTCAGATTGGATACCATAGAGGAAGAAGTCAAACTTGGGGAAGGGAGTAATATATAAAAACTCAAAATACTCCCAAGTTTTAAAAGGAGATTTTAGGGACACAACAAGCAAATAAGGAAACTAAGAAGAAATCTTACAATAGATCTGACATAAAGACATGATTACAGTATTATGATTCAACTTACTGAAAATCCATTAATCATCACTTCATATTGATTCTATTTATTAGTTTTGGGGGGAGGACGGATAACATCCATTTTTTGGGATGTTGGATGACTATTTTCCCCCATTTCCTTTATTATTCTAGGCTTTGATATGGTAAATTCTTATATTTACTTGAATTAATGAAAATTCCCTCTCATTTGTAATAAGTTTGCACATTTCTATAAGAAGGCAACAAGTGTTGAAGTATACAACTATTTCATTATTTTTGAGTATCTAACAATCAATGATCACTTGGCTGATAGAGGAATGCTAATGCATCATGTTAGGAAAACCATCACTTTGTCAACTGATGGAAAAGCCTCAAAGCCATCTCATATCCACAACTTGATGGAATCTGAGAAAACACATCTTTTATGACTGGACAAATCATCAAACTTGAAGACTCAGAGCTTCATCAGTAGCCATTAACCAATGGCCTACCTTCAGTAGCAATCAACGATACTGAAGATCATAAATTTTCATCGACGGCCATAAATTAATGGAGAGTCTGCTCCTTCAACTGACATGAATACTACTAGAGTCCACCAATGAAACTCCAGGATGATAACCACTACTGGCATCCCTGATGCTTCCCATCAATGAATCCACTATGTCCCCAACTAACAAAAGAGGATCTAACATTATTTGATGGTACCACAAACTTTGCCATCAACTGATGGATTCATTGCCACCATCCACTAATGAATGTCCTACTAATCCCTCTATTGACTAAATTAGTCAGGTGCATGCCCAAAGGCATGTGTACCGATTCTTGGGGTGCAAGTAAAGGATACCAATTCTCAAGTGATTTGGGTACACATTGTTCCCTATAACTATGGGCCCATAGTATTCCTGGGAGGCATGTCTTATTCATGACAAAGTGTTGTCAAATTCCATATTTTCCATCTATCCTCATTAGTTGGTAAGGACAACATTCCAGGCCCATTGATGTCCACTCCTGAGGTGTATACACCCCATCTTCAAGAGTAGGATTGAAGAGTCCTTCTGTGTAATCACCATTGTCATCCACAATGAAAAGGGGTTCTATATCGAGATTCAATACCATCATGAATACTAATATGGTTTTTTAATTCATTTTTCTCATTGTATCCATATCCATCCTTTGCTTCTTTTTGTCTATGTCCTTTGTTTCTTGTAAATAAATTTTTGCACAATTATATATGAGTGTCTAGACTCATTAACTTGGACTGGGAATAGCCACTAAAGCTTATCAAACATGTAAATATTCAAACCCCATTGAATGTATATATTCTTAGATATGCTTATCTCCTTTCTCTTGTTCACAAATGAATCACTTGCATGAATCACTACCATCTTGTTATTTATGATTTCTAACACATTAAAATAGTAGTTTTATATTAGATCCAGAGATAAGGGGTGATGCGAGTGCATCAAAGTGTTGGGTCACTAGAGATGATGATCATATGTTTGTATGTTTGATTATTTATTTGTCATCTTGAGAGAGAGAGAGAGACATGATTTTAATCTAGATCCAACTAAATCTTAGGAGAGGAGTGAATGGGTACTAATGATGATTGCTCGTAAGCTAAGATAATGATATGGAATGGGTATTAGTGTTTGCATATTGGTGAGTGTGCTTGGTTGGTGAAAATAGGTCCAAGTTCTATCCAAAATATTGAGGTCTACTGAAAAATATCTATAACTTGTTTTGTTTTAATAATTTAATTTTCATTTACTTTGTTCTCTTTGTACTTTTGAAACACACTATTCTATAAGGTACACCAAACTACTCTCGATTCAAGTTAGATAAGTTAAGATATTAAGTCCTAAGTAGTTTGTCACCCTTGTCTCTATGATCCACACCGCTTACTACTCATGACCCATATTATTATTTTGGGCTTATAAGGTATGATGTCAAAAACGTAATGTCCAATTAATCTGATCAATATCCATCACTCTCTTGTTTTGGACACGTGTGTCTTAGGTGATTATTGTGATATATTTATATTTGCACCCGTAAAATGTAATCATAAGTTGAGATGAGGATAAATTCACACATTTCCTTTCCATCCTCGCATTCATGCAAACTTTCACCCACAAGAACCATTTGTTCCACAATGCACTAGTTCTAATCCCAATGTTGGTGGATTAGATATGATTCATAAAACTTTATAATTTTTTTACATTTGCCTGATATTTAAGATTTTTACATGGAAGTCGGTGCTGAGAAGCAACATCGGGAGCAAAGATATCAAAAGTTCTCTTTTATGAATTTAGAATGTTAGGGGTCACTTGGCATGCTTGGTGGTAGGGACAACATCCAATTTGAGAGTGAGAGCGAGGGAGGTATGAATAGGTTGTTAGTATCATTTGGAAACTATATATAATTTTGCATTTCTCGAGGATGAGAAACTTATATTTTGTGGTTATTTTATGAATGCACATTCATCTATACTTAAGTGCATATTCAACTCAAATTCTCATGAAAGTCATGTGTTCATTGCTTTACTTTATCACAAATAGGTTTTGATAATTTGAATGTTACTTTTTAGGAATTTTTTAATGTGGATTATTCTCTTGTTGTTGGAATTATGCACAAAGCAGTCCAAATACTTTGAAGGGGTGAAAACAACCCAAGTACAACCTAGTGGGACCATCTACCCATCTCCAAAGAATTGGGAAATGGCCTACTAATCACAAGAGAATTCAACATTTTAGGGAACTCCAATCAGTCAATTGGGTCATCCAATGGCGAATCAAGCCCCAAATCTAAGGAAACTTCAACGCCTAGCGAGTTGGCTGACTGGTGCAACCAGTCATCTGGTTTGCAAAATTGAAAGAAATCACAAACACTGATGCCTCTCCAATCTTCCATCTCATCAACTGACTGGCTGACCCATGCCTTCACTAAAGCATAGTGAGTCACCCAAATTGTCCATCTAATCATCTAATTGAAGAAGTCTTCATGTTAATTATCAATGAGCGAACGAGCGACCCAAAAGGAGAATCACCCGAACTAAAAACACCCCTCAACTAAATCCTAATCGATTTTCCAATTCATTACCCTAGTTGGCTGGTTGGAGGCCCAATAAAAGCAATCCTTAAATGGAAAGTGACCTGACTTGTTAATCAATTGCCTAGTTTGTAGGACTTAGTGCACAAATAGAGTGTGCTTCCAGGACAACTACTGACCTATTTTCTAGACATGACAACACCCATATAAAAGATTTTTCATATTGAGAATAAGGGGCTCAACCCCCATCACTCCTGTCATGATTTGTCGAGGATTTGGAAACTAGAGATAAGAATGAATGATGACGTCCATCCTAGACATCATGCTGACTATGATTCTCATTGGAGTGCTAACCCATGTCGAAGACCATAGATGAACATCTGTCACATCTATGACATGGCTCTTTCTTCTTTTTCTTCTTCTTATTCTTCCTTCTACTCTTTGTTCATGATTTCCATCATGAGCGAGTAGACTTTTTCACTGGGGTGCAGGGAGTAGCCACACTTCCCATATCTCATACCCTACATTAGGAATATCTACTTTCATAGTTATGCTGATTAATTATTGTATGGAATGTTTGATTTTTAGTTTGACCTAACCTACATGAAAGTTATAATCCTAGATGTAGAAACATTGAAATATAGGATCAGAATATCAAATGATGTTGTTGAACCTTGAATGAGACCATGGAGGGGTGTTTTTTATTGGATGATGGATTAATGATTTTAGGTAATGAGACCTTCAACCTATGGCAAAATCTATCATGTGGAAAACATACTCCAAAAGGATATGAATTTCCTTGGCCCCCATTTAATTATCCATGGAAATGAAATATGTAATGTGAGATAAGGAATATGCATGTGGTGCTGGTGAAATCAAATTCATTCCAATGTTTCTCATTGATTAATCAACTAAGGTTTTGTTCTCATTAAATTTTTATGCAGTTAGTTTGATAATCAAATAAATGCTCGATTCTAAGTGTTGATCAAAATATGAATTGGTCCAATCAAGATTCTTAAAAATGTTATATCGATGTTTTGATTATAAGTTATACTGCAATAAGATCCTAACACTTGTTGTGGTAACTAATGCACATAGAATGGGTAAAAAATAAGATTATTTTCATAGGTGAATTTCAAGTGCTATAAAATATCCACATCAATAACCTATGCAACATTAGATTTATTAGGATACTAGGTGGAATCGATAAATTCTAAGGATGATATCCTCATTATGTGGTGAAGTGATCTAACATACTGCAATCTTGTTATACTTGATATCAAAACCCTAATCATGTGGGTTAACAAGCAACATGTTTAGTGGTTAATAGTTATCCATAAACTTTTAAAATATATAATGTAGCTTATTCATTCTCGCATAAATATTGAATATGGACATATATGATAGACCCTAACCTTGAGAATAATGTCACTCACACTTACATTAAAACTTGATATACTCATCATACCATGAAGGAACAGATCATGGAGGGAGTAACCACACATATTAACTAAAAAAAGTATTATATTCTTTGGGAATGATATGCTAATATGTAACATGCATAAAATGAAGTTGAATATAATAAGACATTTCTGTATGCATGTAACATAATGAGTATAATAGTTGTTCAATGTGGTGAAATGTAATAAGTAATCATTTATGCATTGATGTACCTAGTGGTAGTGTATGCATGTAAACCTAATTTCCCTTTAATAACTGGATATATGTGAGTGTGAGTTTGTGTGTGCGTGCCAAAAGTTTCATGAATACCTAATTATGCAAATAATCACAAATATGAATAAATGTGACTGAATATGTCTTGGTAGTTAATATAGGCCATAAATATTTAACTAAAGAACGAATATGCATTCATGAAACTATAATAATAGAAGTCAAAATTATTTAAGTAAATTAATATAGAAATATTTTACTATTGCAGGTAATATAAGGCAATTCATACAACATCAATATATGTCACTTCCCTAGTGAGATAATACTAAAATAAATCTAAATGCTAAATATGATGAGAAAATATAAATTGTAATAAAATTTATAGTGACAATAAAAATAAACCTAATTTTTTCAATGACCTGATAAATATTTCCAAAACCAAAAAGTAATAATATGTTGTGTTCTACATATTAAAATGAGTTTGGGTATCAATATTCATCTTTTTTGGATAGTGGCTACTAACTTAACTAGAATACTAAAGATGATGTATAGAATAATATTTAGTTGGTGACAAGTATAACATTTGTCCATTGAATATTACTAAGGTCCATGTCACACACAATTTTTACAATTTTATTTATCAGGAAATAAGATACAATCTTCTGTTTATATGTCTAATTATAATCAAGTGTTTTGTGGCTAGTTTTGCATCTTGGGTAGGAGACTGGGAGCGGGCTGAATGTAGATGTTTTGCTTCTTTTTGCTATATCCACCTCATCACTCCATATATAACTAGGATTTTTCTTCCTTTCGATTCTTGTTTAGATTCCACATCTGCAATCCTTAAATGATGTGTATCCATTGTTTAGAAAAAAACTAACACAATGTTTTCCATCTTCCTTCATTGTTTAGATTTTCAGAGAGTACCACATAATTTCATACAACACAATGATACTAAATCCTTGAGTACCTATATAATCCTTAATTCCATTCCAACATACATGAACTTCCCCCCTTCATCCCAACTAATTTTATGTTGTTTTGGAGGTAAATAAGTGGGTTTTGTTTGAACAAGCCATCTAAACCCAACATCTTGTGAAGGTACCTTCTTGAGACAACTATAATTGTCCTTACATTGATCTTCCTTTTCTTGTATGCCTACACCAAACTCTTCCCTTCATTATATTTGGTAGGGTTCAAGTAGACTCATTATGGATGGGAAGAAGTATATAGTTCATCTACTGTGAGGACTTGGAATTTCCTCCTTTTCCGTAGAAGTTGCAACTTAAATTGTTTATTATTATACTGCTAAAAATATTTAATGTGGTAATTTATATTTACTCTCAAGTCCTTTTGGTTACCAAGTAAAAACTGGTGGTTCAATTAAGTGAATGTTATCTACTTGAAATACTTTTTGGATATTGAACTTCCATAAAGAGTAATATTTAAATTTTGATTAATCATGAGATATAAGTGAACTTGGAGACCCTTAATCTGAATTATTATAAGGGTGACTTTAAGGCCAAGAAAAGGATATTGAAACAACAATTGTCATTGATATTTTCTTGGTAGCAATGTAGAGATAACAAAAACACATTTCCTAAAATTTCATTTCTTGACTTTCCTAGTGGCTAATGAATAAATTATCAAATACAAACCATATATGTATATGCATGCCTTAATGGTTTTAGTTGGGCAATCATATGTTTCCCTAATGGAATAAAACTTTGTCTAAGTGTAATGTAGTGATAAAATGGTAGTAGTTAAATTTGGGTGTCCTTTGGGGTTATGATTGTTGAGTTATAAAATTTTGAATATGAGACTAAATAATAATTTCAGACCTTAGTTTATTAATTGATTGATCAATCATGACATTTAAATGTCACATAAATATAGGGTGCCAAACCTGGGCCATGTTATTTGTTCACCCACACGATGACCCTTGGATCTGTGATCGATGGTCTAGAGTTTGTATTTAACCTCTAGACCAAAATGGAAACATACTTAATCTTGCATCTGAACTGACCACATATGTCTCTCTCCAACCACCCTCCCACTATGAAAATGTTACCATCATCTTCCTCTCACTGATCCAACCCCAGTCAAGGGTGTTTGAAGGATAAATACTATTTTGAGGACCATGTTCAAACCTCATCACCACCACTGCCAATTTCAAACCCAATTTGTGTTGCTCATTTGCGCGGCCACACAGACTTCCTCTCACTCTGACCACCATGGGGTATTTCAAGCCCTAATAAAGCCCCAAAGAGATCATAAATGCCTCCTTTATCACTAGCCAACCTTGCCATTTCTTTATCACACCTCTCTAGCCATTGAGTTGTGAACCAATGCTTTCTCCCTCTTTCCAGTATCCCTACTTTGTGACATCATCTATGTGGAGCCTCCTTAGGGTTCTTATAATTCAGTTGTCCTCAAGGATATTAGAGGCCGAAAAAAAGTTTAAGGGGTCAAGACAAGGATAAATGATTGATCCTCAATTACATATGAACAACCCTTCTCTGTTCCCTCGACCTCCCCTATTACGACTGTGTCACGACCCTTTCACATTGCAAAAACTAGCTTTTGTGGGAGAGAAGGTCCCATGATTGTTTGATCTAAAGGAAATTCTCTTGAACCAAGATCCAACAATCTTAAAATTGTGACCTGAACCCATGAAAGGGGAAACAAACTCGGGCCATCAGATTCTCCCAATCAATGAGACCAAATTCCAATGGCCACAAGTCCCTCCTTGGCCTTTCTAGGCGCAAATGACTTTGAGTAAGGTGAACTATCAGTACCAATGGGTAGATGCTCAAATGGTAGTCAGAGCAATTGGATCGAATTAGCCAAGCCCAGTAACTATGGGCCAAGAGTAGGGCCAAGAGGAGAGAATGGACATGTGTAGGGATTTGTGGCTAGAGAAAGATCAATTAGAAAAAAATTTAGTAAGATTTATTTCTTCAAAAAAGCATAGAAAATCTTTGAAAGGTCCAACTATTATAAATTTATATATCAAACAATCTAAAAATGAGAGGAACCTCTTTAACATGGTTTTATGACCTGATTCTAAACCTATTTCAAGATTATCCATGAATATCACCCTTAATGGGAGATTGATTTAATAAGCACTAAAGGCTATGATCTAACATAATGTATATGATGTTTGAATCATTGATTCCATGAAACTAATGTACTTGAACTTGGGATTTGATGATTGAAATCCAATATACGTCATTCTAGGACTAACATGTGAACAAATAATGACATCCCTTGAACTATTGTAGGTTTCTTCTAATATGAACATTGAATGTAGGACGAAAATTATTTAGGGCCCAAGATGATGATTTAGGGTGTCATCCCATAAATTAGGGATCCCTAGAACCAAAACCTAATAGTCTACCCAAATCATAAATTAGACCTCTAAAACCTTAAGTCAAGGACTTTGGATAGGTTGTTAAAACTTTCATGTTGCGTATTGACTTTCATATTAAATCTTTGTTGAACATTCTCCTTTAGTACATTTGGACACAAATTTCCCCTAATCAATTATGTGGGTTAAGTTACGAATAACCACTAAACCACACTCTATGATGATTCACAAATGCTTCCTTAAAATTTGTGCGATATGTCTAAACAACTTGGTTATTTTTAGTTCCGGCAACCTCTAAAATGCTATTTGGTCACATATTTAAGTAAGAATAGCTTAGACCAATATTGAATCTTAAGGGGTTATTTAGGGAGAGGAACACTCCTAGGAATCAAGGGTTGATATCTAAGAGAGTGAATACAACCTAAATGAAACTTATGACATTAATCCATTGCTAGAATAGTCATTAGAGATCCAATTCTATAAGTAATTCCATAAAGTATATTGTTGGAATATGAGATGGATATGCCCAAAGAGAGAGTAGATATGAGTTAGATATTTAATATAAAACTCAAAGTTAGTTATGAACAAATAATGTAGATTGTGCTACCTATGGTGATTACTCATATATGCTCTCTTTTTGTTGCATCCACATATTGAGCATATTTATTTGCTAAACGCATTTTGTTTGTTTAATTTTTAGGTTAGGAATGTTAACTTGAAGTTGTGGATCACATTGAGAGAAATAAAAAGAATAATATATGAGAATAAAATAGTTAAGATTTAGAAATTTGAATCTATGTCATTAGTTTTATAATTTAGTCTTCCCAAATTCAAGAATATTGTGATTCCCTTTGGGAAGAGTTATCTTTCTACTTAACTTGTTTTGAAGTTATTAGTGATTATTGGTTATTTATTATAATGTGGATCCTAAAGTATTGGATAGTGACCCTTGCCTCTCTAGTTCTAATGTATTTAGGACAATGGGAAAATGGGGTTACAATTGGTATCAGAGCCCAAGTTTACATAAATTACTTTTAATTATTTATAGTTTCAAAAATTCCATGGAACCATAGGGGAATTATTATGATTTTCTGAAAGACAACAATGTCTTTAATAGTTCACAATCTGGGGGCTGGAAATATATTCTTTTGCCACCAAATATAGTTGGTTAATGAGGATTCGTGGGCCACTATGATTCGATCCTGGATAAATCCTAATGATTTACCACCAAATAACATACCTCTAGATCTTCTTATCTAAACTTTATCTCTTTCTCATCTATATTTTTCTTCAACCCTAATAGTTCCCTTTGTGGATCTTATAATGCACTTCTCCCCTCATATAAGATAAGTTATAAAAAAATTTAGGTTTACGATATCCTCATCAACTAAGGCATGTAAAATGCAAATTTTAGATTTAATGATAAATATATGATGAGTATATTTTATGTAATGTATGCTTATTCTATAAGTATAAATCATAGACCTTCTAGGAAACTATGATAAACTAGGTATAAGTAGAGTACATATGAAAGGTATGTGAAACAGAAAACCTAATGTTAAGTAAGTTGTCCTTAGAGACCCCAAACTTAGGTATATATGAATAAAGAAGTAAATTACCCATGCACTAGCAACTCTAGTAAGAGTCAGAGAAAGAGAAAGAAGAATAATATGAAAGCCATCTTGGACCAAGGATCAAATACCAGGGAAAATAGATTAAATAATGGAAAAAGGTACATGCAAACCCTAATGGTAGAATGATATAGTTGTATACCACCCCGATTCCGTAGTAGAAACCTGGGATCTTTGAGTTGGATAAACCCTAAATGAAAACCTCCCAAGGATTGGAACATTCCCCTTAGAGATGTCATTATGATTCTGATACACCTAAAAGAAGAAAGCAAACTTCTGCACCTACATACTACAAGAGTATTTAGACTACATTGAGAAAATCATTATGTTGACAAGAACTATATTCTCAAACCTACCTTTAATGGAGTTAAGGGCATAACCCTACAAGTATACATATGTCCTAATCATAATAGAATAAGCAAGAGGTGGTCTTATAAACTTAGTCACAGGGACAATACATGTCATTCCATATATATAAATGGTGACTTATGGAAAAGTTATTATACAACTACAATAATAAGGAAGAGTTGCCTAGAAGATCTTCCTATTACTCTTACTCCCTTGGTTCCAACTTATATACCTCATAGATGTGTTGACATTGTTAACTTAGCTTGACAGTAGAGACATACCTTAAGGATGATATGGTGTGCTGATTAGGGCTTGTTGAGGATGTAATAAGGAAGAAGGAGTCGAACAAGACTACTCGTGGCCAAAAGAGGGTAAGAAAACCCTCTCAAGAAAGATAAATATGAAAGGTATGAATGGAATTACTGAATTCTAGAACTATGCATGCCTATAACAATCCAGTATGTCTCAGTTCATAAGGAGAGTACTCAGGGATATTTGGCCTAAAGTTTTGAAGAAATGTAGAGTTAATGTGATGGTGTGGACTTTCAAAATCCTTAAATGTCCAATGACATAAGTGAATTCATGAATGTTGAGTTATTTTGGGAGTTATAAGTGTGTCAGAAAAGTTTAGATGGTGATGGATATTGATATTATGATTAATATCCCTTTGTATATACTTTTGTGAAGTATTTAATTGAATGGTCAAGTAGTTGAGTTGTGGCACAAAAATTGAATGGATTGTACCTTGAGGTATGATATATCTAAGATTAAAATATCAGAGCAATTGGATTATCCTAGATGAATTTATTTGGGGTTTAAATCATGCAATGATGTGTATTATTGAGTATATTGTATCAAGGTACATGTTTATCTAGGTTAGTTCTGGATATGTAGTGTCACACAACATATAAATTGAGCTAAGCCACAGATTGGATGCATGGCTCATCTATAACCATAGGATGATGAAAAATGGACAACCATGATTGCATCTCCTACCTTGTAGTTATATCAAGGTAGGGAACAATTTAGTTGTGGATTTGCTTATGTCCACTCGTCCAGATCGTGGGGAGATAGGGAGATATATATGGGCAGTTCGATTTAGACTGAGACAACCTGTCTTTTGACTGCTCACACAAGGAAAATAGAGAAGACAGTAGGAAGATTTCTCCCTCCCCCTTTGCCTCTTCTCCATTAGCCATTATAGTAGAACTGGGAAGAAGGAGTCAGAGTACATCACATATCAGATGAAATAGAGAAGAGGAAAAGAAAGAGGGCAAGTAGAGGAGTTGAACTAGGATGTTTCTGACCCCCTCCATTGTGAGTTCCATGGACGACAAAGCCAAGTTTGGCTAGAGGAGAAATGGAGTTTGAAGGCCTATGTACGCACTTTCTCACTGAGAATGAGGGATAGGTACAATTTTATGGAGGTCTTCCGGTGCTCATGAGGGATTCAGGTGGAGGTTTTGAGGCGACGAGGCTATTTTCCCTTCCCTATGTCGCACTCCCTTCTGATGGTAGGGATCTGTTGTAGCCACGAGGAGCTACTACAAAGGATGTGGCCTCGAGTCTAGAGGCACCGGGGGAGAAAGGACAAAGGTTTTCACAGTCTTATCATCACGTGTGGGAGAGGAGAGCGTCGCCTATGGCTCGTCAGAGGTCACCAGGCGGCGGTGGTCTCATGCATGGAGAACAGAGAAGGCCCATGTTGGGAGGATTGTGAGAGCGTGAGAGGGGAGAGAACCACTCTTTTCTCAGTTTTATCCACCTTCATCGGATGCAAGTTTTGATAAGTGATAGAGGTAGGAGAAGGGAGGGGAGAGGGTCTGTGCGAGGGTCTGTGATATGAAAATGAAGCGGACATGAGTAGGAGCTTTCTCTCCTATCTGCTCCATCACAGCAGAACCCTATGGTGGCAACATCGTCAAGCAGATCGTAAAAGGAGCCATTCTGATGAGAAGATGGGTCAACGGTGTGAAGCGGGACTGATCGAGTCTCTTGGCCACGAAAGGTAAATCAATGTTTAATTTCCAAAAAATACTCTGATCTTAGGAAAATCATTATAAATCATAGGATTATTAGAAAATTACAAATAATATATCAAAATGTTTAGAAAAATAATTAGAACAACATGAAAGCTTTATATCAGGCTTTTAATGCACTAATCCTAGTAATATCATGTAAGTTGTGAAATGCTTATTTCATGAGTAATAAATATCAATTACTGACCTAAAATTATGATAATGCTTCAGTAACTCTAAAATATGATATATGGTAAAAAAATGAGATATGATGATGCTTGGACACGAAATCATGTAATCTTCTCCATATGGCTAATTAGGGCTGATAACCCTAATTATTATGCAATAATTAAAAGTATGCTTAATAAATCTTGGAAACTCCATAATATATTCATAACAACATATCAAACACAATGTGAAACTAACATATCAATATTATGCATATAATTCATGATTATATGGTGATGACTCATAATACATGGTTTTGAACCCTAACATGATTAATACATGTAACCTAGGGTTAATATGTGCACACAATGATATAGAAATTGATGATCATACATTTGCTACTAAACTAGAATACAACATTAGTAACATGAATCCCACATAACAATGATGATAAGACAACTAATGATTTGAATATCCTAATGACAAAGCAAAACCCTAAAATGGACTTAACTAGGGTTAAGATGATAAGAATCTGATGACATCATGTGGTCTTGTCTTGATTAGGGTTTGAACAAGGATATATATGATATCGGGAATGTGATTAGGTTTGTCTTTCTTGATTAAGTTACACCACTACCTCTTACTTGGCTTATTATACAGTATGCTTTCCTTATATGTGTAGTAGAATACTTGACATATGATATTGGATGAAATGATTGTTATTGTATGATATCTTGCTTGATTTTAAATACTTATGGATATGAACATATGAAACATAATATATATGTTCCATTATATGAAAGCACTAAACTCTTTGGTTTTACAATGCTTGGAAGTGATCTCAAACTCTTTGGTAGTAGATCACATGTATAATGATCTCAAACTCTTTGTTAGTAGATCATAAAGGCCTCAATGCATTCAACTCTTAGGTAGTAAATGCATGGATGATATAATGGAAAATGAGATTAAAATATGTGTTCTCTTTTGTTAATGAACATCTTTGTGTGAGTATATGCTTTTTCTTATATTTCTTTATAACTGCCAAGTAATAGTTTTATCTTTTTGTCAAGCATAGAGGTATACAAAAAAACACGTAGGCGTACTCAGTACAATATTCTTGAATATTGTGCTGACGTGTACCACATGTAATCTTTTGTTTAGGTTTTGGACATATGCTCTTGAAGACCATGATAGTTGAGAGTTGTGTGGCGAGCTGATGTACATGTGGACATGTTTTCTTAAGATCTTGTTGCTTAGTGGTAGTGCATGTATATGTAAAAGTTTGTTGTTCAATATGTAATATCCAATGTTGTAACAATTCATTATGTAATTATATGTTGAATGGTGAACATGTGTTGTATGATTTTATTATTGTTCATGTGCATGTGCTACTATTGTTTCCTTCTAAATTCATCTAATTTTCTTCTTCTTATCCTAGTGTGTGGTGTTTAAATTGGGATTCTTACCAAGGTGAGGTTTCAATTTATACGTCACACATTAGATGGTATTAGAGCATGGACAATAGCAAAGTCTGATATTTTCTCACTATGCAACTCAAAACTAAAGAAAACCTTGAACTTAAAAATATTTAAGGTTAGATTACTCTTCTTTTAGAGACTAGATCTGGCCTAGCCTCTAGATTAGAACCTAGATGTCTGAGAACTAGGTCTAGATTGGTGCTTGTTGTATAGCATGTCCTTTGATGTCGTTCTTTCCTTATAGTGCAGCGGTATGGGACGTTGCATTATTTGCAAATGATGTAAATCACGGTAAGAGAAACCTTTGACATATGATGCATCTATGTTTTAGTTAGATACATCGGTCTACACCCTATTGTCACCCTTTTCATTAGGTGACATGACACTAGACTCTCTACTATGTGTGGGACACTCGTTTTGTGGATATGCTTTTTGATTCCAATCGCAACGAACCTCAATAGTTTTCTCTAACATTTGTTTTATAGGAGAAAAACTATATAATATTTTATTATATGTGTAAGTATTACAAAAATGTGTCCCCATACATGTACGAGTAGGAGTTGGTCATGCAACCTAAGTGAAAGTGAGAGACATCAGTCTAGAAGAGAAAGTAGTTCTAGATTAGATGTCTAGAGCCTTGTTAGAATATATGATAGAATGGAATAGATGAAATAAGTTTTGATGATATGATGTAAGTCTTATATAGATGATGTAAGATGAATTGTGTTGATATATGTTTCTCTTTGAGGACTTAAGTTCAAATTTGAGGATTTGAGATAAGCTTATTGATGCAAATACATTGGCTTTTATGAGGTAAGATAAGGTAAGTTAAGATAAGCTATGTAAGACGAGGTTGTGAATCATCATGAGCCCAAGCTCTTTTACGAAGGAGGAACTCTAGTATTAGGACCAATTTTAGAGTTAACTCTAGAGAGAGTGAGACCCATTGGGAGAAGGTCAGAGAATGTAAACTTCGAGATATGAGAATTTTGAGAAATATGTGATATGATATGTCCTAAACTAGAATAATCCTGAGTGATCCTTAGTTTTCTCATATTGTGGTGTCCTACATATGCAAGAAGATCCTTAGTTTTCCCTGGAGTAAGAATATGGCTTAATTTCAAGGATGAAATTTCTTTTAAGATGTATATGATGTGATGTACTGGATTTTAGTTTAAATTTTGAGGAAAAAATCTCTTAAGGTGTGTAGGATGTGATGGAGTGGACTTTTGGAATCCATAAATGTCCAATGACATAAGTGAATAAATGAATGTTGAGTTATTTTGGGAGTTATAATTGTGTTGGTAAAGTTTAGATGGTGATGATGTTGATATTAAGATTAATATCCTTATGTTCATACTTTTGTGAAGTATTTAATTGAATGGTCAAGTAGTTGAGTTTTCACACAAAAACTGAATGGATTGTACCTTCAGGTATGATAAAGCTATGGTTAAAATATCATAGCAATTGGATTATCCTAGATGAAGTTATTTGGGGTTGAAATCATGCAATGATGTGTATTGTTGAGTATATTGGACCAAGGTACATGATTATTTAGGTTAGTTTTGGATATGTAGTGTCACGCAGCAGATAAATTGAGCTAAGCCACATATTGGTTGTGTGGCTCATCTATGACCCTAGGATGATGAAAACCAGACAACCATGATTGCATCTCCTACCTTGTGGTTAGAGTAAGGTAGGGAGAAGTTTAGTTGCGGCTTTGCATATGTCCACTCATCCAAATCATGGGGAGATAGGGAGATACATATGGGTAGTTCGATTCAGACTGAGACAACCTATCTTTTGACTGCTCACACGAGGAAAATAGAGAAGACAGTAGGAAGATCTCTCCCTCCCCCTTTGCCTCTTCTCCATTAGCCATTATAGTAGAACTGGGAAAAAGAAGTCGAAGTAGATCACATATCAGACAAAATAGAGAAGAGGAAAAGAAAGAGGGCGAGTAGAGGAGTTGAACTAGGGCGTTTCTGACCCCCTCCATTGTGAGTTCCATGGACAAAAAAGCCAAGTTAGGATGGAGGAGAAATGGAGTTCGAAGGCCTATGTACGCACTTTCTCACTGAGAATGAGGGATATGTATGAATTTGTGGAGGTCTTCCGGTGCTCATGAGGGATTTAAGTGGAGGTTTTGTGGTGAGGAGTCTATTTTCCCTTCCCTCTACCACACTCCCTTCTGGGGCAGGGATCTGCTCCAGCCGCAAGGAGCTACCACAAAGGATGTGGCCTCAAGACCAGAGGCACCAGGGGAGAAAGGGCAAAGCTTTTCACAGTCTTATCATCTTGTGTGGGAGAGGAGAGCATTGCCTATGGCTCGTTAAAGGTCACCAGGAGGAGGCAGTCTCGTGTGCAGAGAACAAAAGTCCCGTGTCAAGAGGACTGTGAGAGTGTGAGAAAGGGGAGAGAACCACTCCCTTCTCAATTTTATCCACCTTCATCGAATGCAAGTTTTAATAAGTGGTAGAGGTAGGAGAAGCGAGGGGAGAGTGTTTGTGTGAGGGTCTGTGATATGAAAATTAAGCTGACATGACATGAGCTTTCTCTCCTATCTACTGCATCATAGTAGAACCCTGTGGTGGCAACATCCTCAAGCAGATCGTAAGAGGAGTCGTTATGATGAGAAGATGGGCCCACGACGTGGAGCGGGACCGACCAAGTCTCTTGGCCACAAAACATAAGTCAATGTTTAATTGCCAGAAAATACTCTAATCTTAGGAAAATCATTATAAATAGTGATATAATCAAAAAATTACAACTAATATATCAAAAATTTTAGAAAAAAAATTTAGAACAACATGAAAGCTTTATATCAGGATTTTGATGCACTAATCTCAGTGATATCATTTAAGTTGTGAAATGCTTGCTTCATGAGTAATAAATATAAATTAGTGACCTAAATTTATGATAATGCTTCAATAACTCTGAAATATGATATATAGTCCATAAAATATCAGATATGATGATGCTTGGACACGAAATCATGTAATCTGCTCCATATAACTAATTATGGTTGATAACCCTAATCAATATGCAATAATTAAAAGTATGCTTAAAAAATCTTGGAAACTCCATAATATAGTCATAACAACATATCAAACACAATGTGAAACTAAAATATAAATATTATGCACATAATTTGTGATTATATGGTGATGACTCATAATACATGGTTTTGAAACCCTAACATGATTAATACATGTAACCTAGGGTTAGTAT
This sequence comes from Alisma plantago-aquatica, assembly GCA_963693085.1. Classification (NCBI taxonomy): domain Eukaryota; kingdom Viridiplantae; phylum Streptophyta; class Magnoliopsida; order Alismatales; family Alismataceae; genus Alisma; species Alisma plantago-aquatica. The sequence goes on along the minus strand of OY856413.1, from coordinate 477,716,341 downwards.
GTGCACACAATTCTATAGAAACTGATGCTCATCCATTTGCTACTAAACTGGAATACAAAATCAGTAATATGAATCCCACATAACAATGATGATAAGACAACTAATGATCTAAATATCCTAATGACAAAGATAAACCCTAAAATGGACATAACTAGCGTTAAGATGATAAGAATCTGATGACAGTATGTGGTCTTGTCTTGATTAGGGTTTGAACAAGGATATATCTGATATCGGAAATGTGATTAGGTTTGTCTTTCTTGATTAAGGTACACCATTACCTCTTATTTGGCTTGTTATATTGTATGCTTTCCTTATATGTGTAGTAGAATACTTGACATATGATATTGGATGAAATGATTGTTCTTGTATGATATCTTGCTTGATTTTCCTTACTTATGGATATGAATATATGAAACATAATATATCTATTCAATTATATGAAAGCACTAAACTCTTTGGTAGTACAGTTCTTGGAAGTGACCTCAAACTCTTTAGTAGTAGATCACATGTATAATGATCTCAAACTCTTTGGTAGTAGATCACATGTATAATGATCTCAAACTCTTTGGTTGTAGATCATAAAGGCCTCAATGCATTCAACTCTTAGGTAGTAAATGCATGGATGATATAATGGAAAATGATCTTAAAATATATGTTCTCTTTTGTTAATGAACATCTTTGTGTAAGTATATGTTTTTTCTTATATTTCTTTATAACTGCCAAGTAATAGTTTTATCTTTTTGCCAAGCTTAGAGGTATACAAAAAAACACTTAGGTGTACTCAGTACAATATTCTTGAATATTGTGCTGACATGTACCACATGTAATCTTTTGTTTATATTGTGGACAAATGCTCTTGAAGACCAGGATAGTTGAAAGTTGTGTGGCAAGATGATGTACATGTGGACTTGTTGTCTTAATATCTTGTTGTTTAGTGGTAGTACATGTATATGTAAAAGTTTTATGTTCAATATGTAATATCAAATGTTGTAACAATTCATTATGTAATTATATGTTGAATGGTGAACATGTGTTGTATGGTTTTATTATGTTCATGTGCATGTGCTACTATTGTTTCCTTCTGACTTCCACTAATTTTCTTCTTCTTAGCCTAGTGTGTGGTGTTTAAATTGGGATTCTCATTGAGGTGTGGTTTCAATTTAGACATCACACATCAGATTAAGTTTTAGAAAATTTGGGGACATAGTTAAGGTACCTACCCTAAAAAGGAAGTCATGTTTCATTGAATACTACCTTGATGGGTGTATATATACAGATACTACCCTTTGATGATATATGGTCTAGATAGGTAGTGCCTAAGTAGTGGATACCTAGATTCTAATGAGTTTCACGCTAGGGAAGGACCTAACAAACCTAGTGGTGAGAACCAGACATCAGACTAGTCTAAACAACTCGATTAAACTAACCCATATTAGCACGTGAAGATGCTTGTGATAATTGAATCACATGAAATCAATAGTGTTATGAAAACGTGATTAAACCAACCTAGTCATCAATTTTGAATACCGCTAGGATTGCATGCATACACATAGATGAGGTACAATCTAGTGTGTAGGTACGTAAGTTACAAACATTTGTGTAAGAACAAGTACGTAAGATATCATTAGTCATGCAAGTACAAGTATGTAAGGTAAAAGCAGTCATGCATGTACATAAGGTACACATAAGGATAATGCAAGTACATGGATCATGAAAGTATACGGGATACATAGAGTTTTTTATGAAAATACCCAAAACACCAGATATTAGTGGTTTGTAAAGTCTTACCTGAGACTTAAACTCTCTTTTAAGGAGTGGTGTTTAGATTTTTGGAAGACCATGCCATATAAGGATAAGGATCTAATTAAGGAAGATTAATTTGAAGCTCATGGCATCATGATATGTGGCTAGAGAGACTAACTTTCTAATTAGAAATAAGAGGAAACCATAGAGTAGATTCCTCTAAAGATAAGTTAAACCACCTTGTATTTGTTTTGATTCTTACGATAGATATAGATGTCTTGGAAGGACCAAAATCTAAACGGTTGGGTACATAGTGACCCGGTGATATAGTATATACGATGTGTTAATCACTAAAGGAATTATATGCAAAATTTTGTTTTGGTGTTTTAACAAATGATTTCATCATATTTGAGTATATATATTAATAATTGAAATTTGTAAATAAATCTATTATACTATAATAGATTAAAGGAAGTTATGTCACAATGCATGTGAGCTTAAGGGATACCTTTTTCAAAGTTCCTTGGAAAAGAAAAAACTCAAGGGTCCTTGAAAAAGCACATTTATCCCGAGACTAATGACATTTGAGAATTCTTTAGAGTTAAATTTTTTTATGTAGGAGTAGTCTCTCACTGAGCATGACTCCACCTGAATTTAAATTTTATGATTTGTGACTCACCATCTCTACATATGGAATGAAGTGAACTTTATATTTTGACTCGTCAGATACTTATTTCTGCTTAGTGTAGGTGTAAGAGAAATGGTAGCTACCTATAATGCACAAAAGCGATGGTAAATATAAGGTAAAAATAATAAAGTGGAAGATAATTTGGAACCATATTTTTAAAAGTATTGGTTCCAACCTCATTAGGTATATATATAATCACTTTATTAAAGGTTGATGATGGTTTATAGAAAAGATATCTAGGAAGGGTTGTTACCCCCTATAGTACATCTTCACCCCTTAATAAGTTGAATACTCTAGTAAAATAAGAAACATGTGACATATCATCTTGTGGATATATCACATTGATGGTAATATGGCTTTCTTATTAAATACGCATGTACAAAAGCATATATCGATCGAATTAATATGATAAGACCAACATGAGGCATGAACTCTCTGTAGATGAGGTCATCTTGTGTTATTCAACCCTAGGGAGAGATAAACCTTAAGAAGGATAACACCATCTATAGGAGGCCAAAGGTTTTGTCCAGAGAGCCTAACTTCATAATAATGTGATATATGATGAAAGTCCTAAGCTAGGATGCTCCTATTAGTAGAAGAGTTAGACCACATCATGTTTAGATAGGATGATGTTAGAAAACCTATAAGTCCCAAAAGGGACCTAAAAACTATATATATATATATATATATATATATATATATCTGTGTGTGTATATACATACATATATATATAGTTCCAAGAGGGACCTCACAACTATATATATGTGTATATACATATATATGTATATATATATATATATATATATATATATATATATATATAGAGAGAGAGAGAGAGAGAGAGTCAGGCTAGAATACACTCGAGTGTACAGATCACACGCTACACTCAAGTGGTGTTTTCATATCAAGACTATTTTTTTGCAAAATTTATACCACTGATCTTCATTGTTACACTATAATTAGGCTACATGCAAATTTTTAGCTCATTTGGATGAGTATAAGTCACTCATCTGAGGGCAACAAAATCAACGCACGAAACTAATTTGAAATGCATAATTTTTGTAGTCTTCATAACATGACCTATATATGTCAAAATGGGCTCAAATTTTATATATGAGCTATTCACATGATGTTTAAGAAGATCAATGGATTATATTTTAAAAAATATATTACATCATGGAAAACTAATCGAGTGTATTCTGTTTCGAATACACTCGAGTGTATTCTAGCCTGACTCTATATATATATATATATATATATATGTGTGTGTGTGTGTTTGGTAGAAATGCTACAATACACACATATATATATAATGAACCTTAAATATGGGTGAGAAAAAGGTCTCAAGACACTGGAGGATGCATGCATAATGAACCTTTATTTGGGTGAGGGAAGAGTCCTAAGACCCTTGAGGAGGAATGTTGGTAAAGCCATATACATAGGTTAATGGTCCCTGATATATAGATGTAGGGGTTGTACTAAGAGAGTTGGGTAAAATATGGTAACGAGTAGATGACTTGACTTGGGTAGACCCTCACTTGAGTGACCTATACCTTGAGGGCTCATCAGAGCTTCTTTCTAGGTCAACCTTGAAGCAATATATTTTGAATAAGGATTATGGATAATATGTTGATAGAGACCGCAATTTGGCTAGATTTATTGAGGGATAAAGATACACTTGATAATTTTGGCTTAATTGAACATAATGATGTGGATTGAAATATATAAGACTTATAATTCTTAAATCTGACGAATTTCCATGCACCTCGAATATGCTATGTTTGAATGTGAGTATTCGATCTTGACAAAAATCTTATGCTAATGCATGATGCATAGACTTACCCATCTAAATGGGTGATTATGTCTTTTAAGAGTTTGACCTATCCAGGACATTGCCATAAATTGGGGAAGTTGGACCCCATGCATGAGTGTCCTTTTAAGTCTTGAAATAGGTTGACGAGATGGTTATTTCCATGTGTCTAATTTAAAGAACCATGTGAAGGATCCTTCCCAGGTGTTGAATATCAAACCTGTAGAGGTTCCATGGTAGCTTGACCTACCTAGAGGGTTCTGTGAGGGTCTTGGACTCAAATGTGAGGGAACTATAAAATAAAATATATAAATATTTAAGGTTAGTAGAATCACCATGGTGAGAATGAAGTCGCATGAGAGCTAAAAGTGGACATGTAAAAAGTTTATCCCAAACTTTTGCTAATTGAAATGATTTTTTTGAGAAAAAATAATTTATGTGGTGAAGGATGTGAGGACTTGGAATTCTCCCCTTTATGTAGAAGATGTAATTGAGATATGATCATTAATGTATTCATATAAATAAATAATGTGGTTATTTATATTTAATATTGAGTCCTTTGGGACACCAATTAAATAAGTGGTGGTTCATTTGAGTTAATGTTAATTAATTAAGATCCTTTTTGGTTATAATACTTCTTTAAAGATTTACATCCAAGTTCAATTATGAGATTATAAGTGATTTTAGAGACCCTTAATCAAATTTAGTATAAGTGTGAGTTGAATTCTAAGAGGATACTACTCTAACATTTTTTTTGGTATCAAGATAGAGAGAACATAAGGCCTAAATTATACATTTCAAGTAATTTAGAATTTCCTAGTGACCTAGTGAATTAATTATCAACTATGGGAAACATTTGTATATCCATGCTTATATGGTTTTAGTTGGTGGGATGAAACTTGGACAAAGATGAGATTTATTGATAAGAAAGTAGTATCTAGATTTGGTTGGCCAGTGGGGTTATTATTGATGAGTTATCAATTTTGAAATTCGAGACTAAGAAATAATGTCAGACCTTAGTAATTTAATTGATTGATCAATCATGACATATAAATGTCATGACGACTCTAGGGATCTAGATCAGTCCCCTCTTATTTGGTAACACACATGATGAACATTGGAGCCATGTGTGATGGTCCATAGGTTGTTTCCAACCTCCCAAACAAAATGGAAATAGCATTTAGTCTTACATCTCACCTCCATCCACCTCTCTATATCTCTCCAATCACCCTCCCACTCCATAAAATTTACCATGATATTCCATTCACTAATCTAACCCCAGTCATGGATCTTTGGAGGATAAATACTACCTTGGGTACCAACTTCAAATCCAATTGTGCCACCTCCTCTCACTCCAAACACCATAAGGTATCATGAGCCCTAATCAAGCCCTAGAAATATATAAATGCCTCTTTTATCACCACCCAACCTTGCCTTTAATTTTCCACACCTCACAACCATCGTGCCCCAAACTGTGGCCTTCACCCTCTTCCCCATCTCCCTACTTTTTGGAAGCACATTTGTAGAGCCTCATTAGGGGTCTTCCCCTCTGGTCATCCTCGGGGCGATCAAAGGTCGACAACAAGTTCATGGGTCTAAGTAGAAGACAAGTGGTTAGTCCCTCATCCCCTATGACTCCTCATTCCCTAGGCCTCCACACTCTTAGAAGCAACCCTGCCATGCCCCTTGTGCTTGGCTCTTAGGATACTAGGTGATGTGGGAGAGAAAACCCTAAGACTGTCTGATCTAAGGACTACCATCTTGGATCAGAATCCAATGCCCTACATGTCACTCCTAACCTTTCTAGGCACAACCCACTTTGAGTGAGGTGACATGTCGACAATGATGGATGGACACTCACAATCATGGTTAGTGTCATTTGACTGGCTTAGTCAAGAACAATAACTGTGGGCTAGGAGCATGCCCAATTTGAGAGTAAGGACATGCCTAGGGCTACATAGATCATATTTGAGTGTTTGATCAAAGACCAACGACCTAGAAAGATCAATAAGACATATGTCTTCAAAAAAATCCATAGCAAATCCTAAAAAGGTCTAATCTTAATAAAATCATATATCATTAATTATAAAAATGAGAGGAAATATTTAACATGGTCTTATGACCTTATTACAATCCTATGTCAAAAATATCATCAATTATCACCCTGAATGGGAGTTTGATTTAATAATCCTACATGCAATCATCTAATATAATCTATATAATGTTTGAGTTGTTAACTCAATGAGATTGATGTGCCCTAAACATGGAATATGATGACGAAATTGAGTATATGTCCATTAAAGATTCATCATGTGAAAAATGATGACATCCCTAAAACTGATGCATGCTTTCCATGATATGAACAATGAAGGTATGTATGACTAAAGGGATTAAGGTACAACATGTCCAACATGATGATTTGGAGATTCTAACCCTAAATTAGGGATACATGGACTAAAACCTGATGTGATGGAGTAGACTTTTGAAATCCTAAAATGTCCAATGACACAAGTTGTTATAACCCCAATTTTTGGGTTCAATTGGTGATAAATATAATTTCTCATGTTAAAGATAATTGAACAAATAATGATATGATTTGTTTTGAATAAATGGATTCCTTTCACAATAGCCTTGATTGGTTGCTTTGTGGGCTGTATTGGCTATTGGGCCTAATAACAAGGAAATTCAAATAGTAAATGGATAATTGAATTTTCGAGAAAAGAAATATGTAAGAAACCTCTAGAAGGCAAATCCAAAGAGGATTTCGTGCCTCTTGGATTCCTTGGGTACCAAGGAGACCAAGGTTGTGAAAAGAAAGTAATTAGAAAAGAAAAGGTTAATTAAGTATTTCTTTATTAAGAAAGAAATTGAAAATGATGATAAAATGTGGAAAATGAATGGAAAGAGGCATAAATGAGTTTTCTTGGTGATAATTCGTATTCATGAGGTTTATAATGATAAAAGGAATACCCATGAGGAAAATAAAAAGGGAAATAAAAAGAAATCCTCAAAAAGGGATATTTTAATAAGAAATCAACATAATAATGAGAAAGAGTGCATATTGATGCATTTAAGGATAATGAGTATTCCTTAACAAGGAATTTCGAATTATTATATTTTCTTGGGGTCCAAGGAACCCCAAGGAAGAAAGAGGAAAGAGGAAATACTGATAATATCGAATAAGAAGATAATGTGATTATACAATTAATGAATGTTGTGGTTTTGTTAATAAAGTGGTATTTTCTACTTAAGGAAAACTTAATTTCGTGGCTAATGTACTAAAAGCCAAGAATAAAAAGAATAAAGGAAAATGTTTTTCTAAATTCCTAAATAATCAAATATTAGAGAATATCAAAATGTTTAAGAAGAGAGAAAAGGATTACTTATCCTTATTGGAATATGTTTCTTTTTGGAAATAACTCTATGAGTTGTGAATAGGATAACCTAGGGCATCGTTGCCCAACCCTTTATAAAGGACAGGGGCGAGTTCAAGAAGGACCCCATGCACCCCTCTCTCCTATTCTTCTTCTTCTTCTTCTTCTTGGACGTTGCAAGAAAACCCTGGGTTAGAGGATAACGCAAACCCTGGAGCAGCAAGGAACTGGGGACTCATCTCAGTGGAGGAGTGAAGTCGCTCGAGTTCAGAGAGGGGCGCGGCCATCGTTCTAATGCTCTAGATCACGCACAGAAGCGGCGACGTGGCTGCATGACGGCCGTTTCTTTTGGGATGGATATGCCTGAAACGAGCACCTTGGGCACGAGAAAGGAGGCACCTTGTGTTCCTGGGTGTGCGGCGGAGCTAGAGGAAGGGTCGGCGGTGACCCTCGTGCCTCGGGAAAGGAGGAGTAACCCTGCAGAGGGCTACGTTTGGAGGCAGGGCGTCCATGGCGGCCGGCATGCTTACCCTGATCCTGGGTGACCAGCTTCATGGGTGTAGCTTCCTTGCCTGCGCGGGAGCACAACGAAGGCAGGGGCAACTCCTAGGCAGCCGGCGGGGTCGAGGTCGACGTGGAGAAGACGCGCCCAGCGCTAACAAGGAAGCAGCACTAGGGTAGCGCGAGGAAGGAGAAGAGAGGAGGCGCGTGGACAAAAATGCCCCTTCGCGGGCTGAAGGAGCGCGTGTTTTACCAGGGGCAGAAATGACATTTGGTTATGTCTTAAACCAGCCGTGCGTACGATTGCATGAGTGATGACGTGGCATTTCCCAATTGGCTGAAAGTAAGTAATTTTGTTAAAATCGTAACTTTTTAATGGTAACTCCGTTTAGGACAAGTTATATATGTATTTTGATCAAAAAAATGCAAGGAATTCGTTAAAAATAGTTTTATAGCCTGAATCTGATCATAATTCGAAAAGTAGTGTAAATCATCATCTTTAATGAATTAAAGATTAAGAAACCCTATTTTGATATGATTAATGTGTTTAATAGGGTTTAATGGATCTTTAGAGTTGATATTAATATGTTAAATGTAAAAAGGAACAATGAGTTCAAAAAGGAAGAACTTTGCACATGATTAGTCTAATTTAGAGTTTATATGCTTGAAATTGGAAAAGTACATAAAGTTATCATCTTTAATGATTTAACTAAGGAAAAACCCTTAGATTTGATGATAGATGGATAATTCAAGCTGATATTAACCTGTTGTTAATAAAAGTGAAAATAGGATTTAAAAAGATGATCTTTTTATATAGTTGGTTTAATTTAGGGTTCTATGTACATGAATATGCCTTATTGGGATTAGAAACCCTAATTTATGTTGATATGAATTCGAATGGTTTTAATTGTACAAATTGAAGAATAAAATAGAAATCTGATACCAAAGATCTTTAATATGAATTATTTGGATAATTAGTGTTTCCTAGTGTATAAAAGTGGAAATAGTGGTAAATAAGGTTCATATATGTGAGTTGAACTATAATGAAATATGATTTGTCAATTTGGAAGAAACTGAAGATGATAATTAGCCTGAATGTTTTGGATATGACCTAAAAGGATAAAGATAACAGTTTTAGCATTAAAAGTGATAAATGCATAATGAAGGCTAAAACCCTAAAGTTGGCCTAGAAATCATAAGGAGGAATCCAAGTTGATCTTAAGGATTTTGTGAATAAAACAATGACACTTGAATGTTATGCATTATTTTCAGGATATTGTTGATTTCTTGTTAATTGTGTTGAATGTTAATGCATGGACATCAAGTTACTACAGATCAGGTATGTGGTTACGATTATGAATAACCGCTTTAGTTTCCCGGTGGATTCTCGAATGTTTAATCGCATTGAATGCAACTAAACTGTTGGATGTTTATTTCTTTCATGCAAAGTATAAAGTGACTATGACTATCACATAATGTATATGCCTTCTAGCTCAATCCTTGATTCCCTCTGTGTCGTAATGGTTGACCTGATAAAAGACTACCTAGAGGGTAGGTACATCAGGTGATGAATGACTTTGACTGCCTAGAGGGTAGGGTCATGAATGACTTTGACTGCCTAGAGGGTAGGGTCATGAATGACTTTGGCTGCCTAGAGGGAAGGTCCATCAAGTCACCTTAATAGAGGTACCATGTAAGTCCTTATAGGGACAACACAGAGTTGTGGAAAAGATTGATTGAGTAGTTTGGCTTAAAACGTAATCTTGGTTGTTAAATGATTAATTGAATGATTACATGGTTATCATAGTTGCATGATTATCTGTTTCCGCCACATACCAGCTTCGGCTGACCGACGTTTTGTTTGTCAGCGTTTTAGGTACAATGAAAAGAACAAACAGTAAAGTGGCACAGTAAAGTGGCACATGTCCTCAGAAGAGACCTAAGGCTAGACCTTCTTGTGAGGAGGATATGTTAGTCTTGGAGATAGAGATCTCCATTGCAAGTAGAGACCTGGAACATCCTCTGAGGATGATGCTAACCCTAATCCTAAGTGAAGGTTAGAGGAAGATGAGTAGGACCAGGTGTTTGAAAGGACATGCCTTTGGGAGGCCATAGGATCCATGGGTGACCTAACATCTTTGGCAACCCCAACCCTGGGTAGGGTCGTGCATGTTAGGGTACATGATAGCTCTTTAGATGATGGTGTTAGTGAAGGACAATAGAAACCCCATGGGCTTGTACCAGTAGGGCATAGCTAGAACCTAGGGCACGTCATAGTGCTGACGGTAGGATGAAACCCTGGATAAGGCATCATGATGGAGCATAAAGGGTTATGGATGATCTTGAGCAACCATAAGTTCAAACCTAGGCTTCACCCATGTAGAGCATGCCTTTGAGGTTGAACCTTCATGAAGAGAGGACCTCTAATGGTGAGGTTGGATGTAGGGTTAGCTCTAGAGAGAGCAGGAAACCCAGCAAGAAGGTTGGAAGCCTAAAACCATGAACAACGGATGATAGTGGTTGCCTCATGATCGGTCCCTGAAAGTTTTTGATACCTTGGTTGTCTTTAGAGGGACCAAACCCTTGAGAGAAGATGAAGCTTCTGGTACCTACGTGCCCATGGTAGGGATGTTTACCTTCTGAGGTAGGAAGAAGAGTTCCTTAGACCTAGAAAGGTTTAGTAGTAGGTTTGAGGCCCTGTACCTTGTTGGTTGTCCTTAAGGAGGACCCAACACTAAGTGTTGCTTGAGTTGAAGGATGACAAGGAGTGTGTGTCATTCCTTTTTCATGCTTGGTTTGTAGTTAAGAGACAGAGCATGCAGTGAACCTAGGGTTCCTAGGCCTAAGAGGGGAAGTGGTGTACCTAAGGCTCATGATGAGAAGTTGAGTTCCTATAGAAGAGAGCATGGTAATCCTCATGAATAGAGGAAAAGAGAAGCCCCTTAAGTTTAAGGTGTGTTTGATGAACCCCTCATAGCTAGGTTGATGATAAAGGAAGGTATGATCTCGATCCAACATCGAGGAAAGAAGGACAAGTATGACCTAGCATGGTACAGTAAGTGATCTGCTCGTGCCTTAAATGGCTTGTTAGGGTTAAGTAGGCTCGTGTGGATGTAAACCCTAAACCTAAGATCTTTTGTGACCTTAGAGATAGTTTTCCTCCCATCCTGGGAGAGGGACCCCTTTGGAAGGGTGTATATTAGTTTTGTTGGTTCAAGGTAACCTAAAGAGGTCTCATAGGATCTTGAGAAGCTAAGTGAAAGGTGCATAGTGTGAGAATGAATCTACAGACCCATAGATATCCATCTTTGTTTCATGTGAATGTGTTACCATGGAGGTAACTAGTATGGGGCTTGACCAAGGTAGGCAGGTTGCCATGATGCCTATGAACGGATGATAGTCAGCCCATGAATGCAGAAAGAGAGATGATTAAGCCTTGGGTAAGGTTCTAAGTGAACATGTACTATTATGGAGAATCCTAAGTCTATCCTAGGGTCAGGTAGGGATAAGACCGATGAAAGTAGGAGTTGCCTAATTCCCTAGTTGCACATGACCATCGGGTCGGGAGGTAACAACTATCATTGTCTGAGGGCCATGGGTTAGGAGATTGATCACCTTCATGAACTCATGGGACCCAAAGGGCAGATGAGTAGGGCACTCTCTTGATGCATGAGGGAAGAGGGATGACCCCAAAAGAGTCGGTACCCTATAGACCTAGAGGAGATGACCAAGGATATAAACCTCAGTAGGTTCAAGACTAGTTGGATATCATGATGGTTGTGATGAAGAGACATATGTGGCACGTTACAACTTAGATTTAAAGGTGTACTGGCAAGGTGGGATGTACCATCTCTACTCTTGGAACAGGAAGAACTCTGTATTTGGACTGCAGCCAAATGCTTATTTCCTCTTGTTATGGGGGTGAGAGATAGGACATTATACATGTCATACACCAAGGATAAGAGGTGATGTAGGTTGGAGCGTTGCCACGAGAAATGGGGATAGAGCAGATATCTTACCATGGTAAAGTGAATGAATGATGGATGGCTTGCAAACACTAAGAGGAATGAGGTAGTCCCCTTATGAGGAAGTTTCTATGATGATCTATGTGGAACTTACAAGTTATACCAGGTTGAGTTTGATCACCATGATGATGAAAGCGGAGAGTGTTCTTAATAAAGATAGACATAGAGTTTGAGGTGAGACAATAAATGAAATACATGGAAGCATATACCTAAGGATGTGAGGTGGTAATGAATGTTCTGGTTAAGATGTATCTGACTTGTTTGACTAGAAGCTAGAAGAGGCTGTTTGGCTAACCCTAAGTTTGAAAAGGTAAGGTGTTTGGATAACACTCAAATGTAACAAGATACGTTGAAAAGTTAAAGGTTGTTTGGTTAGCCAGTCTAGTCCTTGATACGATGAAAGGATGGTGGTAGAACCTCAGATGCACTCTTCTGATAGGAAGCTGATGAAACCCTGATAAGAGTGGTTTAGGGTTTCTAGGGAATCGATATTGAGGAATCATGACATACATGAAATCCTGATTGAAGATCAACATACACCATGGTACTACCAAGATAGTAAATGGCAATAGCACGTTAGATGCTTAAGATGAGGTTGCATGTGGTATATGGCCATGCAAGCCAGGAGGTAAAGGACAAACCCCAATAACCCAGTGTATGGATATGGAGGACAAAAGAATCCCTGAGAAGGAATGAGAGCTCAACACTGTGGATGTTGTGATAGGTCTTCCCAAGACCGAGGAATGTCGAGATACAATATGGGTTATGGTAGGTCGCCTTACCTAGATAATATGAGAAAGGAAGAGTTCTGTCAAGGGATAGATCTAATTGAACTACCGTGAGAGAGATGGTTCCACTACACCTTGAAGCGAGTTCAAAGGTTCTTGAGTTTGACCTAAAGGTTCACTTCCATAAAGTGGAAGTAGGTACATGAAGAACTCAATGTTAGTATAGTTTATCACCCCTAACTATGGTTAGTATGATCCAGACTAAAGGGTCTGATGAGGGCATGTGTGCTCGTTCATGGTGATATCTAGAGACAGTTCTTATCCTATGAAAGATGTGACAATGACCACCATAGCCAGTATCGGGTTTTATATGAAGCTCTATAAGGGAGGTTGTGTCGGTCGCCACTTCAGTAAGGTGATGTTGGTGAAAGGACAACATGATGGTTAGAAAAGTACCACATGATGGTTAGAAAAAGGGACCCCAGTATGTGTAGATGAAGTCACTTTGATTGTGCAAGGGCTGAAAGGAGCCTAGAGACGATAAGAGTCATGAGCAGAAGCAAAGTAGACTGACATACAAGTTACTGTGGGAGAAAATGTGACATGAAAAAAAAAATCCGACCCCTCTAAGTTATAACTAAGAGAGTTGAGTCCCCGATACATGGGTCCATTAGAGATGGATGGGTGGAGAAGGTTAGGTTTGACCCTACTCCTCAGGATACAGTAATGGGAGATGTTTTCCATGTGTCCAAATTTAGAGTGCTATGTGAGGTACCCCGACCATGTGCTAAGCAATGAACCTAGTGTGCCCCAAGGGAGGCTGAAATGGCCTGAGTCACCTGTGTAGTTTATAGACGCCAGGATGAAAGAACTCAGAGAAAAGAATATGTAATGATAAAGGTTCTTTGAAAATGCCATGGGTACGACAAAGCCACATAGGGGCCAATGATGGACATGGAAAAGTCTTATCCTGAATTGTTTGTTTGTTTGATTGATTCATAGAATTTTGAGGACAAAATTCCTATAAGAGGGGAAGGATGTTATAACCCCAATTTTTGGGTTCAATTGGTAATAAATATAATTTCTCATATTAAAGATAATTGAACAAATAATGATATGATTTGTTTTGAATAAATGGATTCCTTTCACAATAGCCTTGATTGGTTGCTTTGTGGGCTGTATTGGCTATTGGGCCCAATAACAAGGAAATTCAAATAGTAAATGGATAATTGAATTTTCGAGAAAAGAAATATGTAAGAAACCTCTAGAAGGCAAATCCAAAGAGGATTTCGTGCCTCTTGGGTTCCTTGGGTACCAAAGAGACCAAGGTTGTGAAAAGAAAGTAATTAGAAAAGAAAATGTTAATTAAGTATTTCTTTATTAAGAAAGAAATTGAAAATGATGATAAAATGTGGAAAATGAATGGAAAGAGGCATAAATGAGTTTTCTTGGTGATAATTCGTATCCATGAGGTTTATAATGATAAAAGGAATACCCATGAGGAAAATAAAAAGGGAAATAAAAAGAAATCCTCAAAAAGGGATATTTTAATAAGAAATCAACATAATAATGAGAAAGAGTGCATATTCATGCATTTAAGGATAATGAGTATTCCTTAACAAGGAATTTCGAATCATTAGAGTTTCTTGGGGTCCAAGGAACCCCAAGGAAGAAAGAGGAAAGAGGAAATACCGATAATATCGAATAAGAAGATAATGTGATTATACAATTAATGAATGTTGTGGTTTTGTTAATAAAGTGGTATTTTCTACTTAAGGAAAACTTAATTTCGTGGCTAATGGACTAAAAGCCAAGAATAAAAAGAATAAAGGAAAATGTTTTCGAAATTCCTAAATAAAAAAATATTAGAGAATATCAAAAGGTTTAAGAAGAGAGAAAAGGATTACTTATCCTTAAAGGAATATGTTTCTTTTTGGAAATAACTCTATGAGTTGTGAATAGGATAACCTAGGGCTTCGTTGCCCAACCCTTTATAAAGGACAGGGGCGAGTTCAAGAAGGACCCCATGCACCCCTCTCTCCTATTCTTCTTCTTCTTCTTCTTCTTGGACGTTGCAAGCAAACCCTGGGTTAGAGGATAACGCAAACCCTGGAGCAGCAAGGAACTGGGGACTCATCTCAGTGGAGGAGTGAAGTCGCTCGAGTTTAGAGAGGGGTGCGGCCATCGTTCTAATGCTCTAGGTCACGCACACCAGCGGCGACGTGGCTGCATGATGGCCGTTTCTTGTGGGATGGATATGCCTGAAACGAGCACCTTGGGCACGAGCAAGGAGGTGCCTTGTGTTCCTGGGTGTGCGGCGGAGCTAGAGGAAGGGTCGGCGGTGACCCTCGTGCCTCGGGCAAGGAGGAGTAACCCTGCAGAGGGCTACGTTTGGCGGCAGGGCGTCCATGGCGGCCGGCATGCTTACCCTGACCCTGGGCGACTAGCTGCATGGGTGTAGCTTCCTTGCCTGCGCGGGAGCACAGCGAAGGCAGGGGGCAACTCCTGGGCAGCCGGCGGGGTCGAGGTCGACGTGGAGAAGACGCGCCCAGCGCTAACAAGGAAGCAGCGCTAGGGTAGCGCGAGGAAGGAGAAGAGAGGAGGCGCATGGACAAAAATGCCCCTTCGCGGGCTGAAGGAGCGCATGTTTTACCAGGGGCAAAAACGACATTTGGTTGTCTTAAACCAGCCGCGCCTACGATTGCATGAGTGATGACGTGGCGTTTCCCAATTGGCCGAAAGTAAGTAATTTTGTTAAAATCGTAACTTTTTAATGGTAACTCCGTTTAGGACAAGTTATATATGTATTTTGATCAGAAAAATTTAAGGAATTCATTAAAAATAGTTTTATAGCCTGAATCTGATCATAATTCGAAAAGTAGTGTAAATCATCATCTTTAATGAATTAAAGATTAAGAAACCCTATTTTGATATGATTAATGTGTTTAATAGGGTTTAATGGATCCTTAGAGTTGATATTAATATGTTAAATGTAAAAAGGAACAATGAGTTCAAAAAGGAAGAGCTTTGCACATGATTAGTCTAATTTAGAGTTTATATGCTTGAAATTGGAAAAGTACATAAAGTTATCATCTTTAATGATTTAACTAAGGAAAAACCCTTAGATTTGATGATAGATGGATAATTCAAGCTGATATTAACATGTTGTTAATAAAAGTTAAAATAGGATTTAAAAAGATGATATTTTTATATAGTTGGTGTAATTTAGTTTCGTGAAGCTCCAGTAGCTTCAGATCGATGCGAGGAGGAATAGAGGAGTGATGCCCTTTTGCTCCGCCGCAGTAGTGCCGGTGGCGGCGAGCTTGTAGACACGGCGGATCGGAGGCGCCAGGATAAACCTGAGCAGTCGTGGAGGTTGGAAAGATGATGCCAAAGCTAGTGGAGGGTCAAGCCATTCGTGAGGAGCGCTGGAGGATGATTGATCACTCGCCAGAGTTGCCCCCCCCCCCCGCGACGGCGGCTCTGAGTCACGCGATCGGGGGAAACGACCGTGGTCTTGCGCCCCTGTTACGCGAGAACCAGAGAGGGGGACCTGACCAGGCAAATGGGTCTGAGGATCTGTGGATCCAGTCCTAAGATCTGGACCGGGTCCCAGCAGAAGAGAGGAGCATCACCCTCAATTGCTGATGCAAGGAGCCACGTGGCGACACGCCATAGGCCCAAAAGGTAAAAATCTAAGCAAATGTTCAGTTCTTATATAATTCATAGAAAATGCATCCTTTATCAGAAAAGTACATATAATATACCAAAATTCTCAGAAAAATGCGTAGAACAACATGAAACCTTTATATCAGTCTTTTGATGCTTAAATATTAGCAATATCATGTAATATGTGTACTTCTTATTTAATGGATAATAAATAGAAAACGATTATATAAAATTATGGGAAAATGTCAGTAAGTCTATAATCATGTTTATAATTCATATGATTCCAGTTATGGTTATGTTGATGTATGAAATCATGTAATTTTCTCCATATGGCTAATTAGGGCTGATAACCCTAAAGAACATGTAATAAATACATGCATGCTCAATAATGGTGAAATTTACAGAATAGGCACATATCAGTATCTGGAACCTCAGATTTAAATATGAGATCAGGATGATACCATTAATCCATGTTATACATTAATGTTTGCTCTTAATATGATATAGACCCTAATATGATTAATACATGTAACATTGGGTTAACATGTGCACATAATCATATGTAATTAAGTAATCAAATTATGTATACTAATCTAGAATATAAGATCAGTAATATAATTCTAAGAAGATAGTACAAGTAATCATGAGAATACCATAATGAGATAAGCAAACCCTAATATGAACACGATTAAGGTTAAGATAAGATGTAAGACGATGAGAATCTGATGAGGAATATGTGATCTTATCTTAATCAGGGTTGACAAGGATAGATGACATCAAGAATGTGATTAGGTGTGTCTTTCTTGATCAAGGTACGCCATTACCTCTTACTTTGCTTATTGTACAATATGCTTGTGTTATATGCATAGTAAAATATTGGGCATATGGTATTGGATAAAATGATTGTTCTTGTATGATATGTTGGTTGGTTTTCCATACTTATTGCTATGAACACATGAAACATAATATATTTGTTCCATTATATCTAAGCACTTCAACTCTTTGGTAGTAAAGTGCTAGAAATAAGTACTTCAACTCTTTGGTAGTAAAGTACTTGGAAGTGATCCAACTCTTTGGTAGTAGATCACATTGTGAAATGATCCAACTCTTTGGTAGTAGATCATAAAGGCCTTAATGCATTCAACTCTCAGGTAGTAAATGCATGGATGATATAATGGAAAATATGCTTAAAACATGTGTTCTCTTTTGTTGATGGACATCTTTGTGCAAGTATATGATTTTCTTATATTTCTTCTATTACTGCCAAGTATTAGTTTTATCTTATTGCCAAGATATGATGAGAGGTAAATAAAAGACACGTAGGCATACTCAGTACAATATTCTTGAATATTGTGCTGACGTGTACCGCATGTAATCTTTTGTTTAGGTTGTGGTTATGCTCTTGGAGATCCAGGATAGTGAGAGTTGTGTGGTGAGCTGATGTACAGGTGGACATGTTGTCTTAAGATCCTATAGTTTAGTGGTAGTACATGTATATGTATAGTTTGTTGTTCAATATGTAATATCAAATGTTGTAACAATTCATGTTGTAATTATATGTTGAATGGTGAACATGTGTGTATGGTTTTATTATTGTTCATGTACATGTGCTACTGTTGTTTCCTTTTGACTTCCTCTGATTTTCTTCTTCTTAGCCTGGTGTGGGGTTTTAAAATTGGGATTCTCGCTGAGGTGAGGTTTCAATTTGGACGTCACACATCAGATTAAGTTTTAGAAAATCTAGGGACGTCAGACTAATAGTGCACCCAAACCCTACATCAAATCTCAAAACCCTAAGACAAGGACTTTGGGAGGTTGTAAACACTTGCATGTTGTACATGGATATTTCGATTAAATCTTGGTTGGACAAACTGCTTATGTGGATTTTGATATATCTTTCCCCTGACTTATGTATATGATTGAATATGAGAAATTTCTAAATCGTGCTTTACGATGATCATGAATGTCTCCTTGAAGTTTGTACAAAATCTTTGAACTGCATGGTTGTTTCAATTCCTTTAACCCTTAAAGTACTATGTGTATCACATGTGTAGGTAAGAATATCTAAGCTCATTATTGAACATCAATGGGTGATTTAGGGAGAGGAACACTTTCAATAATTAATGGTTGATCACCAAGAGAGGGACCACAATTGGAGTTAAAATTGTGACATGAATCAATTGTTGGAATATTTATCAGATATTCTGATGCTAAAATAAATCTATGGTCCATTGTTGGAGTATTAGATGGATACACCCAAGGAGATTGAAAAAATATGGGTTAGTTATTGAATTGAAGATGAAAAGTTAGGTACTTGAAAATGATTAAAACTATGCTATCTATGTTGATTACTCCTATATGCACTCTTTTGATTGCACCCATGTACATTTATGTGCTAACTGCATTCTCTTGGTTGGTCTTTTAGATTCTCAAACCAACCCTACTATTGAGACAATCTCATAGATCTTATAGGTTTTCCTAAAGACTCTCGAATGAGATTTTACGATGGCCTTACCAGGAAAAACATACCCACATTTACAAGTGTAGTCATATACATACTGGAACCATCCTCAACTCTCCTAGAAGAGAAAGCAACACTCGTACTTTTATTCACAAACATTCTAATATATAGATATGGCTATTAGATATTATTAATTTTTGTTGTCTTTGTGTTATTTGAATTATTTTTGGGATTTTGGATGAACATGCCTCCTTTTCATATAAACTTTTATTTTCCATTTAGACTTAATCTAGAGTGAGATGGCATGAAGACCATTTAAGAGAAACAATCCAACTATATTAAACTCAAAACTCATCATCCTTTGCTTGAAACCTTAGAAAAAATATTTAGTATGGTTCAAGGATCCTTAGAATATAATCAATTCCTTGAAAATACTCTCAAAGTTTTATCGTACACTAGCTCTAAAAAATCATGCTCAAACCATGGGTTTGTCATTAAAAATATTAAATTGGAGAATAAGAAATTCTAATAGTGAGATGGCATATAACTATAGAATCTATCATCAAACTTGTAGGAAGGAGTCAGTGATATGAATGGAGTTGGAGGTCAAGCAAAAAATAGTGATTTCGTGATGAGACACGTAGATGACCATTAACTACAAGATTCACATACTTATTTCCTTAATTAGCAAATCTATAAGTTAAGAAGTAAAATCCTGTTTAATAGTAAAATTTAGACTAGAAAGGTAGAAAAGAGTAATGATGTGAATTCATGATGCAGGAAAATTTAAAAATTCTGACTAAATTTAGAAATAAGGAAAAACTACAAGTAAATAAACATGTTTGCATGAAAAAGAAAATAAAAGAAGGAAACATTCCCAACAAACCCAAGCTTAAACTTTTCACATCCTTTAGAAAATTCCACACTTATGAAATTAGGGAAGTCATGCATTGATGTAAGGAAATAAATATATGAAATTACTAGAATGGTGCATGTATTCAAAATCATATCTAAATAGTTAGAGGAAAGAAACTATCTAGAAACTCAAACAACAAAATTGTTTTTACAGAAAAGTGAAACGGACTAGGGTAAAAGAAAGTGGGTGGTCTCCCCAATATACTAACATGGGTCCCAAACCCTAAGTTTTAGGTTGGTGTCACATGTGTCTCGTTGATGGGGTCCACCATACATGAGTAGAATATATGTGTGGGGTTATGGGCCTTGCCAAGTCTGAAGTAGAGAAACATAATCTTATGACTCATCAAATTCATCTATGTGATGATACTAGATTGGACTGCATTCAAATGAACTCAAAGGCTTGGCATCCTAGCGTATCTCCCAATGAATGAATCTGAATAGGTATCCCCTAGGATGTCAACACAAGTGAGATGGAGGGAAGAGGCAACAAATCTGTCGAAGGATTATATTTTTCATTCTCCATCTATGAATATGGGATTGGATGCATTGGAGAGTCCTCATTATGAACTTGGGCCATTCAATCATTAGCTAAACATGGGGAAATTTTAGGTGAATCACTTGTAAACCCTTCACCCCAAGGTTACCCTCAACCATGGGGAATGGGATGTTCTCATGTGTTGCAACCATGTTGTCAAAGTGTCCAATCTACACCTCCATCATTGTCATAAACCATTGAAGGAGGGTTAAGTATATGTAGGGTCGTACAAAGTCATCTTGTTGCCATCATTAATTGGGTTACATCACCATGATGTACTATCATCATCATTGTCATGATCATCGTCTAACAAACTATTCCAGCCTAAGGTAGATTCTTGGTTTGTAACAAAATGAGATGAACCAACCGGTGTCACCTTACTTGGAATTGGGATAGAAAACAAGGTGGACCAAAGGGGGTCATCAAACTAATCTATAAGTGATGCAGTGTCTTCTTGCTTGTCCTATGGCTCATGAAGATCTTCATCATCTTCCTTGGAAAATGGAAAATTTAATTTATCCACTAGTTGTGTAATAGGATTGATTGGGTGGAATTAAGAACCTCCATGAGTAGGTGCATCTTCACTAAAACTAGGTCAATCCTATTGGAGGTTCAAACTAGTTGGTGATATGAGTTACTCAATGGGTTTAGTAAAGTGGTTGTGATGGATAAATATTCATGGTATACACTACACATGTAAATGTAGAAGAATTGAACTCACATGATCTTGAATTCTTCTAATTCAGCAAACAACCTCACATATAGTTGAGGATTTGGGTCTGTAGACCTTCGAGAGTTGTCATTGGTGTCATGTATACTGGATGTGGCTTCATGACAAACATTTGTGTTGGTGAATCTCTATATAGTAATGTGAAGCATGTGTACCGTGATATCTAACACTTCATGCAACTGGTGGTCCTACCTATTAAGTGTTTCCCAACGAGGATATACCAGTTCTTGAAGGCATCTATTGCTCTTGTAAACTCTTGATTCTAGATTAAAATTTTAGAAAATAGCACATTATCATGGACTCTTGGGAGGAAGAGTTGGCATGTGATGTACTAGCCTTAGGAGGCAGATTAGGCAGTGACTATCAAGGTTGATGCAAGGCTACCGACTGAAGTACATAGTCCTTTATAATCTTCTAACAGTCAAGGCTGTGGAGAAATTTGGGAGGCAGGTGGACTAGATGATCTACCTTTTTGTGACAAGATCCATGTTCATAGATCAAAAATAATAGAAGATACAAAAGAATATATCAGTGTGTATGGGAAATTATGTATGGCAAGAAAGAAAAATTGTGCATGTATAAACAACCTTATTCTAAATTGAACAAAATCTTTAGGCATTAAACATGAAAATATAATGTCCTTGGAAATGACACCAAAAGTTGATTGTCCTCAAGACTGTTCCCAAGATGAATGCAATTACTTAAGGATCAAAACTTAAATTTATAATGTGTGACATTGGAATTCCCACAATGATTTAAGGAGTCCACGCAGATGAGAGGGCCGATGTTACAACCCCAATTTTTGGGTTCTTTTGGTGAGAAATGTAATTTATCCTATTAAAGATATTTGAACAAATAATGATATAATTTGTTTTGAATAAAAGGTTTTCGTTTACAATATCCTTGTTGGTTGTTTTGTGGGCCTTATTGGCTATTGGGCCCAATAACAAGGAAAATGAAATTCAATTAGTAAATGAATAATTTAAGAAATAGAGAAAAGAAAGAGGTAGAAACCTCTAGAAGGCAAAGGAATATTCCCAAAGGGGGATTTTGTGCCTCTTGGGTTCCTTGGGTTCCAAGGAGTCCAAATTGCAAAGATAATGCAACAAGAAAGAGAAAGGATTAATTAAATATTGCATTATTTAGAAGAAATGTGAGATAATGATAATATTACAGGAAATATGTGAAAATATGGATAATGGATACATCTTGGAAAAGATTTCGTGTTCACATGGTTTCTAATAGAAAAAGGAATCACAATTAAGAAAATAAAGTATTATGAGAAAGAAATTGTGCTTAAATGACTTTTATTAAACATTTACTTTCTTATGAAGAAAAGTCCCTCATATTTTCAAGTTTGAGTCCCAAACTTGGAACACAAGTAACTTAAGTCATTATGGACTTTCCCTTAACATTTGGCATTAATTGGACATGTGGTTTAGGAGATATAAATTTTATAACTCTCCTAAAGTGAGAAGGATAGCTAATGATGCCATGTTTATTTTCTCGATTAAATTGATATATAAAATCCATATAAGGATCAGGCGCACCACACAGCAGCCGTTGGATTAATATCCAAGGGTGTGTGGGTCATCTTCTACCTTAGGTAGGACTAGGAGAAGTAGGAGTTTGATCCAATCTGGATTCTCTGGTAATCTAGAGAGTGTGTGGTTTTGGAAACTCGCCCAACGATTTAGGGAGAAGATTTTGGACCCGATCATACCGGGTTTCCCAACTTGAGGAGGACTAGGGAATATTTCCCTAAAATCTTGGCATCGACCCCTGACCTAGATCTATATAATGGGGTACAGGTCTCCCTTTAACAAGGTAACCACGCCCTTAGGACTCTGGCGGAGTCTGTAGTACAATCCACGATTTAATTTTGCGCCTAGTCCTGTGTTTACCCTTTCCCTGCCATGGCGTCATGGCCGAGGAACCTCCTGTCCATCCCATCGACTCTGGCCAGCTCGGGTGGTGTTGAGACCACCAATGGCTTCGGAAAAGTCCGACGAGCCTTCTGGTATCCTTAGTAGCCTCTCCCATGACCTAGGGCTCCAAGTCAATCTGTACGCTGACCTCGGCCTAGAACTGTGTGGCGTGGCTCGTGAGAGATAAAGGAGGAAGACGAGTCAGGGGTAAAGGATGCAATTGCCCCTTGGTGCATGCTTTAGATCAAGGGACAACGACATCTTTTTGCGACATCCAAGAGAATTGTTTGCGTGTAGACGAGCGCTGATGTGGCGCCCTATGATTGGCCCTAAAGGTGATTTCTTCACAAATTCGTAGTTAATCATCTGTAACTCCAATGATAGCAAGTAATATATAAAAAATTATCCTCAGAATGAGAGGAACACAAATAAATTATATTTGAAGTTTACTTTTTCTTGCAATTCATAAAGAATGTAAAGATGCTATATTTAATGGTTTAATTAATGAACAACCCTAATCTTTGATTATTAATGAACTAGGAAGGGTTATATGGAGGTTTAAAGTTGATATTAATATGTTGATTATAAAAAGACGCACTAGATCTAAAAGGATGAACCTTATGCATAATTTGATTAATTTAGGGTTCCATGTAAATAAATGAGCATTAATGGGCCTTGAAACCCTAATGTTAGTAATTATGATTTTAATGGCTTTAATTGTTCAAATTCATGTATAAAGCTGAGATATGTTGATTCTAAGCTATTTTGAGTATAAAATTTCCTAATTGTGGATAAATACCCTTAATATGGTAATTAGGGTTTTCTAAGGAATAAAGGTGGAATAAATGATAAATAGAGTTCATATGTGAATTAGATCATAATAAACTATGAGTTGTTAATCCGGAAGGAACCAAAGATGATAATTAGGCCTAATGATCTTGTCATGAATTAAAAGGATAAAAATGGTAGTTTTAATGTAAAAGAGGTATAATGGACTTAATTGATGTTTAATTATGATTTTAATCTAAAATTAAGGTTATACGTTGTTAAAAGGTAGCCTTAATATCTTTCATGAGGAATATATAAGATAATTAGGGTTTGTGAGTAATTGTATAAAATTAGGGTTTAAAATAGTATAAATGAAGAGAAACCCTAATTGCAATGGAAACCCAAAAAGTGGATTAAAAACCCTAGGAAGCGAGCTAGGTTTGATAGATATTGATGGCATGATCAATGATAGGAAATTTTATGCATATTTCAGGATCTCTTTGTGTACTTGCTTGCCTATTGGATTTCTTGCAATGATTGGATTAATTCTGTCTCAAATCAGCATGACAGGTATGTGGTTAATTATGGTTAATCACATTAGTTTTCCCGAAGGTTTTTTGGATGGTTAATCGCATTGAATGCAACCTATCAGTTTGGATGTTCATACTTGCAAATTATAAAGTCACTATGATTATCACAATTGTAAAATAAGTGTGTATTCTCACACCTACATGCCACCCTGATGGATGATGCAAAAAGGTCAAACCCAGGAGGGAAGACCAATGGGCACCATGAGTGGTGACCCCAGACACCAAGCTCAGGAATGAGAAGGTGGTCTTAAGTCAATGGCAAAAGAGAAAGCCTAGAGGGGGTATTCCAGGGTTAGGGAAAAAGCGGTGGAGAATTACACATTGAAAATGTAAATTGGCTTGTTAATTACCTTGATTGTGATAATTAGATTGTTAGCCATATTTGTGAAATTTTGGTTGTCCCCACATATCGACATATTCTTATATGCTGACCAACATTTTATTTGTCGGTGTTTTAGGTACAACCCTGAAAAGCACTAATAGTAAAGTGACATATTGTGAAAATAAGAAAGAAAGTGTAGGGAGGATTAGATAGAAGAGATTCAAGCTGAGGATAGAAATAGATTTCCAAAGTTTTTAAAAGATATGCAAATTTTTATTTTATACCAGATCTCAGTTTAGTTGGTAGAATTTCATAATTATTATTGATTAATTGCCGAACCTTTGATCTGGTTTATTGGGATAATGACTCTGACCTCTTGGTCTCCCTTAATTGGGGGTTACCGGGAGGTGGGGTCGTTACAGCCAACTCGGGACATGGGGACTTCTGTTCACCTACTTCTGGATCTTACTTAGCTAAGAAAAATGGATTGGTAGATGTATCCATAAAACTAAAACAAGTTTGAAAAAAATAAAGTAAAATAAAGAAAGCCAAATCCATCAAATCCTACATTTGAGAGAAGGACTTTCATGCAATGCAATCATGAAACAAGAAGTTTGTGCACCTATTTGTTAGGTAAGAAAATCCTTGGAAACCTATCTAGCATCTAACACCCTAACCCAACATGTACCATGGTAGCTACTCCTAACAAGGTCATCCCACTTGCTCTTAATGTGACTCAAACTCATCAATAGTCCAATAACTATCTTGAGGATCATGGATGATCACCACTAACTGTCCCAAATTACCTATTGGGTCCAAAACAACCTAGTTCATTAGGAGTGGCAAATGATTTGTTAGGAATCCAAAAAAATAGCAAACCCGACTTGGGTTGGATGAACCATGATCAATTTTGTAGTGTTCGATCAGACTTATTTGATCACGTATTCTACACATATCCTTGATTTAAACTTGTCCTATCAGAGTTTGATTCACAATATATTCTCTGATATTCCCACTAACTTTTTGAGGTTAGCAAAAAAAATTCATGCAAGAAAGAGATCAACCAATCCAACAATCATAAAAAATGAGAAGGTAAAATAGTAGCATGCTAGAACTGAATATTAACTACTTATTTAGAGTAAAAATGCATAAACATGTCCAAAAAAAGGAACATATCCTAGAAGGATCTTAACTAGCATTGGAAAGCATAGTTGGCTTCAAATAAAGATGGATATACACTGTTTGTATAGAAACAAAGAAGATTGTTAGAAAAAAGAGGAGGAAGAAGATATATTAGATGGAGAAGAGGTGGAAATCCCTCTCACTAATAGAATTTGACCTCTAGTGTCACTTTTTTTAATGTGTGCTTTAAAAGAAAATTAATACTACATTCCTATAACGTCGATTGGTAAAGTACAAATGTCACTATTGGTCAAGTCTTGCAAATTAATAAAAAAACACATGTTTATTATAATATTTTTTTGTGAAGAACCAATGTCATAGAAATCCATCAAAATTCAAAATTTTAGGGGGAAATTTCCTATCCCATCAGTTCCAGAAAAACTAATGACAAAGCTCTTCCTTTAAAATAAATTTTGTCTCCAAAAAGTCTATTTCGTCGTTTGTACTCCATAAGAATTGACGTCGAAGGTCACACCCATTGCAAAAAAAAATTACCTCCAAAAAATATATGGTGTCAGTTTCTTCTTAAAGAGCCAACAACAAAAGGTTCCCATCACATGTGTCATGAAAATTATTCCCCTCCAAATTGGTTAAGTAATTGGTTTTCTTGCTAGAAACTAATGAAACAGGTCTTAGTGAGGTTGGCGATTTTTAACAAGGATAAGTACACATGTCGTAGTTTCTAGTTGGTAAACTGACGACAAAGAATGAACTATGACATCAATTTTACTGGGAAACTGACAACATATATCTTAGTGAGGTTGGCATTTTTTAATAGGGATGAGTACATATGTCATAAACTTATTGGTGGATAACCAACGACATAGAACGAACCATGTCATTGGTTTTTCTAGAAAACCAATGACACATATCATAGTGAGGTTAATGTTTTAAAAGGGATAAGTACATAAGATGTCAGTTTAATGGTGGATAATTGATGATAGAGAATGAACTCTATTGTCAGTTTTTTTGAGAAACTTGTGACTAGTTACTTTGGTGATGGTTTTTTTGAGCAAGTGATGACTAAGTTCTACTTAACAACACTTTGGAAAATTTCTTTCCCCCATTCTCTATATCATTGTGCAATTTGGTTATGCTCTGAAGATTAGGTCAACTGCTATCACTACTCTCCACCACATCCTCAGCCGCTGTTGTTGCAATGCCATTGTCACCTCTGCTTCCACCACTCTCTATTTCTTCACTACCCTCTTCTTTCTCTGTTCCTCCCACAATGAGCTCCACCATTGTTGCTTCTACTGTTAGTGTGTGATTCGTTGCCATCATTGTCGTCACTGTCGTTGTTGTTGTTGTTGCTTCGAGTGCTACCACCACCACGACTGTTGCTACTTGAGGTTCTTAATTTTAACATCTCCTCTGCTTCTTCTTAAGGTGTGTTGTTCTTTTTTTAGCTATAATTGTTGTTTCTTTCTTTAGCGATAATTTTTAAAATTCATGTATAGTTTTTTTTAGTTTGTTTACAATTTTTCATATAAGTTTTGAATATTATGTCTGGTATCATTATGCACATTTGGTATGTAAAATTATATATGTCTAGCTTTGCTTATGACACCAACCCTAAGCTAATTTATGATGACATAAATTCTTATAAATGATCAATACAAGTGTGGCATGGAGACCAACCTTAATATTTTAATCCAAATTTGTAAATCATCATGTTGGCCTAGAAAAACGTCTGATATCCACCCATTAGGAGTACATTTGGATAGTCCTTATTTTGGGACTGTTCTTGAACACTTAATCTCACTTATAATGTAAGTGTCTAAGTGTATTTAGTTTTCAAGATGTTTTGTTAGCACTTCTCCATTTTTTATGTAAATACATATGTAGGTGGGTATTTCCCCATCTACATATGTTTACTTGGAGAACTGTGGGGAAATGTTGCTGAAATATTCTTGAAAACTAAATACACATTATACACTTAGTAGTGAGATTATGTATTCAAGAATGGGATACGTGGTACTCATTCATTACTAAACCCTAAACTGTATTTGTAAACCCTAAACCTTAAACCCTAATCTCTAAACCCTAAATGATAAACCTTAACTCTAAATCCTAATATCCAAATACCCAATTCAATATTTATTTTCTCTGTATTCGTAGAATGAATTGATCATGGATGTTCGTTTTAAATTGTTGCACTGTAGAGTTTATTATTGGTCTTGATCAATTTATAAGATTTGTGGAGGAACATAGGAAATGACATGTAGATAGGTTCTATTGTCCATGTAGGAAATGAAGTAACAACTTGCAATGGACATTGTTGACAAAATTAAAAGTCACGTCATGTGCAATAGGATTGTACGATGCTATACAAAATGGTATTGGCATGGAGAGATTCCTACTATGAGATCACTAGATGTCGATAGAAGTACTTGTGTTGAAGGAGATTTCTGAGGGTAGATGTGAACAAACCAGTTCTGATAGACATGGTTGTTGCGGTGCTAGATAGTTATGGGTTAAATCCTACTAATCCAAATTCCTTATTTAGCAACATTATGCATGATGCTGAGAGACCATTATACTTAGGTTGTACTAATTTTATAAAGTTGAGCATTGTGTTGAGACTGTATACTCTGAAGGCTAAAAATACATGGAGCAACAAAAGCTTCACGTCTCTATTGTCATTGTTGAAAGAAATTCTTCCTGAATGAAACGATCTTCTAATATCAACATACAAATTGAAGAAAATGTTGTGCCCAATGGGAATGGAGGCTAATAAGATACATGCATTCCCAAATGGTTGTGTATTATTTCAAAAGGACTATATATCAATTTGAAAGATTGTCCAAAATATGGGGTGTCAAGGTACAAAATGATGACCTCAGGTAAGTCCAAAACTAGCTCTCCTGCTAAGGTGATGTGGTATCTACCTATAATACCACAGTTTGAAAGCTTATTGGTCAATACCATGGATATGTAGAATTTATATTTACATGCAGAGGAAAAGAAAATCAATGATGGTACTCTAAGACAAGCATTTGATTCCCCACAATGGAAGAAGATTGATTTATTTTACCCTGAATTTGGTGAAGAAGTCAAGAATCTAAGATTTAGGCTTTGTACTGATGGGGTGAATCTATAACCCACATTAATCATCCAACATAGAACTTATCCTATTATGATTGCCATATACAACTTCTTACCTATTTGTGTATGAAACATAAATACATCATAGTGTCCTTGTTGATATCAGGCCCCAAACAACTTGGCAATGATATTGACGTTTTCCTTGGACCACTGATTGTTGATTCAAAGAAATGGGAGAATGTGTGATGACCTATGATGCTTCACATAGAACGACATTTTGTTTTGATTCTATGTTGTTCTGAACTATTAATGACTTTCCAACATATGGGAATTTTTTTGGATATAACATAAAAGTATTCAAAGAATGCCCTATATGTGAGGAGAACCCTACTTCAATATGTGTAAAACATGTCGGCAAGCCAATATATCTTAGTCATTGAAGGCTTCTTCCAAAAGTACATCTGTACCGAAGGTTGCATAAAGAATTCAATGGATCAAATGAGGAACAAATTGCACCTAAACCTATATTAAAGTAAAAGACTTTGTCAATGCATTTCTTAAGAGATCACAATCTACTTCCCACACATAGTGACAAATCTTTATTCAAGAAGAGGTCAATATTTTGGGATCTTCCTCATTGGATTTCTTTGGTAGTTAGATACTATATTGATGTCATGCATGTTGATAAAAATGTTTGTGATAGCTTCATTAGTATTCTATCAAATATACCAGGTAAGACAAAAGATGGAATCAAATCCAGAATGGACCTATGTAAAATAGGTATAAGGAAAAAATTAACAATAGAAGTTGGCAGTGATAAAAAAACATATCTACCTTCTTCTTGTTACATGTCCTCTAGATAGGAGAAGAGAATGTTTTGTGAGTGCTCGGTTAATGTTAAGGTTCCATAGGGATACTCTTCCAATATCCGTAGATTAGTATCAATGAAGGATCTGAAGTTGATAGGTCTTAAATCTCATGATTGCCACACTCTAATGCAAAAATAATTGCCCGTGGATATTTGATCTATATTGCTAAAGATGTAAGGTTTGCAATCACTAGGATTTGTTTCTTATTCAACACTCTATGTAACAAAGTTAATGATCCTAAGAATCTTGATAAGTTACAAATAGAAGTGGTTGTTACCCTATGCTATCTTGAGATGCATTTTCCTCCTTCATTCTTTAATGTCATTGTACATCTTGTTGTCCATTTGACTAGGGTAGTGAAAATATTGGCATCGGGGCCTTTCTTTTGATTTACATAAATGCTAACCACTAGAGAGAAACCCTAAACCTAAACCCACATTAAGGAAAAAAGACTTCATTATCCACAAACACGAGTAACACAATATACAAAATATATAGGTAAATTCTTCCTTTTCTTTACAAAACCTTGTAACTAATGTCAAATCAATGAAAACATATTTAATCATCACAAATCATATTCAACTCCATTAAAATCAAAATCAAAATCTTGCTACTCATACACAGTTTAGCTTACATCAGTTACATATATGAGAAACAAGAAACTCAGTTTACTACCCATCCTGGGAAAGAGAGAGTATTGTGATGCCCTCCATGCCACAAATGAGATTACTCAAAACCAAAAGTAGAAATAAATCTTAAGCAAGCGGATCACCCAAAAACATAGGAAATTAAAATTGATATCATAAAAGCACCATAGACTGAAAAATTTCATATATAATTCCACAACTGAACATCTAGATCACATAGCACATATCATAATGTGTTTATATCATGGTTCCAACTTTCCTTTCAACAATTATCGCATGGGGAATCTATTACACATAAATAAACATGTACATCTACCATAACTATACAACAAAAGGAACACAGGCCAAAACCTTATATCGATCACATAACCATGAAAAATCAGAAAAGAAAATACTCCAAGGACCTGAGTGTACAGGGATGACTCTAGGACTCTAACACCAAAAGGCTAGCAACACATCTAACCTTATCATCTACCACTCTTGTTGCTACTCTTTCTCAGTTGCACGACATCTACCTCTTCGTGCATGGTTTCCTAAAAGATGTGGAAACCCATGGGGTGAGACCAAACATACTAGTGAGAGATATAACTCTCCACCAATGCTATTAAAGAAAAAGTAAGCTAAGAACATAAAACAACATACTAGAAAGCTGAGCAGATTCAAATAAATGAGATGTATTCAATAAAATAAGCAGATTAAACAAGACTAGACATATACCACTGAATAGTAGATCAAGTTATATTCAAAAAAGGAATATGAAGAACATGTATAATACTTGACCTCTCCCACCGTCTTATAATTCAAAAAATCAATAAAAGATAAGGAAAAGGCTCAATCAAGATGAGATGTATGTCACCCTAAGCACACATACTACACGGCTGTATTACATTTTTTATAATGGCCCAAGGATTTGAGTTGTACCACCCAAATCCAACTGCCCCCTATGAAGGATAACTGACGGTTCCATACAATGTCAATGGAAGAGACAGAATCCACGACATTTTCACACCCCTTGGTCAACACAAGAGAACACTTGCAGAGACATAAAAGTCAACTACTAAAGGTGACATATAGTCACAGAAAGGATCAGCTCACACGTGGTCGTCCATATATAAACACTTATCCCACCTTGGTACAAGTAACAACACTAAAACAGCATGCTCATGCATGGTTATTCTTAAAAAGGAGTGGCTCACACACGGCCATCCATATCACAGGGAGATCATCTCATGCATGGCCGTCTCATACAACTATAATTAAGGATGCAAGGAGATACTCAACTTGTACCCCACATATTAAAAAATATGCACTCTGAGTTAAACTCGTTTCACCAATCCAGTAACTAAAGCTGACACTGGAATGAATCTATGTAACATGGCTACTACATGATTAGATTTCACCTGATTAGTTAGTCAATTGGGTGACTTTTAGCTTCAATCAAGTTACAACATATAAAGTTAAAACAAACTCTACAAGAATAAGGGTGTGATACAACTTTAGAAGATATAAAACATACAAGGTGTGAACTTGTCACACAATAACCACATGATACTTATTTCTTTGCCATTCACAAGGCAGTCACCAATGTTACATTTCACCATGTAATATCAATTCCTTAATCACATCACTTAAGGATATAACCTCTCAATAGGCATCAAGCCGTCACCAGGTCATAGGACCTATCACATTAAACCCTGCATGTGCCTCATCACATCAAGTCTCATCAGTGTGCATAATCACCACACTGTATCATATAATCACCACTATAACATATACAAGCCATGGCATACATATCACCTGCAAGGTTAGAGGCTTATAAATAAGAGAGAGAAAACATCATTACAAGGTGTCCATCTCAATTAGAGAGAAAGAAAACACATCACATAATTCATCATTAGCGTTAGAGTTCCATGCTTAGCCGATTAGGGGTTTATAGATACATACAAGCATTAATCCCTAGGATTGACACCTCCCATATTATTAGAATACTTTAGGATTAAGAAACATTGTTAATTAACCATGTATAGTTCATTATGTCAACAACACTAGGAATCACAATCATATACGTGTATGTGTGTATAATATCACGGTGTTATGTGAATGTCACAACCACACACTGGCCAGACATCAACCTCACACAGACTAGGCATCGCGACACTACGCTGACCAGGCATCACGACCACCAAACTGACCAAGCATCACGACCACCAACCTGACCAGGCGTCACGGCCACCAACCCATCTAGTACCATGACCACAATAGTGTCAGGGCATGGTGTCTCTTCCATGCACTACTACAGAGGTCACAACCACAACATAACCTGGTCGCAACCGCAACACAAGCCAAGGTCACAAACCTTCAAGGCACGACCCAACACTACCAAAACAAAATGCCTCGACCTATCTTAATCTAGCATCACAAAATGGCACTAGGAAACATCGCAACCATGACATCCTCCCATCATGACCCTGGTCAAAATGTGATGTTACAATTGTGACCAAAACCAAGGCAAACGCGGCGCCACGTTCGTGACCCAAAACTAAGATGTTGCGACCCAAGAAAGATCAAGGTGTAGTGACCACCGATGGTCAAACTACTACTAAGGAAAAAGACCAACGTCAAACATAGATCAAAATAAAGGTAAAACATATCCAAAATAGAAGACGACAACATGGAACACTACCATCTTCAAGAAGGAAAATGCCTCTCTAAAAATGTTTACCAAAACCCTAACACATGAGCCATGAAAAGGAACCCCAACTAGAGAGAGAAACCTGGATCATCACCACCAAAACTGAACCAAAACTACATCTAATACTTAAATGCTCATTCTTCATGCATGCAACTCAAGCCGAGTTCAAGAAAGGAAGGAAAACCACCATGCACCATAAACACAAAAATGAGTACAAAACTAGGGTTTTAGATTTCATCCAAACCAAGCATGATATCAACATCATCCAAGTTTTAAGGTCTATCACCATCTACTAGCATGTTAAGGAAACATTAGAGAGAGGAAACAACAACATGAATGTAAGAAAGGTGCATTACTAGAGAAGGTTAAGAGTTATATAACCCGCCTTGAAGAAGATCACCCAAAGAAGGAAAGCTCTGAGCACATGATAACCAAGGATGATCAAACTCCACCAAAAGCTCCACTCATAGTCACAAGAACACCTCAAGAAAGAGAAGACACCATGGTCAAAGATCACCCAAGAAATTAGATCCAAAAAGCTCTATGTCAAGCCAAAAGAGAAAGGGAGAAAGAGAGAAGAAACCCTCCTCACACATGGGTCTACCTTGTCAAAACATGGTCTATGACCCTTATGATGAGGAGTTTCTCTCACAAAAAGACCACCATGGAGGAATCATGGTCTAAGGCCGAGAAAAGAGAGGAATATGGAGGTGGGAGATCAAAATAAATGCCATATAGGAGGATAAAAACTTACCAAGGGTTGAAGATGGACTATGGTCACTACAAGCATCACATGCAAGAAGAGTTCTCTCACCAAGCTCCAAGGTCAGATCTCCTTGCTCCACCAAGCTCCAAGAACAAGAAAAAGAGAAGGAAGAAGATGTAGGGTCAAAAAGGGTTACAAACATAGAGAGATAAGGGGTTATATAGGTGGAAGATGATAGAGAAAGTAAGGGATGATGTGTCAACACTCAAAGGTACCAAAGGGACACATGTCCGCTCAAAATACCAACATATAACCACTCTAGACTAACATGAAAGACACGGTGATACACTCTAGTCCACCTTGGTCCCCCACATAGTCGTGGTTGTGACCCTCCCATGGTTCACCTTCCATGGTCGCGACACACCACTCAACATAACAAGTTCGTGACAAGGGGGTCACCACACACCCTAGGTCGAGACACTCCACACATAAAGGAAAACATCTTGACCTAATATCACCCAAGACCATATTGATCATGACACATAGGGGAGGTGTCTCTACCATGACACCCTCCAACCAAGCCCTAGGTCATGACCTAGGTTGAGAAAAACCAATAAGGGTCACAAGGTCAAGGCACACCAACTTTAGAAACCCTAATCACCACCAAGGGTGAAACCACTTAACCAAGAGTCAATAAAGGTACCCCCAAGGAACCAAAACCTCTCTCATGAGAGAAAGAGAACTCTAGAGGTGGTAAATTGCAAGAATAACCCCTCAAATGGGTAAATTGCAATTTGCACCAAAACTAGCATAGAAAGCACAAACATCATCCAAACAAGCTCAAACTAATGACTTAAGCTCTCCACAAGCTCTAAGATCATCTCAAATGATAGAGAAATATTATAAACATATCATCATGCCAAAGAAAATAGGTTTATCCCAAAGCACAGGTCAGGGGTCTTATAAGCCATAAACCTCAAATAGGGATTTCGCCCCTAAAATCCTCAGTGAAAAGAGATGGGTACTATCTCCGCATCTCTACCTCAAGGTCCTACTCGAGTCAACTCAAAACAAATGTAAAACAAATATAGGCATATCAGAAAGAAATAACTTCTTCTGACCTATCTCTACTCACGGGTTGATCTCTCCTCCTCGCTAACTCAAGGTGTAAAACCTAGTTGTCCCTTGTCTAGAGCAACCCGTCTACAACATCTGTCCACATCCCTATGCTCCGCCATTGATAAACTATTGTCTCTGTGAGTCCTACATGCTTGAACTTGATGGTTAGGTCACCTTATCACCTTTCAATGGGCATGCTCACCTCATATGTCCCACCTGCCTACACTTGTGGTAGGTCTTGGTCTCATATTGTGGCCTAGATGGCCATGCCACTGACATGGATGTTGTGTTGTGGGCTCTAGCAAGTGGAAGGATGTGGCTTCTACCCTTACTTGGTGACTACTACTGAGCAGAAAACATAGAAAACCTAGGCTTCTTGAGGCCTCTTGACGTCTTCCCTTGGTATCTTGCCACTCTCTTATTAGCACCTTCCTCACACTTCTCAACCACATGTCTCTCTATCCTTTGATCTGGCTCCACAAACATTACAAAATGCTCTCTATTCTCTAAGGCTATTACCGAAGTTGTCAACTTCATGCTTAACCCCCTCTCAAAATGTCTGATTTCCTTTTTATCTGTAGCGGCCATGTGAGGGAAAAACCTCAACAACTCCATAAACTTCTATTCATACTCGTTGACCATCGCCATGAACTGCCCAAACAAGATTTGAAAGGCAGGATTAGCCACTACTAGTGGGTCTAATTGGGGCATCTTAGGTGCCCTCTCCTCAACAACCTACCTCCTTGCACACCACCTGGTGTAGCAACACCACTCTCCACAATGTGTTCTTTGTGTTCTCCAGTCATCTTTCTAGCTCTTCTTCTTCTTTTGCATGAACATAAGTCATTATAAGATAGACTGGAGGACAATAGAACAAACACTAGTCATAGGTCTCTATAGACTCAACGAACCTAAAGATTTGATACCAACCTAAATGTGATGCCCCAAACCATCACAAATGATATTACTCAAAACCAAAAGCGGAAAGAACACTTAAGCAAGAGGATCACCTGAAAACACATGAAATTAAAAATAATATCAAAAAAGAACCATAGGAGGAAAACTTTCACATATAAGTCCACAAACAGACATCTGGATCACATAGCACATGTCATAAGGTGTTTACATCATGGTTTCCAACTTTCCTGTCAACAACTGTCACATGGAGAACCTCTTTGACATAGATAAACATGTAAATCCGCCATAACTATACAACAAAAGGCACACAAGCCAAAACCTCATATCGATCACATAACCATGAAACATCTCAAATGAAAAACACCCCAGGGCCTGAGTGTACAAGGATGACTCTAGGACTCTAACACCAAAATACTAGCAGCACATCCAACCTTATCATCTATTGCTCTTATTGTTGCTCCTCCTCAGTTGCATGACCTCTACCTCTTCATGCACGACCACCTAAAAGATATGAAAACCCATAGGGTGAGACCAAATGT
Organism: Alisma plantago-aquatica; assembly: GCA_963693085.1. Taxonomy (NCBI): domain Eukaryota; kingdom Viridiplantae; phylum Streptophyta; class Magnoliopsida; order Alismatales; family Alismataceae; genus Alisma; species Alisma plantago-aquatica. The sequence goes on along the minus strand of OY856413.1, from coordinate 477,679,831 downwards.
CCCAGTGAGAGATATCTCTCTGCCAACACCATTAAAGCATAGGTAAGCTAAGCAAGTAAAACAACATACTAGCCAGTTTAGCAAATTTAACTAAATGATATGTATTCAATAGATTAAGAAGACTAAAAAAGACTAGACAACTACCACTGAATAATAGATCAAGTTATATTTTAAAAAGGAATATGAAGAACATGTATAATAGTTGACTTCTCTCACTGTCTTATAATTCAATAAATTAGTAAAAGATAAGGAAAAGTCTCAACCATTGTGAGACATATGTCACCCTAAGCACATATACTACATGGATGTATTACGTCTTTTATAATTCTCCGAGGATTTGAGTTGTACCACCCAAATCCCACCACCCCATGTGAAGGGAAACTAATAGTGCCATACAAGGTCAATGGAAGAGCCAAAATCTAAGACCTCTCCACACCCCTTGGTCATCACAAGAGAACACTTGCAGAGACGTAAAAGTCAACTACTAAAGGTGACATATAGTCATAGAAGGATCAGCTCACACATGTCCATCAATTAGAGAGAGGAAACAAAAACATGCATGTAAGAAAGGTGCATTAATAGAGAAGGTTAAGATTTATATAACCCACCTTAAAGAAGATCACTCCAAAGAAGGCAAGCTCCGAGCACACGATCACCAAGGATGATCAAACTCCTCCAAAAGCTCCAATCTTGGCCATCAAGGAGGATAAACACTTACCAAGAGGTGTGGAGAGGTCGTGGGAGATTGAAATAAATTACCATAAAGGAGGATAAACACTTACCAAGGGTTGAAGGCTATGGTCACCATAAGCATCACATGCAAGAAGAGTTCGGTCACCAAGCTCCAAGGCCAAATCTCCTTGCTCCACCAAGCTCGAAGAACAAGAAAAAGAGAAGGAAGAAGATGGAGGGTCGAAAAGGGTTACAAACATATAGAGATAAGGGGTTATATAGGTGGAAGACGAGAGAGAAAGCAAGGGATGATGTGTCAACACTGCAAGGTACCAAAGGGACACTTTTCCACTCGAACGACCAACATGCAACCACTCTATCCTAACATGCATGACATGGTGATACACTCTAGGTTGGGTCTTGACCACCTTGTTCACCCACATGGTCACGGTCACGACCCTCCCATGGTTCACCATGCATGGTTGCAACACACCACTTAGCACAACAAGGTCGCGACAAGGGGGTCACCACACACCCTAGGTCGAGACACTCCACACACAAAGGCAACCATCCCAACCCAAGATCACCCAAGAGCATTTCAGTCATGACAACCACACCTAGGGGAGGTGTCTCAACCGTGACACCCTCCAACCAAGACCTAGGTCACAACCTAGGTCGAGACAAACCAACAAGGGTCACAAGGTCAAGGCACACAACCCTAGAAGCCCTAATCACCACTAAGGGTGACACCACTCAACCAAGGGTTAAATAAGGTGACCCAAAGCACCAAAACCTCTCTCATGAAGACAAGAGAGAGAAGGAACACTCTAGAGGTGGAAATTGTAAGACTACCCCCTTAAATGGGTAAATTACAATTTGCACAAAAACTAGCATACAAAGCACAAAACAAGCTCAAATTGGAACTTAGGCTCTCCAAAAGCTCTAATATCATCTCAAAGGATAAGAGAAAGGTTCTAAACACATCATCAATCCAAAAAAAATAGGGTTAGCTCAAAACATAGGTTAGGGGTCTTACACATTCTAATCTACCTATATCATTTTACTTATGTCTTCTTTGTCATGACCTATTCATTGTATATCATTATACCTAAAAAATATGAAACAACCTCATGAGACTCAGATAGAACCCCAGTGAGTGGATACCTCCCACTCAAGATGAGTACATGCATCAACATCAAATTAACTATAATGAACTTAAAAGAAACTTGCAGTTATTGAAAAGTCTAGCATATAGTTATAGCATATAGTCAAATCCAGTTTTCAATAATAATATAATCAGTCATATATGGTAATCACTTAGACCAAATCAAACTTGAACAACATCTTTTCGAGCATGTCTTTAAATAGATAAATAGATGTTACTTAATTCAAAATTACAATCCTTCAATATGAGTAACAAGTCAAGATTTAAATATTTAGAATCAACATAACAATAAAATCATCTTCCGGACACCCCACCATCTGGACCAAGAACTCATCTTGTAGACTTGAAGCTAAAGTACACATAATACATGCCTACCAAACATGATTATTTAAATGATAAGTAAATCTAAACAATATTTAGAGTGGACATAAATATTTGCATCAAGCGCATGTCAATAGTTAATATCACATTCCAAACCATACAAATATTAATATGGAAACGTATTATCTTTATCAAATAATGATTACTTTACACAACAAGAAATGTAATAAACAATATTAGATCTATTATCTAGCAGTAAAAGGTATGCAGGAAATATTTAACTCATATACTACAAAGCATGTCATCTTTTATATATTTTCTCTAAAACTACTTGGCTTGTACCTCACCAAGTAGAAGTAACCATGCATAATTCTCGTGTCAGTGACTCACCCTCACTATCTTAGGGTTTAGCCAACCACATCAACAACATACCCTGGTCCACCATAGGGTTGTCTAAAGAGTCTCAGATCCTAATATTAGCTACATGAGATAGGAACAAAAATGACAACATATCAAAATATCACATATCATCATATTTCACATGTTTTACAATTTTCATTACATCAAAGTCTATTCCTCATGGACATAGTTTTCACAATAGAGGATTTAGGGCATAACCACACCAGAAGGCTCATCCCTAATTGTTGGTAGCCTAACCTTTAAGGTCTAGATCGAAATTATGAAAATCCTCTTTTAATACTATAATTACTACAAGGAGATCTATTTCATTCCCTAGTGTGGAACTCGAGGGAAACACACAGTGTTTAGGGCACATATCTAGATGTGAAATCATTTCACTTGTTATTAATCCTTTTTGTTCATCTTAAAGAAGATTTAATATCATTTAATATGTGTATATTCTCACATAACTAGAATGACATATAACAAATTAGGCTTATCAAGAATGACAATGACTAACACAAGAAGCAAAACAATCTGTAATTTGCAACACATATGATTCTTTCCTTTTCCACATCATCTCATATTATTCATCATAGGCTTTCAGCCGAGACAATCTCATTATCCAACATTCACCCTCATCAAGGTGTCTCAAATGTAATCAGTGCATGTTAAATTCAATCTCAACATATTTCATATATGTTCATTACATATCATGGTTCTAAAAAAATATTCACAAGACATTATAAATAGCAACAATATAAGTATATAGACATTTTATGGCATTCATCATGCTTAAAACATGTTTTTCATACAACATATACTCATTTATTCAATTTCTATACATATGAATAAATTTCAAAACATGAACATGCATAAAACACTTGATACTCCTCTCTTACTATTTTCCACTCTTTAGTTAGATATACTATTTAGCGCATAACTGATCTCATTAGAAATCAAACAGAGAAGGCCATTCTTAGATTACAAGTATCCTAACATACAATTACAACCCAACAACACATTCTTATAAACAATTTCATATTCTTGAATCTCATCTTGTAATTGAATTAAACTATACTCATATGCATTCCTTAATCCCTAATTTGAGATCATTATTCATTAGCCTCACATAGCTCATTATTTTAGAGTTAGGTTGTTCTTGGATCCATCTACTATTATCATCATTTTCCCTTCATTTCATATTCATTAGTTTTAACTTCTTACATTTCATGTTCACTACTTCACTAAGGACAATAAATTCCAAATTTACATAATACGTAGAGTTCTCCTTCATTGAAATACTTCATAATCCAATTTCAATATATTTTATTTAGTTTAGGTCAATCCGCATGCAATTAAAATATATCGACTTTATACTTCATCATACACATTTCATTATTTCATTCTTTACTTGTCTTCATCATTCAGTTCATTCTTGCCCATTTCCTTTCATGTAATTAGATGAGTTTACCATGTACTTAACTTAAAATTGCATTCTCATAATCAACAATGATCATTCAATTCCTTATAATGCTACTCACTTTAGATTAAAATAATGGATTAGGTTACATCTTCTTATACCATAATCTCTAATCATCCTTCCCAATCCATTGTTATGTGGCATGTATAAAAGGACCCACATTCATATGAGGATTTTCTGATTATTCCATAAATTATATAAAAATAGATGTATCATGCTTAGATCATATTAGGAAGACTCATCATATTTGATTCAAGTATTAATACCTACAATTTAGCATTTCATCACATTTATAAGATTATATACAAGTTCTAGCTTTATCATGCATACTTGTCTTAATATTATTTTCTAGGATTTTCAAGAAGTTATCCTTCTTAAAGACATCATAAGAATCATATTTTTCATAAATCTCATTAACATTTATAGAGTTTCATTGATCCTATTCAAGACACACAGAATCCCTCATTTCTATACCACATGATCAACCAATCATTTGCAAGCATATAGTGATTCATTGATTCATTTCAGTCCATCCCTCAATATTTACCCTAGACATGGATTTCCTCCATATAAAGCCCTCATATGATTATGGTCCTCATGTACGTAACATATTCAATTCTAGTAAGGATTCTAAATTTCAATTGAGCAAGTCATTATTATTAAGTTCAGATATGATAATATACATGTAAATGCAATTTCCAAGCATATCACCCATTGACTAAATTGTAAGAAAATATTGATAAAAATAGATATAGTTCTCTATCCATAATACTTCCATATATCTTTAATATATAGGTAAGGAACTAGGCATATACATATTAATGAGAAAGGATCTAACTCAGTAGCATTTATTTCCCCAAAACCATCGTGATTGATTATATAATTGCATAAAAATACTAGCAATGATCGTGATTATTTTAGCCAGACATAATTGGGCTTTGAACCTGATTACATAGCTTATTAGGGATATAAACACTCACCTAAGATGACATTAACCTTAAAAATGTAGATCAAACTCTGAATTTCTAGAAATCCAATGAAACTTTACCCATCAACTCCTTTTCTTCCTCCTTCCAACTTAGAAACCTAGAAATGGAGAATAGGAGAGAAAGAAAAAGAAAAGATGGTGATTTGATATTATTTTGAATCAAATTAGAGGATGGATAGAAAATGTGAGAGAAGAATCACCAAGAAAAGCTATCTAACGATTCCAACTTACTTGATTTCATCAACTCTAGGAAAAGAAAACCCTAGATCGTCATCTTCTCCACTTTCTCCATCCAAACCATAGTTCTCAAACTGTCTTTGTAGACTTTCATTTGTCTGGAATGAATCACTAAATATGTTATCTACTAGTGTGCTAGTTCACTCATGTAGAACAATTAAGGTGCTTGGTTCAATTGCAAATTGATCCTTCTTTACACTTTCTTTTATTTCAACAGAATTTTCTATCACAAAAATATTACTTAAAATTGTTTACATAATAGGTCAAAAATCCTCCAAAAATTAAGAAGATTTATCATATAGTTTGAAACAAAGTTTCAGAGCTCTAGTAAAAATTTCAGATCTTTTATAGCTACTAATAAATAAATAAAAATCAATTACTATATTGTAGTATGCAATAATGGTCGGTTGAAGAGAAAAGGCCCTAGAAGACCTTCAGAATGTCTGTGAAGGTATCACGACCTTGAAAAGGAGGATCAAGGATGTATGTGCTTTCTACCACATATGTGGTTCCAAGATTCCATCAGGACCGAGCCCTTCATTGAATTTTTTATTTACTCAGAGTGGTTTGTTGGATGAGTTGTGACTAATATGAAACTCGGTCGACACCACACCCTAGATCTCTCCAAAATCATACAACAATTATGAAATTTTACAAAATGTTTGAAATGGAGTTTATAAGCTACAATTAAGATTTTAGCTCATTTGTATGTGCCGATAAAAAGATAAAAATCCAATACCAGACTGCTATATTTCAACCTGAAAACATGGTTGACTGAGTTTGTCATAGAGAAACTCAGTCGATAAACAAGTCATAGAACATTCAAAATTTCTATTTTTTCAATAACATTTATATTTGGGTTAACTAAATTATATCCAAATTTCAAGTAAGTCGTATTTATTGAAATATTACTATAAATAAATTAGTACACCGTTGTAATTATCAAATTTTGTATCCATATGTTACCAAAACCCTAATCCTGGCCATTAGGTTTTCAATTCTCAAACCCTAAATATTTGAAATAAAAACATGATTATAGTTTCTTACTAGGTTTAAAGTAATAATAAGACCAACATCATTAATCAAGCTTTAAACAAAGATCAATCTAGTTAAGCATGCATCATCCAAGTACACATTTCTAATTTGAAAATGGGTTGTTACAGTTGGGTCCAGTATTCTGGCATTGGATGTATACTTTTGAATGATATAAATATAAGGAGTGGGAACTATGAGGGTATCTACTCTCTACTAAATTAAATAAATAGGAAATATCCCATAAACCAAACACACAACTGATTTTTTTACAAAAGGAATGATAATCCAATTTGTTTAGAAGTATGTTTCAAGATACCAAAAGTAGCAACAAAACACAAAATATCTAACTATTACAATGCCTTATTATCACCACGTAGGGTGATATATAAGAAATATAAACTAAATATAGGATCAACATAGGGTCATCTGACCACCTCCGAAACTGTCTCCTAAAGGTTCAACTACACTTGATGATGTCCTGGTCCAACTTGGTTAACTTCTCCTTGACCTACATCAGGGGTTGGAAGCATACCCATCCAAAGGATAAAAGTGTATGAATTATCATAAATGTTGGTATGAGCATATTAAACTGGGATTGAAAAATACAAGGAATAAAGGATGACAAATAAACATGGATTCACATAGAAAAGGAATGGACTACCCAAATGGGGATAAGAGAATATGAATTTGAAAAGATAATAGACAAGAGGAATACTTGCCATTAAACCAACAAAAATGTTTTGCCACACAAGCACATATAAATTTTTGGGCACAAAACCCATCACAAAAATTGACATGCATGCATATGAGATAAGCATATCACTATAATAATATAAATGACAATGGCAGCCAAGGTTCACAACCTTGAAACTTGATAGAGAATGACATACTTCAAAACTCCCAATATATATAAAAGTGGGCACACATCCAAGGTATGGGGCAAACAACCTCCCTCTAAAAAATATAACATGGGCACATAACCTAAAAACTAAATTAATTACACTAATATAGGGCTATTGAATCACAAGGCATGCATTGTGTAGAGGAAAGTATAAAGTTCAATCTTTTATGGAATAAATAAAGTTTCCAGCAGAAAAATGGATAATAAAATCATCTACCACAAAAGTGGGAAAAATTAGGGTTCCATATCACAATAAGGAACAAAATCATTTAAATTTCACAAATATGGTCTCATGAAGAAGAAGATTGTAATTTAAAAGTCCAACATAGATCAAGAGTTCAAAGAGAATGTCCATCAATATAGGGTGATCATAAGATCAAAATAAAAATAAAATCTTTCAAATAAAATAAATCTACAAAAGAAAGAGAAGTTATATAGGCTAATTTTGTCCAAGAGAGAGAAAATAGCCTTATTGCTCAACAAGAGTAATAGAGGATGCAATCATACCTCAAGGTGTTTGTTACCTTGTCCAAGGTCAAAACCTAATCCCAAGTCAGGGTTCTCATACACCTAACATAAAATTTTTGTGCAAGAAATAATTGGTATTCATATTATAAACCCTAGATTAACTATTCTGTTTATGATTAGATTTAGTTATGAAATATTTTATAATAGAGGATAATTTCTGAATCCAACGAGTATTTTTGTGTAATTTTTGGATAATTACATAATTATTTATGAATTAATAAAGTTACCATAATTTAAGAATTTTTTTGAAAACTAAATAATACTAAATGATGATATTGTCCCTGCATAAATATAAAACTATGCGAGTGTGATAGGGTATATATGTTTAACATTTATGCAAGAAAAACCATTGATTAAATTCAAAACAACATGTGAAATAATGAATATGCCCTTATCAGAAGAAGAAAGAAAAAGAGGCGAGGTGAGGGTAGAGAGGTGAAAGAGCAATGGGGGTCGTACCCTTCCTTTCACACATGCCATGTCTGTGTGAAGTAGGTTGAGTTGGTCCTGTGGATTTGGGGAAACCATGTGAGGCCACTCTCGAACCAAAACAACAAATTGAATTTGAAGAACGGGTCTCGACGAAGCTTATTGTGGTGTTAATTTTGGGACGAGAGGTCAGAGTAGGCACCGATGTGGAGATTGCAGTAGAGAAGAGAAAGGCTTAGATGGCAGAGGAAAATATGATCTTGATTGAAATTGGCATGAGAGGCAAACTTCTTGAGATGTGGCGTAGACAAACCTATTTATAGGTTGGGGTATTAGGGCATAAGAATCACTATATTGGAGATACTTGAACTCCAAGATTAGGTGTTTCTAGAACTCATGAAAATAGGCCACCAGTTTGGTATGGTCAGATGCTGAATTGAAAAAGGAACTCATAGGTGAAGAAATCTCATGAAACGATCGAGTGAAGTGAGAGAGATCTGAGTTCTCCATAGCTACGTTTAACACACTGGTTTCCTATTTGGGTGCGATCTGGGAGATAGTCTCCTGCTTGTCTGATCATGATACGATAGTGAAGATGCATGCACACATTGACTAAGGTTGAAGGTTCGTGTGACAACATGACATTTAATGCGATTCAAATTTGATTCTTTCTGAATTGATGTAATGTTAATTTCTCTTTCTTTCCTAATTAAGTTAAGGGTCCAAACAAAGTCCAATTTATATAAAATTTTACCCCTAGAATAATTAAGACATTTAGACTATAACTATGGCATTAGTTTTAAGTTTGGGGACATTTAGTATTTTATTTAATTATTTTAAATTATCTCATATATTCTCTTTCCTTTATGAATTTGAGGCATCTAAAAGAACCCTAAAGATGTGAAACTTGTCATACAAGTAAATCTAAGCATGAGGAATATGATTTTACACTTAATTTTGCCTTTTGGGGTTGTTTAACATGTTATTTAATATTTTGAGCTTTAAAATACATTCCCTCTCCTAAACTACACTAGTATAGATAAGTTTGTCCAATTAAGACGAAAATTCACACATAAACTAATTTTGGTATGTAGATTTCGAATTTGGGGTTTACTTCCACTTTTAAAGACATTTAGTATTTTTTAACACTCTTGGATCTTATTCTAATTTTCTTTTCCAAATAAAATCAGATAGTTATTATTATGCAGATAATGTGAAACTTGGCATCCAATGCAATTGGGACCTAAGGAATACAATTTTCACATTAGATCTGGATATTGAAATTTATTTTTATGAGTTAGGGTAGCATTAGGAATTTTGTCTTATTAGAATTTTATTTTTTAAAGTAATATATATTTATCTTCAACACTCACTTAACTGAGTCCTATTAATTTCACATTGTTACAAAAAGAGTTATATTTTATTATCATACATGAAAACCCACATTTTCTTAATTAACATATTTATCCATCTTTACTTACTAACTATTGCTCCAAAATGTATTATCATTTTTATTTAGCCATTATGTTAGCAAAGAAAATATGTATAACATATTTCATGATTTTATTTACATGTTGGAATATAATTAAGTTATTATATAAATGTGTTTAAATTTTTATCCTTGTTTGGTCAAGTCTAGACAAACCAATCTTACCATATTTCTAATCGTTAAATAGGGTAGGATTCTATATTTTGGTTCATTAGAACGCTCCACCCTTTAAAATGATTTCATCCTCAAAATCTAATCATCCATGCTTATCAATCACCTACACTCCATCCCTTAAAAGGATTTAACCTAATAATTCAAAGAACCTTATAGGTACAAAGAATAGTCTCATGTACTACATTGCTTTCATCCTCTAAGGTATCATGCAATTATGGGAGCATATCTTTAAAGTATAACTAAGAGATCATGGGTTACCTTCAACATGATCTTCTTCATAAACTTCTTGTCCATCCAAAGAAAAGACTCTTCCAACACATCTCTCAACAAGTCCTCTTCCATTATTGCCATTATCTAAGGAGGTTCCTGAGGTTGTTGTTGAGCTGGTGCACGTTCTTCACAAAGCTGGGGGCATCTAGGTCAAATATGGCCATGCTCCTTGCAATGATGACATATTATGGGAGAGCTAGGTCAGGTTTTTCTTGATTTCCACCATGAGAACACTTCCCGAGAGGATGGTAACTATTACACTTAGAACACTTGTCCTTCTTCTGATCATCACTTGAGAACTTTCTCTTCTTGTCATGTTCCTTATGTTGATATCCTGGATAAGACTCAAAAGCTAAAGTTTTGTCAACCATCTATTGAAAAGTTAGGGGAAGTTGTGGGACAAAAGCATGGCCCACATTACAGTTGAGTCCTTGTAAGAATGGGTCAGCCCTATGATCCTCACTTAAACCAGAAGCATAACGTTCAAGAAACAAGAACCTTTGCACATATGCAAAAATAGAAAGGGAACCTTGATTCAGACTGTAGGATTCTGGTTGCTTCTTCTTTAGGGTAGAAATGCAGATGTAATTTCCATAGAATAGCACCAATAATTATTTTGAGGTCAAAGTAGACATGTCACGAGTCTGTGCTATCCCATTCCACCAAACATGCACAGATCCATCCAACACATAATAAGCAAACATGACCTTCTGATGTAGAGGACACACCATACCATCAAAAGTCAGCTCTATGGATAAAACCTAGTCATTGGCTTTATCGACTATATCTAATTCCCCTTCGCTCTTGAAATAGGGTGGTTGCATCTTCATGAAATTAGTTAGAGAGTACTCCTTTGTCTTATCAGACATAGGAGGAGTGTTTAACTTTGGTGAGGAATTGTCACAACAAGGCTAAGTCAGGAGAGATGACAATAGCCGCATTAGCAACTTCTGAGATTGGGGTATCCTGACCCACTAATGACTGACTTCCAATTGGAGGAGTAACTTGAGACACCAAAGGGGTAAAGCGAGGATCCATCATCGGCAGTCCATACTTAGGGTTCTGGGGTGTCTCATAACCAAGTAGGTTATCAACAGATGAATTATCTTTGGTCATAAGGGTATGCCTGCACAAGGCAAGGGTACTAGGTATAAGAAACCTATAAAAAAGGTAAACATCCTAAGGGAGACATGATTAAAGTAGTTAGATTAATCAACCAATAATAGCTCTGACACCATACTGTAAGGAGTGGGACCCGAGAGGGGATCCACTCCATACAAAATTAAATAAAAAGGAAACATCCCAACAACCAAACACACACCTAATTTTTTTGCAAAATAGATGATAATCCAATTTATTCAAAAGTAGGTTTCAAGATACCAAAATTAGCAGTGGAAACTAAAATATCTAACTATAACAATGCTTGATATTATCACCACATAGGGTGATACATAAGAAAACTAAACTAAATATAGGACCAGTAGAGGGTCATCTAATCACCTCGAAAATATCTCCAAAAAGGTTCAACTACACTTCAAGATGTCCCTGTCCAACTTGGTTAACTTCTCCTTGACCTACACCCGGGGTTGTAAGTGTACCCCAACAAAAGGATAAAAGTGTATGAATCAACATAAACACTGGTACGAGCATATTAAATCAGGATTGAGCAATATAAGGAATAAAGTATGTCAAATAAACTAGGCTTCCCATAGAAAAGGAAAGAACTACCCAACTCGGTATAAAAGAATATGAATTTCAAAATCCATTAAACCAACATAAAAGTTGTGCCACACAAGTACATATAAATTTTGGGCACAAAACCCATCACAAGAATATCAACCTACATGTATGTGAGATAAGCATATCACTAGAATAACATAAATAACAATGGCGGCCAAGGCTCACAACCTTGAAACCTGATAGAGAATGACATATTGTCAAACTCCCAATATATATAAAAGTAAGCACACAACCCAATTATGGGGCACACAATCTCCATCCCAAAAATATAACATGGGAACACAACCCAAAAACCAAAGTAATTATACTACTCTAGGGCTACTGAATCACAAGGGATGCATAATGTAGATGCAAGTATAAAGTTCAGTCTTTTATAGAATAAATAAATTTGCCATCGCAAAAATGGACAATAAAATCATCCACCATAAAAGTGGGTAAAATTAGGGTTCCATATCACAACAAGGAGCAACATCATTTAAATTTCACATATAGGGTCTCATCAAGAAGGAAAGTATAATTTAAACATCCAACATAGATCAAGAGTTCAAACAGAATGTTCATCAATATAGGGTGATCAAACTATCAGAATCAAAATAAAATCCTTCACACAAAATAAGTCTTAAAAAGAGAGATAAGTTGTGTTGGCTAATTTTTTCAAAGAGAGAGAAAATAGGTTTATTGAACAACAAGAATAATAGGAGATGCAATCACACCTCAAGCTATTTGTCAACTTGATAAAGGTCAACCCCTAATTCCAAGTTAGGGTTATCATCCACCAAACGTGGATTTTTATATGCAAATATTAGTTAGTATTCATATTATCAAGCCTAGATTAACTTTTTTTGTTTATGATTGGATTTATGTTATGAAATATTTTTGTTTAGATAGCAGATAAATTTTTGAATCTAACAATTTTTTTTGCAAAATTTTGGATATTCACAGAATTAGTTATGAATTAATGAATATACCATCATTTACTAACTTCTTCAAAAAGTAAACAACACTAAATGATGATATTTCCCTATCATGAAAATTGAAAACTATGCGAGCATGATAGCATATATATGCCGAACATGTAAGTGAGAAAAATCACTAATTAAACTCAAAACAATTGGTGAAATCACGAATATGCCCTAGCAGAAAAAGAAAGAAAAGGAGGCAAGGTGAGGGTAGAGAGGGGAAAGAACAAAGGGGGTCATCCCCTTCCTCTCAACACGCCATGGCTGCATGAAGCAACTTGAGCCGGCGGTGTGGATTTGGGAAAACCATGTGGGGTGACTCTCGAACAAAAACAACAAACTAAATTTGAAGAAGGGGTCTTGACAAAGCTTACAATGGTGTCAATTGTGGGAGGATAGGTTAGAGCAATGGAGAGAAGAAAGGCTTAGATGATAGAGAAAAACATGATCTTTATTGAAATTGGCATGAGAGGTAGACTTCTCGAGATGTGGCGTTGACGAATACACGATCCCCTATTTATAGGTTGGGGTATTAGGGCATAAGAACCATTATCTTGGAGATACTTGGACTCTAAGATTAGGCTATTCTAGAACCCATGATAGTAGGCCATGGGTTAGGTATGGTTAGATGTGGAATTGAAAAAGGAACTCATCGGCAAAGAAATCTTGTGAAACGATCGAGTGAGGCGAGAGAAATACAAGTTTTCTAGAGTTGTGTTTAACACACCTATTTCCTACTTGGGTTGGAGCTGGGAGACGATCTCCTGGTCATTTGATCGAGATCTGACAGTGAAGGTGCATGTGTGTATTCCCTACAATCAAATCTTTGTGTGACAGTGTGACATTTAATGCAATTCAAATTTGATTCTTTCTAATATGATGTAATATAATTTCTCTTTCTTTCTTAATTTTTTAAAGGGTCTAAACAAAGTCAAATTAATACAAAATTTTATCCTTAGACTAATTAATGTAGATTCCAGTTATGACATTGTTTTTAATTTTGGGGAGTTTTAGCATATTATTGACTAATTTTATACTATTCATATATTCTCTTTCCTTTATGAATTTTGAGGCATCTGGAAACACCAAAAAGATGAGAAACTTGGTCTACAAGTAAATCTAATCATGAGGAAAATGATTTTATAGTTAATTTTTCCTTTTGGGAATGTTAACATGTTATTTAACATTTTGAGCTTTAAATTACATTCTCTCTCCTAAACTACACTAGGATATATAAGTTTATCCAATTAAGATGTGAATTCACACATTAATAGATTTTGGTATGTAGATTATAAATATAGGTTTTACTCCCACTTTTGAAGATATTTAGTATTTTCCTTGAACATTTTTGGCTCTTGTTCTTATTTTCTTTTCCAAATAGAATTTAGATAGTTATTATATGTAAATAATGTGGAATTTGGCACCCAAGGCATTTGGGACCCAAGGAATACAATCTTTTCATTAGATTTGTATTTTGAGGATTATTTTTATAAGTTAAGGTAGCATTAGGAATTTTGGCTTATTATCATTATATTTATTAAATTAATATTTATTTATCATCAACACTCACTTAACTGAGTCCTATTAATTTCACATTGTTACATAAAGAGTTATATTTTATTATCATACATTTAAATCCACGGTTTATCAATTAACATATTTAATCCATTAATTCCATCTTTACTTACCAATTTTTATTTGAAAGCCTATTATTCATTTTTATTTAGCCATTATGTTAGTAAAGAAAATATGTGCAACATATTTCATGATTTTTTTACATGTTGACACATAATTAAGTTATTAAATAAATGTGTTTTAATTTTACCTTTGTTTGGTCATGTCTAGGCAAACCGATCTTACTAGATTTGTAATCGTGGAATAGCGTAGGATTCTAGGTTCTGGTTCGTTACAATATAGTATTTTTAAAGGTGATGTTTAGAACCGTTATCGGCCTGAAGAGAGTATTATTGAGGATTATTTGGCTTAGGAGGTTATAGACTTTTGCAATGACTTTATGAGTTGCAATGAAGCTCCTACTAATGAAAAGAATATTGGTCCCTACTCCAGCAAGGGGACTTTAGGAGCATGAGTGAAAGTAATTTGTCATGATTCATGGGAACAAGCAAACTTATATATTTTACACAACATTGATGAAGTGGATATTTATATCACCGAACTATCTGATTTTATCAAGACAAAATATCCAGGAGCCAGTTCAATGTGGCTTGTTAGAGAGCATAATAGGTTATTTATTAGGTTGTTTAAAGATAAATCTTTAGTCAAATATCTCAATCACCAAATAATATTTCTACGAATATCAAATGGCTTGACTTTAAACCAAAAATGAATGTTACATTTTTTTAACAGAACAATGTGTTACCCCTCTTTATACATTTTTGTAAAATATGTACAAAATATTGACCTAAGCTCGCAAAAATACCCCAAAGAAAGACAGATGAAAAAGAAATCATTCAAGGAGGTAACCTATATCTTTCTTCATAAGAATCCATCTCCTATCTACATGTAAACTCCTATCATACAAGAAAATTGGCTATTTGTGAAGGATGATTCCTTCACAAATGTACATTAACTCCTTCAAAAAAAAATCTATTGAAGGGCATTCCTTCACAAAAAGTCCTACTCTAAAAGACTCTAGCCTTCACAAATACTATTTTGAAGGACTATTTTACCTTCACAAAAAGACTTTCCCGGCCTCCCAAATACATTTGTGAAGGCTAATTTGAAAACTTTCAATGAGGTTCTAGGGCCTTCAAAAATACTTTTGTGAAGGACTATTTGACCTTCACAAAAAGACTTCCCAGACCTCCCAAATACATATGTGAAGGCTAATTTCACAACTTTCAATGAAGTTCTAGGGCCTTCACAAATATACTTAATTTACCATGAATTACAATTTTGATGTAAATTTATTTGTTTGTCAATGAGGTTTTAGCCTTCTTATATTTCATGAAGTGATATATTTGTGGCTTTTATCAGACTCAAATGATATTTTACTAAACTCATCTAGTTAATAAGACACAACAACCATAAAACATCACTCTTTTGAGACATTCCTTTTTATTTCACATAGAAAAATTGTTCATCACATCGGGAAGGACATGGGCCTTTTCCCTTAATCAATATAAATATATATCTACATTTTGACTTTATCACTCATTTAGCCAATGACAATCTTTGAAAATATTGAGAGGAAGCGTAGTGGTTATGAACATATTTTCTCCAATAATCCTCTAGTAATAGCCTTCAAAGAATGACTTAGATCCAACTTCTTTGCATTGAATGAGATATCAATGATCTTTACTTTTTGGACCATCCTTTCCAATCTTTTGGTTTTCCTCATCCATCTAGAAGTAACCCTCTCCATATATAAGAGTGCCTAAACCCTGATAGCACACCAATAAACCTGCAAACACAAAACCAATTACAAAGCAATAAACAAATGTGTATAATGAGGAAACCATTAATATGCAATTAAAATTTCCTAGCTACTTCATCCTCGCTTTTAAGTCGTTGGCCCATTGTCTTTGCTTAATTGATAGAAAAGTGCAAAATAAAGATGACAAAAAGAGTTGGAGATAGAAGAGAATTGCATAAGCGAATGAAACACAAATTTGTACTTTGATGAATATTCCAAGTGAATTGCTTGCAGGAACCTTGTGTAACTATATCTACGGAGGACATTGACCAGTGATTATTCGACATAGCAACAACATAGAATTTAACGTCAATAAATTCTAAAATTCGTCCACTGAAATAATGAATGAGTTGTTTTCTAACAATTGCATTTGTATCGGCCTCGTGAGAAAACCAATGGGTGAATCCATGTAGGTAATGAATCAAGAAGGATGGTATATGTTGTACTCAGGAGAATGCCACTACTACTCTGGCAGTGTAATCATGGGGAGCTTGATGGACATGTTGAAGGAGACATAGTTGAAAGGGTCCGGTGAATCCTGAACCTACTGAGTTGGCGGATGATGGAAATAGATAAGAAATAGAAAGGCGGCAAGCTTTCAAACCATAATAAGCGTAGAAAAGCCAGGCTGGCGATTAAAACAAACATAGCGGCTCCAATCAACAAGGTTTAGTGAGATAACATGTAGAACTCACATATTTCCAACATCACGTTGATATGTTTACATACAAACAAGGGTGAGGGAAGAGGGGGAATGGAAGAGAAACTTGTGACACTTGGATAGGTTTATCCTTGGGGTTCTGCTGTTAAGATGTATATCTTCAATCATATGACAATCAGATGATTTATGAAAGTAACGTCCAACCATGCTCTCAAGATAAGAAGGGAATGAATATAAATTAATTTCTAAACAAAATTATTTAGATTGAATGCATCAAATCTGTTGAATCTATAGGAAAAGGACCAAGATTATACGTCTCAATAATTCATGCCCCTGTAAGCAAGTTAAGAAAGATTGGAAACACAACATAGTCAGTGAACTAATGGAACTTGCATACCAAATTTTAAAGGTAGATGGGGCTATAAGACATACATGATGAGGTGATATTATACCATTACTTCCGATCAATAGCACCATATACACAAAATGTATATGAGTGATCTAGCAGATAGAAACACACATTTGTGGGCTAGTTACGGCCATGACAACTACCCCCATATCAATATGTTACAAATCAGAATAAGATGACTGGATATATTAAGGTGGACCGACGTTCTCTGTCGTCAGAGAGACATTACTCTAGGATAAGGAAGCAAATCAAGAAATTTGCAAGCAGAGAAGACAAAACCACTACCACTCTGCCATAGTCATCATGTCTAGTCTCGCTAGCTTTGTGCATTGAACCTGCTGTAGCTAATGAAAACTATGTTGGTATGTATGCCCAATCATGGGATGATTGGTGGGATACATTAAGATTGATTTGATAAACATCAAAGGCAAGCTTCCAATTCTTTCTGGTTCAGTTATATGATATAATGATAGAACAGATTGAATGTCTAGAGAATGACAATACTCAACGACATATGCTTTCAGGTTCAGGACCTGAACGATGAGATCATACGGATGGTAAGAGGTTGAACATTCTTATTATGTCCCTAGTCGGATGTCATTGTGGAAGGTAGATAGATAGCAATGACACACAAAACTAGATTGTGGTGTTGGTTGATGATAGAATATCGTTAGTCATGATATGGAGATATCAAACCAAACACATAGGTACTTGTTAGAGAACAAGTGTACCAGACAGACCCACCGTGAGTTTGACACATGGAACCATGACATGGTAGTCACAGTCAGTTCTTACAGTGATGGTGGTGAGTGTGATTCTTTGACCTAAAATCACTACACTCAACACATGTTGTTGGGTATACTTTGACATCATCAAACGCAGCCCTGAAACATGAGTTGTTATAAAGGTGATGATTGGGTGACTTTGACACATGGGGCTTTTGAGGGGTGAGTGATAGATATGGGATTTGTCCCTCCTGAGGGAGCTTGATATCTATGGCCACTTGATGAGTAGGATTGAGATAGGCGTGCACGCATGTCTGAATCAGTAGTGATATTGATGTCATACATATCTCCTCCAATCTACTCTGAGATCAAGAAAGTAAATGAATGTTGACAGGATGACTGTTCCATGCCTCGAGTTCATTCGGGATATCAGTGATAAAGGAATTATACATTTGTTGTAACACCATTCACAGATCGTAGGATTGAAAGTTGTTCTCCAACTTTCTTTTTCACTTGGGTAGCACTGATGTGTGACTAGACATCGCTCTTTGCTTGTGAAGTCATAAGTCTTATAGACTTTCATTGCCAACATGAAATGGACTTGCATGGTCACACACATAGGATTTAACCTGGAAGAGGAGTTTATCCACAAACGATGTTTAGATTGATTGCTAAAGGAGTTTAGTAGTTCAATTAAACACTCAATTAATTGATAGCTCAAAATCATAGTGTTCAAGGTGTTGGACCAGATGATTAAGAGTATCGAATTGATTGGAACTGCAATTGACTGATTTGCATAGTCTACTGCCCCACCGATCGGCTCACAGGGTTGAACTGATCGTCTCAGGTTGATGAACCGATCGGCTTAAGTGGTGAGTCGATCGGCTCATATGTCAATGAAACGATCGTCTCAATTGTCGAACCGGTCGATTCATGTGACCAACCGAGATCGTTTGGAAAGTCAGAAGACTATTTTTGCAAATATATATTTGTTTCACTTGTACAAATTTGATTTGGACAAGGACTAATATTTGATTAGTTGGAAACAAACATGGAAGTCAATTCGAGTTGGACCAGGACCACGAACCGATCGGCTCATGCTTGAACCGATCAGCTTAGGTGTCCCAACCGATCGGTTCAGGCATGAACCGATTGGCTCAGGTCCCCAACCAACCGGTTCATGCTTAAAACGATCGGTTTAGCTGGCGTAGTTGGTTGTTTTATGGAAAATATCGAACCCTTCTACTCCTACTTTAATCTCGCATTGCCCGGGGTAGAGAACCCTATCACATGACCCTCCTATATATAGGGGTGTTGGGGGCTTCTTAGGAACAACAACTCAGAACACCAGTTGCTCTGCAAAGTTGTCGTTCTCTCTGATTGTGGTGATCGAGAGAGTCCGAGCAAGTCCTACTCGATAAGGGAGGCACAAAAATGGAAAGACAACTGTAGAAATGCAACTAGTTGCAGGAGAGTGTGTCGGTGAATAGTATGCCGACAGGAGGGTACGACTCCTTCTGATTTCTTGTGGGACAAGGAGATCAGAGTTCTAGGTGGTCCGTGTGGACTACTTCAGAGGCGGGAGACTTCTGCCACTCAGAGGACAACTGTCAATCCCGACAGTCCCGGTGAGACCAAGAGCTGCACATGCACTATCCAAGACCGGAGGTGAAGACCACACAAGCCACGAGCTAACATCGTCTAGCAAGCCTCGGGACAAGGTATGCCTCTACAAACCATCCTTCCTACTGTATAGACGTTGACGCGATTCCTTTATTCTGGGTTTGGAGGAGAAAATTTTTGTTTCCGCTGCCTTCTCTTCCTCCCCTAAAACCCAACAGTGGTATCAGAGCCAGGTCAACTGCTCTATACTTTAGGATTATCGATATGATCGATTTTGGTTTGTCGCCTTTAATTATTGAATACGATGTGAATAATATTGGCTTTATGCATGTCCAATCTTAAATCCACAAACCCAAAATACATATATGATATGTAATATGAATGCACTCGATACGCGTCACCCTTAAACGAGTTTTGTGGTAGATGTATAGTGTGGTTATGGCCAATAAACACTATTTATGTGTTCTTGGTTGAATGTAGTTGTTTGCATCTCAGTCTGCGCACCGATTCCCTCTCTCTTATTCCTGATGTAACTCGAGATAACTCGAGATTTCCTTTCTACCTTTGCTCCCCCCCGAATGTAACTCGGGGTTTCCCAATTTAAATGTAAATAGGATAGATCCATTTATTTCCTATTATGCAAAAGAACGGAGGACAATCTGACGACAACTGAGACGATAGGTTCAAAGAGTGCACCGATCGGTTGGCGATCCAGATGACCAGTTCGAGGAGAGAGATGAGCGGGTGGAGGCCATGAGGAGATGTACGACGACCAGGTGAACCGATCGGTTGGAGGAGCCAACCGATCAGCTGGTGGCACCCAGACGACCGGCCAAAGCGAGTAGGTCATTCATGTGATGAGTTGATCAATACGGATGGCTATAGCACTTCATCATGAATAGGTTGCATGTGATGTAGACCTAGATGACCATGATTCCTCTTGGCTTGAGGAATCATAGTAGGATGGCTATAATCATCGCTTTTATCATTTCACATGTTTTTGTGGGATATAGCATGTATATGATACGTACTATATATTGTGGTGATTGGATATGTATATGTACCTATAAAAACCAAACCCCTCATTAAATATTAAAATTTTAGATGCCTTCCAAATGTGACACACGTGAAAAGCTTGATCGGCCAAGTGTGGGCATGCCATAGCATGGTGCATCGTCTATCTCGTAGAAGCGTGAAGGATGAATATGTGGGTCTGCCCTAGCAGGGTGCATATTCATCGTGTTGGCTTTGGGTTGGACTTAACAAGGTGACCTAGATAGGATCTAGCACCTTGAGGCATGGAGGTGATCATGGCAAGGAGTTGCATATGACATCTTTCAAGAGTTGCATATGATGCAATTGGCAAGAGTTGCCTACCTAGAAGATCTAAGTTGCGGGTGACAACCCTAGTTGGTCCATGACTTAGAGGATTTGAGGATCTTGACCCACTACAAGATTGTACGCTGCAATTTTCTGAATTGATGGTGAGGGCTATCAATTTGAACAAAAATAGTGGGAACGATAATTAATTAAAGTCCTAATTATATCGTAAACCTTTCAAATCAATCAAATAAGTCAAAATTGAGTTTTGGACTAAATTGCATATATATTTCCTTTTGTAGTACAAATGACAACAAACAAAAATCACTTTTCGTTGCGATTGGTTCTTGAAAAGGACAAGATGAATGGGACCAACTTCCACGACTGGTTTAGGACATTGAGAATTGTTCTCACTCAAGAGCGAAAGCTCTATGTCCTGGATACTCCAATTCTAGAGGAACCTGCTCCTACTGCAACAAAGGCAGAAAGAGATGCTTACAAGAAGAATTTTTAAGATGCCATTGATGCAAAGTACTTGATGTTGTGCTCCATGAACCACGAGTTGCAAAGACAACATGAGAACATGGGTGTCATTGAGATGATTCAGCATCTCAAGAACATGTATGAAGATCAAGCACGTCAAGAGAGATATGATGTCTCCAGGGTGTTGTTCAAGTGTGTCATGACAGAAGGATATCCAGTTGGTCCTCACACACTCAAGATGATTGGGTATGTGGAGAACTTGACGAGACTGGGATTTCCCCTGAGCCAAGAGTTGGCTACTGACGTGATACTACAATTTTTTCCAGAATCCTACAGTCAGTTTGTGATGAACTACAACATGAACAACTTTGACAAGTCGTTGACAGAGTTGTTAGGCATGCTGAGGACAGCCAAGGCACAGATGAAAAAGGACAAGCCTAAGTTTGTGATGATGATCAGCAACAAGAAAGGCAAGACCAAGCGCAAGGCCAAAGGCAAGGCTAAGAAAGGTTCTGATGCTAGCCAGCAGCCCAAGTCATCTTCAACTCTCAAGGCCAAGGGAGGTGTGACCAAGAGAGGCAATTGCCACCATTGTCAAAAGTCAGGACATTGGAAAAGGAATTGTCCACTCTGTCTGGAAGAACTAGAGAAGAAGGAGGCGACAGACGTCTCCACCTAAAGGTGTCATGAAATAAACTTGTAACACTTTTTGAGGTATATGATACCAAGATATAAAGTGTAAAGCACCCAATAAATGGGGCAAATGTTGCCGCCATAGATAGGAGTACTTTAGTTTATTTTCAGCCTTAAAGTCATTGATTACACCCTTTTTAGGGTTATTTATGGCCAATATTTTTTTGTCAAAACTACCCTCTAAATTGTTTTCCCTATCAATTTTGTTATGTTTTGAACAAAACTAAACTGTTTATTCTCTAACCGATTTTTGCATCCTTTTGCAGAGTTTTTCCTTGTCTTTCCACAAAAAAGGCCTATCCCGGCCTATGAATGACGTTTACATGCATCGACCCTCCTACCAGTCGCTCAACACACTCATTACCCATCGTGCAGCAGCCGGATACAGCTGTCGCGCGACACGGGTGTGTCGCGCAAGAAGATCCCGTCGGGCGATACGCTGCTTACCCGACAGGGAGTTGTACCCGCCATGACTACTCTCCCGATGTAGCGTGTCATGTGATACGAGCCACCCACCTGCAGGCTCCCACCCTTCACGACTACCCGACACGCTTGCAACTCGGCACCCACTGTTTCGGGCGACACGCATGTCGATCATCCCCAAATCCGCACTAATGGAGCCAATGGAGGACACATGGCGCCCGGAGAACCGCAACTTCTTCCAAATGTTGCCTATAAATAGCAGCTACAGGACTCCGATTGGACAGGTCAGAACCCTAGAGAAAGTTAACTTTGGAAAGCTTCAGGAGCTAGTGTGACGCGTTCTAAGGGCGTGTCGGGCGATACTAGGTGAGCACACCCCCTACCCGAGAGGGGTGGGAGTGGTTCACTTAGAACTCGTCCCAGTAGCCGCAGCAACCCGATACGACCAAGAAGGCCACCCGATGTGTCGGGTTCCTAGATGGGCTCTTGCCCGAGACGGCTCGCCCCTACACCTGATACAAGGAACCCAAGAACCTAATCTATCTTTAACCCGGCACGATACCGAGCTCGATACGGATTTCCCGTCACGGTGTGCCGCCTGAGAGGGTGTTACCGTGATATGGCTGTATCGGGTAGTGAACCTTGGCCGTTATGCCTGCCTGTCACTTCCTGTCACCCGACAGGGGCTGGTCGGTCGACACGGGCATGTCGGTCAGAGCTCCCGCCCGGTATCAGGTTAGAGACACCTTAGGGGTCTACTGTTGTATATCGCCCTCCTATATTAAGGAGGTGATACCTATCTTCCCTTTTTACAGTCATTTACTTTCATTTATTACGCAATGTAACTAAAATCTTTTATATAATACTCATGCTAATGGAATTAGTGGAGTTTTAATACCTATTGTTCTGTGTTTGGCCCCCTTTTGTTGGATGATTTCTTTTTTTAGCATTTGAACTCTAGCTTGTATGCTTGGATTATGTTTTGACTGGCTATCAAATCGTGTTTCATGTTCCAACTCCCTCAAGAGAGGTGTTGTAACTCTAGTGTTTGGTCCGATCAGGGAGTACGAGAGTACCTAGGGTCGGAGTTGCTTTAGTTATCTTTCCACTCCAACCCAAGTCTGCTACCTTTGAGAGAGGGTGTTGGTGCTTAGTTGGAGGTACCCTCTTTGAGAGAAGGGATACTGGATGTTTTCTGCTACCGCTTGTTATGCCTAAGTTTTCTTCCTTCATTCCTTGCCTAGGAAATAGTGTTATCTCCTCAGGTTCCGTTGCACAAAACTCCTAAAAATTGATAAAATGCCAAAACCTTAAATCTTCCTTGTAACTCCAGTTGGAGATAGCTTTTTATTTATAATTCTTTCTTGTGGCATTTTGTTTCCTTTTATTCTTTTGTTTTACCGTTCTTGATCTACCGTTCCCTTGGGAACATTTTCTTACCCTTCTTTTACCGGAGTGTAGAGTGTTGATTCTGCGTTCTTAGCATGACCACCCTTGTCCCTATGGTTCGACCCCGATCACTACTTCAGACCCCGTTATCGTTGTGGGGGCCTGAGAGTCGGGTTATTTAAAAGTCTGACTACTTCAAATCTGCTCCTTTTGGACGCGCGATTTAGGCCAGTCAACTTTTTGGCACCGTTGCCGGGGACAAGGCAAAATGGTACTGTTAACGAACCTGAATCCACTAACTACACTCCCATGCCTCAAGCTTAGTAATAAGCTTGATAGCATAGTTTCTTTTAGTCTTCTAACCTGAATGTGTACAGAATAGTTTGTTTCATTAACATAAGTTTTTTAACTTGATCATACGTTCTATTCAGGTACTCAAAGAAGAAGCACTCTATTTGGTTGAACACCGTTCATCATGCCACCTTGTGTGGAACCACCTCTTTCCGTAGATGAGCAGAATGTGAGAGTTGGACCACACCACCCACCTCCACCTAGAACAGAAGAAGATAGAAATGACCGTTACAATGACGACCACCTTTACGAAGAGCCTGAAGATCCTGAACCAGAATAACCTGGGGATGATCATCATCATGAGGGACATCATCATCGCCATAGGCACTGAAGGAATCATCATAATCAAGAGTGGAATCATAGAGACAGTGATAGTGAGGATTCCAAAGAAGAAGAAAAGACTCTTCGGGAGTTGGCAGCTACAAAAGCCAACAACTCAAGATGCCCAGTGGTAATCCCAAGGTTTGATGTTGTAAACTTCAAGTTGAATCCAGCTATGATCTCCATGATTTAAAATAAAATCTTTAGAGGAAGTTCCAAGAATGACAACCCCTACCATCACCTCAATGCTTTTAAAAATATATGTGACACCATCAAGATGAGGGGAGTGCCACAAGAAGTGATCTACTGCAAGGGTTTCATTTTCTCCTTGGAGGACAAGGCATTGTCATGGTACCTTGGACTACCACATCAATCTCTGAACGAATGGAGTTCTTTAGTGGATGCTTTCGTAAACAAGTTCTACCCTACCGAGAAGACTGTCAGGAACAAGCAGAAGATCACATCTTTCACCCAGAAGCTAGGAGAAAACTTGCATGAAGCTTGGGAGAGATACCAGGAGTATCAGAGGGACTTCTCTCACCACAACTACAAGAAAGGTTTCCTGATAACAACATTCTATAATGATCTGACTCCTGAAGAAAGAGTATCGCTAAATGCAGATGTCGAAAGCGACTTTCTTGGGAAGAAGCCCAGTAGGTCTAAAAAGATCATTGAAAACATGGCTAAACTACAAGCCGGGACTGAGTACGACAGGACCGACAGAGGACATATTAAGAAAGCCACAAATGAAGGCCCGTCAATCGAATCCAAGGCTCTTGAGGCAATCACGTCTCAGATACAGAAAATAGCTAATGATGTCAGACAGCTAAAAGAGTCGGGAGGAAAGGGCAAGAAATAGCTAGAGAAGGTGATGAAGTGTGTCACCTATGGTGAAGGAGGAAACAGAATAGATAATTGTGTATATACTCAACTTGAAGAGTTGAGCGGTAGAAAAACTGAAGAGGAGGAACTGAGAACGCCTCTTATGTCAATTTCAAGAGGCCTGATCACCCAGGTTTTAGTTATGGCAATAAGGATGCCGTAGAGAATTCGCATCAATTGAATAATCCACCCAAGCAACCACCCAATTTTGATAAGAGAAGCGGACAAGGGCAGTTAGTCAAGACCAACTCTTTTCAGACAAACAAAGCTAGTTACCAAGTCTAATGAAAGTTCCAACCCCGTCAAGTAGCTAACATGAGTCAAGGGCAAGTGGAGGGTCAAGGGAAAAGCCAGATGAAAAACAACAGCCAGCCGGACTTGGTGGGTCAGATTTTTGACTTCATCAAGAGACAAGACACTATAAACAATCAGCTAGCGCAAAGTGCACTATCAAACTCTGGTGTACTTAATACTATGTAGGTCCAGATGGTGGATATGCAAATGCATCAACGCCAAATATACCAACAGCTCGCTTATATGGAAGAGTTGATGAAGAATACTTCGAGTAAGATACCATCTAACACGGAATTTGCCAAGATGGCAGTCTTAAGATTGGGAAAAATGGTGGAACGCCCTGAATCGGCCAAGCCTGAAGAACCAGAGCCCGAAGTTGCTGTAGAAAAATCAGCTGAAGGAGGCAGCCAACAAGCTTATGTCAGAGAACCGGAACCTATGGAGAACTTGTTCAGAAAAAGGAGTCAATACTCTCCGAGAGTGCCTTTCCACACAAACTTATAAAAGCACATCTTAAGAAGAGATATGAAAGGCTTATGGAGTCAGTGAAAAAGCTCCATCTCGAGGTGCCATTTCTGGATGCCTTGGAAGAAATGCCAACTTATGCCAAGTTTTTCAAGGACTTGGTCACAAAGAAAAGAAGAGGAGGAAGGATTGAAATGGTACATCTAGCCAGTATGTCTACGGCCTTCGTTAAAGCTGGTTTAACAACAAAGAAAAAGGATCCTGGAGCCTTCACTGTACCCTTTGTTGTAGGTGATAACACCGAACGGAAGGGTCTAGCTAACTTAGGGGCTAGAATAAGCCTTATGCCCTTAAGCCTCACACAATGATTGGGACTGACTGACATCGTCAGAACCAACATGAGAATCGAGTTGGCAGATCATTCCTTCAAAAGACATGTGGGGGTAGTTGAAGATGTTTTGATTCGTGTAGGGAGGTTCTTCATCCCATGTGACATTGTTGTCAGTGACACTGTTGAAGACCCAATGTGCCCCATCATTTTTGGATGCCCTTTCTTGGCAACAGGGAGGGCATTGATTGATGTCGCTGAAAGTATCATAACTTTAAGAGTCAGAAATGACCACATTTATTTCAAAGTGAAGGACGCCATGAAGGGACCATACATGTTAGAGTCTGATTACTTCATGGATAGCTAGTACCAATACTGCAAAGAAATAAGAGAAGAGACTGCAGTTGTAGACCCTCTTATGAGGGCGTTAAACAATTATGATTCAGAAACTGAAGATCCTTAGGTTGTTGAGATCCTCGATTACCTAAATCAAAATGAATAAGATCTGAGTGAGGGTGAGGAAGTTATAGAGAAAGTCAAATATGCTTCCCTAGAAACACCACCAGAAGAAGAGAAGGCACCTATGCCCAAACCAGAGCTGAAACAGTTTCCGGAAGGTTTGAAGTATGAGTTTCTCGATCAAGAGGAAAGAAATCACATTATAGTTAACGCCAGTCTGACTGAAGAACAATTGGAAAGACTTCCCAAGGAATTGAGGCTCCATAAACAAGATATACACTATTCAGTAGAGGATATCAAGGGCCTTAACCCTGCTCTGTGCATGCACCACATAAATCTAGAAGAATATGCCAAACCCTTGGTCCAACCCCAAAGAAAGCTGAACTAGATGTTGAAAGAGGTTGTAAAGAAGGAAGTTATCAAGCTGAGAGATGCAGGTATTATCTACCCTATCAGCTATAGCAACTGGGTAAGCCCCATTTATGTTGTACCAAAGAAAGGGGGTATGACGGTTGTGAAAGGTGAGAAGGGTGATGAAGTAGTCGTCTGTGCTGTCACCGGATGGAGAATGTGTATATACTACAGGAAGCTAAATCAAGCAATGAAGAAAGATCATTACCCGCTTCCCTTCATCGACCAAGTACTACAAAGACTAGCATATCATGAGTATTTCTGCTTTTTAGATGGTTATTCTGGGTTCTACCAGGTCCCTATCCTATCGGATGACCAGGAAAAGACCATGTTCACTTGTCTTTATGGTATGTATGCTTTTCGAAGAATGTCATTTGGACTGTGCAACGCTCCAGCAGCATTCCAACATTGCATGATCTCAATGTTCTCAGATTTTCTAGAAGATATCATACAGGTCTTTATGGATGACGTTTTGGTTTATGGGAAAGACTTTGATGGTTGTTTGAAGAACCTATCATTGGTCCTGCAATGCTATGAAGAAAAGAACCTAGTTCTCAACTGGGAGAAGTGCCATTTCATGGTACAAGAGGGAATAGTGTTGGGCCATAAAGTCTCCAAGAAAGGCATTGAAGTGGATGTAAGCAAGGTTGAGACTATTTCCAGACTACCCCCACCAAAGTTTGTGACAGGGGTACGAAGCTTTCTCGGTCATGTCGGGTACTATAGAAGGTTCATCAAAGACTTCTCCAAAATATCAAAACCTCTTTCAAACTTGCTGGTCAAGGATGCATAGTTCATTTTTTCTGATGATTGTTTGAAGGCTTTCTAGACACTGAAGGAAGCCCTAGTAACACCCCCTATTCTCCAAGCTTGGGATTGGGAGCTACCCTTCGAGTTAATGTGCGATGCTAGCGACTTTACTATAGGGGTTGTCCTAGGGCAAATAAAAGATAAGAAGCATCATGTAATTTGCTACGCCAGCCAAACTCTAGATGAGGTGCAAGTAAATTACACCACAACAGAAAAAGAGATGTTAGAAATTGTCTTCGTCTTTGAAAAGTTCAGATCTTATTTAATTGGGACTAAAGTGAAGGTTTACACCGACCACGGAGCAATACGGTACCTGATGAAAAAGAAAGACACTAAGCCTAGGCTGCTAAGGTGGGCTCTATTGCTCCAAGAATTTGATCATGAGATAATTGATAAGAAAGGCAAGGAAAATATAGTTGCAGACCATCTCTCAAGGATAATCTACAATGAAGAAGACCAGTTGCCTGTCAAGGACAACTATGCTGACAAAACCATGTTAATGGCTCAATCCGATGAGCCAAGTCTACCATGGTTTGTGGATATTTGTAATTACCTTGCTTGTGGGGAGTTACCTCTGGAAATAATGTACAATCAAAAGAAGAAATTCTTCTCATATGTAAACATTATTATTGGGATGATCCTCTACTATTTAAGAGGTGCTCAGATAATCTATATAGAAGATGTATTCCAGAGGAAGAGGTGCCAAACATTCTAAGGGAATGCCATTCCTCGCCTTATGGAGGACACTTGGGTGGCAGAAAGACTGCTTTTAAGGTCCTCCAGTCAGGCTTTTATTGGCCGACCTTGTTCAAGGATGCCCATGCTTTTGTAAGATCTTGCAATGAGTGCCAGTGAATGGGGAATATCTCCCGTCGAAATGAGATGCCACTCTCTGATTGGATTGAAGTTGAGATTTTTGATGTGTGGGGCATTGACTACATGG
Source organism: Alisma plantago-aquatica (assembly GCA_963693085.1). Lineage (NCBI taxonomy): Eukaryota > Viridiplantae > Streptophyta > Magnoliopsida > Alismatales > Alismataceae > Alisma > Alisma plantago-aquatica. The sequence goes on along the minus strand of OY856413.1, from coordinate 477,650,615 downwards.
GCCATTTTCCATCCTCTTTTGGCTTCATCTATATTCTTGTCATTGTCGACTATGTCTCCAAGTGAGTGGAAGCAATTCCTACCATGACTTGTGATGCAAAGGCAGTAATTAAACTTTTTACCAAGATCATCTTTCTAAGGTTTGGAGTTCTGAGGACCGTCATTAGTGATGGAAGCTCTCACTTTGCAGAAAGGCAGTTTGAATTGCTGCTATGCAAGTATGGAATCCATCACAAGATTGCAATGTTGTATCATCCCTAAATATCAGGGCAAGTTGAGGTCTCCAATCGGCAGATAAAGCAGATTTTAGAAAAGATAGTAGGCAAGTCCCGCAAGGACTGGTCAGCTAAGCTGGATGAAGCTTTATGGGCATATCGAACAACTTTCAAGACACCGTTGGGCACCACACCCTACCGCTTGATTTACGGGAAAGCTTTCCATCTTCCCTTTGAACTGGAGCATAAGGCATTCTGGGTGATAAAACACCTCAATATGGATAAGAAGCTAGCCGGGAAGAAAAGGTTTCTTCAGCTCCAGGTACTTGAAGAATTGAGACTTAGTGCTTATGAGAATGCCAGAATTTACAAACAGAGGACAAAGGTGTGGTATGATGCCCACCTGAAGAAAAAGGATGTGAGTGAAGGTGATAAAGTTTTATTATTTAAATCATCTATCTGTCTTTTTCCAGGAAAGCTACAAACTAGGTGGTCTGGACCCTTCACCGTGGCGAAGATCTATCCATCTGGGATGATGGAGCTATACGACAAAGACGATCTAGCAAAGGTCTTCCTGGTGAGCGGGCACAGAGTCAAAAGATACTATGAAGATGAAGCATTTGTGCGAAGATCGGAAATAGCACTACAAGAAGAAGAAGGATCTGTATAGAAGGACTTGAAGCCTGTCGAGCTGACGACGAAAACTACATCGCTCTTTGGGAGGCAGCCCAAATTTTTACTTTTCTTAGAATAGGATTTTATTTCCCTTTCTAAAAAACACTACGAACATTATCATTGTAATAAGGCCCGAGTCAGTGCATGCGCCACATGCACAGACTCTCTTGTTTTATGGGCCACCAGTTTAGTTTTATATATCTCTGATAGGTAATACTATCTGAGGCAGGGAGTCTTCTTTCCTACCAATGATGTTTTACCCATCAACGCTGTCTTTACCTCTGTTTTTCACCTCTACTTTCGATCTAAGTTTTACTCCTTTTAAAATTTTTGTATAGAATGCTCCTCATAGCGTTTTTCTACCTTGCTTCTTTAGCAATCTTGTCTTTTCTATCTATATCGGGCAGAGCTTACACGCAAGCACAACACACTCATATCGGGCAGGAAGCCCCGTGTCACACAAATGGCGCTCGTATCGGGCAGGCATTCTCGTGTCGAGCAATGTATCATGCAACACACAATCCGCAAAGCGTTCTTAAGAAGCCATATCGACTCTTGAAGTGATAGATTAGACCATGCATCAGGAATGATTTGTCTCTCTCCACGACGCGTGTCCCATTTTTACCTGATTTACCCCTGCTAGCAGTCGCTATAAATAGTGATTGTAGTAAACCGTGTCGGGCACTTGCATTTACTTTTCACCTACTCCCATATCGCGCATTCAACTCTCTCGCTTCATCTCTTGTGTCGGCCAACATTCCATTTGCTCCTGTGTCTCCCGTCATGACCTTCAGACGATAAAGGTATAACCTGATACATGTATCGCGCGAGTTGCCTGACACGCCTATCATGTCGTGTAACTCGTGTCAGGCATAGCGTATCCCATACTTTTTTGTTATACACGTGTCGGCCGAAAGACTTGAGTTCTTTTTCATATCGTGTGATGCACGCTTGTCACGCGACACACATCTATCGCGTGCCCGACCAATACTTGGTATCGGGCGGGACCCTTGTCGCCCAATTTTGTTTTAATAAGGTTTAGTGTGTATCGCCTTTAAGTTCATCCATATTGGGCGACACCTTTTCTCATGAGATTGTATCGGCCAAATCTTTGTTTTTACCATACCACCCCTATCACGCGATAAGTTTTGAGTTCTGACGCCTGTAGTCATATCAGCCTCCGATCTTGTATCGGGTGACATGTGTATCACGCAAGGGCCATATCGTGCAACTGTATCGGGTAGGTCCCGTTTTGTTAACGATGCACAATATCGGGCGCCATATCGGCCAGACCCCTATCAGGCGAAAGACTAATTTACCCCTTCCTGATATCGACTTGCTTATGACAGTCTTGGTGTAGTCTTAACCTATTTTGGTTTTTCAAGATATCACCTTCCTTGTATCGAGTGACACAACCTTGCCGCCCGATATCAAACACGGTGACCCATTCAGCAATAGTATTACTTAACATACTTTTGTTTGATATTTATAGAAATGGCCCACACAAAGCAGACAATCGTCCAAATAGACGAGCACGGCCGGAGGATCAACCCTGAGGCCATAGCAGAAGCCACTGCAGCCGGGCAGAAGCACCCGAACCCCGACTCAGCGGGGACATCTGGGGCCGAGAAGAGGCCATGGACAGATGCGGCGGCAACCCCTTCAATGGCAGCAGAACCTATGGCTCACTCTCCAAGATGGTTCGTGCCCAGGGACGAAGAGCATCAACAGAGATACAAAGAGTTGGCGGTCAAGATCTACTGACCAACTCGATTCACCCACCAGCCATCCTTCCACCACCTCGATATCTTCAATAGACTTGACAACATCTTGGGGGCTGCAGGGCTGAAGACAATATGCTTCATCCTATCTGGATCATATACTGAGCTCACAAAGGAGTACATGTCCTCCCTCCAGCGAGTCCAGAACAGGCCGGAGGAAGTGGAGAGATTCAGAGAAGTAGATCGGCTGCAGGGCCGGTTATACAACACTGAGCACAAGATCTTAGAAAAGTTGCTCAACAAGATATTCTCCTCCTTAGAAGCCAAGATGGAGATACTGAACAATGGCGCCAAGCTTGGCGAGGGTGATGGCTTCAACCCGGTTAGCATCTGGAAGAAACTGATCAGTGAATCAAACTACAAGCCAGGAAGCAAAGTGGTGTCCATCCACTCCTACTTCTGGAGGATCATCCACAAGATAGTGGCTTGTATCCTCTTCAGCAAGTATGAGACGAGCAACATCTACGTCGAAGAACTCCATCTCATGTGGTACATGATGGAGGGCAAGGTGGTCAATTTGGGATGCTTCTTGCTGAACAGGCTTTACCCCATAAAGGATGCCACAAAGGAGTATTGCATGGGTGGCATCGTCAATCTGATCGCGGTAGGGTTGGGGTACCCAAGGGAGCCGCACATCCTGTCAAGAATGAGAGGTGATGACAGGATCAACATGAAGTTATTGGAATGAGCAAACATTATCAAGAAGGAGGGCAAACGCTACTTTTAAAAGTTTGTAAGAACTTCCAAGCTTATTCCCCTCCCGATTTGCATCAACTATGATGTCGATCATCCCTGAAGCCGCGCTAATGGAGCCGATGGAGGACACATGGCACCTGGAGAACCACAACTTCTTCCAACTGATGCCTATTAATAGCATCTACAAGACTCTGATGGGACGAGTCAGAACCCTAGTGAAAGCTAACTTTGGAAAGCTTCAGGAGCTAGTGTGACGCGTTCCAAGGGCGTGACGGGCGATACTAGGTGATCACACCCCCTACCCGAGAGGGGCAGGAGTGGTTCACTTAGAACCCATCCCAGTAGCCGTAGCAGCCCGATACGACCAAGAAGTCTACCCGATGTGTCGGGTTCCTAGATGGGCTCTTGCCCTAGACGACTCACCCCTACACCTGATACAAGGAACCCGAGAACCTAAGCTATCTTTAACCCGGCATGATACCGAGTTCGATGCATATTTCCCGTCACGGCGTGCCGCCCAAGAGGGTGGTACCTCGATACGGCCTTATCGGGTAGTGAGCCTTGGTCGTTATGCTAGCTCGTCACTGCCTGTTGCCTGAAAGGGGTTGGCCGACCGACACGGGCATGTCGGTCAGAGCTCCCGCCCGGTATCGGGTTAGAGACATCTTAGGGGTTTGTTGTTGTATATCGCCCTCCTATATCAAGGAGGTGATACCTATCTTCCCTTTTTACAGTCATTTACTTTCATTTATTACGCAATGTAACTAAATTCTTTTATACAATACTCATGCTAATGGAATTAGTGGAGTTTTAATACCTATTGTTATGTGTTTGGCCCCGATGATTTCTTTTTTTAGCATCTGAACTCTAGCTTGTATTCTTGGATCATGTTTTGACTAGCTATCGAATCGTGTTTCCTATTTCAACTCCCTCAAGAGAGGTGTTGTAACTCTAGAATTTGGTCCGATCAGGGGTACGAGAGTACCCATGGTCGGAGTTGCTTCAGTTATCTTTCCACTCCAACCAAAGTCCACTACCTTTGAGAGAGGGTGTTGGTGCTTAGTTGGAGGTACCCTCTTTGAGAGAAGGGGTACTAGATGTTTTATGCTGCCGCTTGTTATGCCTAAGTTTTCTTCCTTCATTCCTTACCTAGGAAATAGTGTTATCTCCTCAGGTTCCATTGCACAAAACTCCTAAAAATTGATGAAACACCAAAACCTTAAATCTTCCTTGTAACTCCAGTTGGAGATGGCTTTTTCTTTATAACGCTTTCTTGTGGCATTTTGTTTCCTTTTTTTATTTTGTTTTACCATTCTTGATCTACCGTTCCCTTGGGAACATTTTCTTACCCTTCTTTTACCAGAGTGTAGAGTGTTGATTCCACATTCTTAGCACAACCACCCTTGTCCCTGTGGTTCGACCCCGATCACTACTTCAAACCACGTTATCGTTGTGGGGGGCTAAGAGTCGGGTTATTTAAAAGTCTGACTACTTCAAATCCAATCCTTTTGGATGCGCGATTTAGGCCGGTCAACTTTTTGGCGCTGTTACCGGGGACAAGGCAAAACAGTACTGTTAACGAACCTGAATCCACTAACTACACTCTCGTGCCTCAAGCTTAGTAATAAGCTTGACAGCACATTTTCTTTTAGTCTTCTAACCTGAATGTGTACAGAATAGTTCGTGCATTGTTATATCTGAAGGAGGCGCGCTCACCAGTTAAACCCTCACTGATTTATCACTATGCTCCTTTATTTATCTCACAACTCTAGGACAGAGTGTGGGGTATGTTTAGGGGGGTACTATATATCAGTGAGGGAGGTACTCATTTTGTCTTTCCTTTTTTCTTAAACATACTATGTGTATATATACATATACAAGTCTGATACAATATAGTGCATATACAACCCCTTGCCTCTATACAATTGTACAAAGACACTCTATAGTAAAAATCGGATACAGCTTCTCCCAACTTATTTTCTCTATGTCTAAGGTGGTGCAGGTTTTTGTTATGTTTTTCTAAAATTGCAATCTCAAATGACAAAGGCTACAACTTTTCTATGCCAATTTCAAAAAATAATCTTACAACAGCTAAGAGATGTGTATGTGAAGGAAAAAGCTGCCCAAACAGCAACTTGCTTTTGTTTCCCTACCCATCAAAAATCCTAAAAAGAGAGAAAAGCCTTATGAGAGTGAATAAAAGCATGAGAGTTGTGCCAATATATATATATATATATATATATATATATATATACACTTCTTTTTCCAAAAGTACTCATCTTTAGGCATGGTAGATCCGGGGCAGTGGTACGTAGGATGTGAAATTACTGCTCTAAAGCCAACTGGCTTGGACTGTAGGGACCACTCGCCCGTTAACGGACCCGTACCTGGATGGACTGATGGGAAACAAGAAAAACCCAAACATCCTTAAGCCTACCCAAAAACCCAACTTTTTATTCCCAAAAGTTGTTTGGTGTGAAAGCTAACTTCGGAATCATACACCTAAGTCTCGACAAAGCTAAAGAGGGAATTTTTGCTTAAATAAGGTAGAAAAAATAAAGTATGTTGTTCATAGTCAGACAAAATTTTCATTAAGACATCTCATTACTCGCTCAAACCCCTTATCTGAAGACTATGTCGGGTTCTGAAGAAGTATCGCAAAACAAATCCTTAAAATATGTGCATATTGATTGGGGACAATCAAAATGCTAAGTTTGGGAGAATTGATAACACCTTTTTTGGGGTTATTTATGGCATATATTTTGTTGTCAAAATTGCCCTCTAAATTGTTTTTACTATCAATTTTGTTATGTTTTGAACAAAACTAAACTGTGCTATGCTCTGACCAATTTTTGCATCCTTTTGTAGAGTTTTTTCTTATCTTTCCACCAAAAAGGCCCGTCCCGGCCCATGAACGGCGTTTACCTACATTGGCCCTCCTACCAGTCGCCTGACACACTCATTACCTGTCGCGCAGTAGCCCGATACAGCTGTCGCACGACACAAGTGTGTCGCGCAAGAAGACCCCGCCGGGCGATACGCCGCTTACCCGATAGGGAGCTATACCCACCATGATTACTCTCTCGATATAGCGTGTCACGTGATACGAGCCACCCACCGGTAGGAGCCCACCCGTCATGATTACCCGACACGCTTGCAACCCGACACCTGCTGTGCCGGGCGACACGCATGTCGATCATCCCCGAAGCCACGCTAATTGAGTCGATAGAGGACACGTGGTGCCCAGAGAACCGCAACTTCTTCCAACTTCTGCCTATAAATAGCAGCTACAGGATTCTGATGGGACGGGTCGAAACCATAGTAAAAGCTAACTTTGGAAACCTTCAGGAGCTAGTGTGACGTGTTCCAAGGGCGTGTCGGGTGATACTAGGTGAGCACACCCCCTATCTGAGAGGGGTGGGAGTGGTTCACTTAGAACTCGTCCTGGTAGCCGCAGCAGCCCAATACAACCAAGAAGGCCACCCAATGTGTCGGGTTCCTAGATGGGCTCTTACCCGAGACGGCTCGCCCCTACACCCGATACAAGGAACCCGAGAACCTAAGCTATCTTTAACCCGACACGATACCGAGCTCGATACGGATTTCCCGTCACGGCGTGCCGCCCGAGAGGGTGGTACCTCGATACGGCCGTATCGGGTAGTGAGCCTTGGTCTTTATGCCTGCCCGTCACTACATGTCACCCGACAGGGGTTGGCCGCCCGACACGAGCATGTCAGTTAGAGCTCCCGCCCGGTATCGGGTTAGAGATACCTTAGGGTCTGTTGTTGTATATCGCCCTCCTATATCAAGGAGGCGATATCTATCTTCCCTTTTTACAGTCATTTACTTTCATTTATTATGCAATGTAACTAAAATCTTTTATATAATACTCATGCTAATAGAATTAGTGGAGTTTTAATACCTATTGTTCTGTGTTTGGCCCCCTTTTGTTGGATGATTTCTTTTTTTAGCATCTGAACTCTAGCTTGTATGTTTGGATCATATTTTGACTAGCTATCGAATCATGTTTCCTATTTCAACTCCCTCAAGAGAGGTGTTGTAACTCTAGCATTTGGTCTGATCAGGGGTACGAGAGTACCCATGGTTGGAGTTGCTTCAGTTATCTTTCCACTCCAACCCAAGTCCGCTACCTTTGAGAGAGGGTGTTGGTGCTTAGTTGGAGGTACCCTCTTTGAGAGAAGGGGTACTGGATGTTTTCTACTGCCGCTTGTTATGCCTAAGTTTTCCTCCTTCGTTCCTTACCTAGGCAATAGTGTTATCTCCTCAGGTTGCATTGCACAAAACTCCTAAAAATTGATAAAATGCCAAAACCTTAAATCTTCTTTATAACTCCAGTTGGAGATAGCTTTTATTTATAATGCTTTCTTGGGGCATTTTGTTTCCTTTTATTCTTTTGTTTTACCATTCTTGATCTACCGTTCCCTTGGGAACATTTTCTTACCCTTCTTTTACCAGAGTGTAGAGTGTTGATTCCACGTTCATAGCAGGACCACCCTTGTCCCTGTGGTTTGACCCCAATTGCTACTTCGGACCCCGTTATCGTTGCAGGGGCTTAAGAGTCAGGTTATTTAAAAGTTCGACTACTTCAAATCCTCTCCTTTTGGACGCGCGATTTAGGCCAGTCAGGCATGTAATAGAGTTATGAACTGCTATTTCATATTTGCCAATAGATAGAAACACATTATTTTTGCATATTGTATGACAATAATGGCAATTAATAAAGTTGATGTTTCCTTATGGCAATGCCTTGTTTATCTTGTGATACTTGGTATGCATAAGATAAAATGATACCTAAAAGTTACTGATAACTCAAACAACGAATTAGCATTATCATGAGAAATTCATCTCTAGTTTCCATATGATGGATAAATCTAGACTCTTTTGGTCAGAGAACCAGTAAGAGACATGAATCTCTTAGACATGATTAATCAATCTTCACTAGTAGTAGTGGGAGAACGATTATCCTATTAGGTATAATACATATGATGTATTTTGATAAATGTATATTTATCCATTTTATTTATATATTTTTTGATATTTTTTAGGATTATTTTATTATTTATTATCTTAGTTTCATAATTAATTGTGCTATTTTAGATTTTTTTCTTTAATTGGAGTTTTAATTCTATTTTCTTGGGTTTTGTAGGAAAATTACACAATTTGCAACAGTCCTGAAATTCATATATACCCTACACCAAAAGTGACATAACTATTGCATTCGAACTCCAAATTGAGTGTACAAGTATTCATTGGAAAGAAAATTTAATTTCCTAAAATAAAATCCTATTAACTACTTTTGTGCTTTTCATAGGAGAGAAATATGTTCGAAATCACTCCTGCGAGAATCTGTATTAAAAGAAGTTACATGGTCAAGATAATTAAAGACAACCAACTTTCGATTTGACCAGATCTAGAAATTTCAAATTTTGGTCTCCCTCTCTTGTTTTCCCCTCTTTTGAGGGCAACCTACCCCCTCCCCCTCCTATAAAATGAGGGACTCTTCACTTGTAAAATGATTCTATTCTTCATTCTATTTCATCTAATTTTTAGTTGTAGACCATATCTTGTATAATGTTGGATCTTATTTTAGTTTGCATTTCTTATGGTCTTATTATGTCTGAGTAAATCTCTTTGGGGCATGGGAGTATCCCCTTAGCCCGATTCTATTCAATATAATCAATTATATTCCTCCATCAAACAAATGTTTTATCTCTATTAATGTGTGGTTATTTGGATGATTTGATATATTCTTATGGAGTGATATGACCGTGGATCTCTGTAAGAATGAAACAATAGTCCCTTAATTGCAATTATCATCTTTTCATCTTTTTAATCTTATTCTTGTTATAATCCTTGGTGATGCGGCCACCTGAGCCTTGGGTTTGAATGCCAGTTTGAATTCACATGCTTTTTGATATGACTGTGGATAATTGCATGTTGGACAGTTGGGCAATGATCGGTGAATGTCGAGACCAACGGGTTCATGGGAAGTCTGACCCTTGTGAGTTTGTCCATAAGGACATGTAAACACAAGGTCCTAATTTGATCCTTGGAGTTTAGAATTTGATTAGTTGAATAGGAATGTGGTTTTGGTGGTGATCTTCCGGACCCTAGATCTTTATTTCTTGATTAGTTAAATTTTATTTCAGCACTTTTATTTTTGTTCTTAGTATTAACAACTCTCTCAAATCAGGATTTAATTCTTGTACTTGCAATCGGATTTGGATTTCAACTTTTCTTTTTTTTCGTCCCTTGGATCAATACTTATCTATACTAAGTTGACTTGTTGTTCACAATAAGTTGACAACCGGGTTAGAAGGTTAAACTCTAGGACTTTTCCTAGTGATTGTTGTGTGTACAATGACGAGCTTCAATTTGGCACCGTTGTCGAGGACAACGGATTGTTTTCTCGAACCCCCAAAAATCTTTTGAAAAACTTTTTTTTGCCTTCCGAGTAACATTCCAGAAGTGCTACTCCTCCTTCTGCCGAGTTTCCATTCTGAAAGTTTGTTTTTTTCGGCAAATACGTTAGTTTGTAAAAAAAGTTAGTTTTGTAATTTTTAACCTTGTGTCATAATCCCTTATCTTTTCCTTTTAATTTATGGTCTTATACAAATCTTTAGTTCTTTTTTGAATTGTAAAAAAAACCTTTTCAAATGGAGTAGGCGTTGCAATATCCCCCCACAATGTTATTATTGTGGTCATTGCCACCATGCATCTCTTGCCTGTCCAACTTTATCCCATAGCACCCCTCTCTATGAGCCCTTTCATCCTGGTGGGTACAATGTAAATCCTTATTTTTCTGAGAACCAATATGGAGAACCTTGCTATCCATATTCTGAGAGAGGGTACGACCAACAAAAATTTGGGGGAAATGGACCTATATATGATACCCAATATAATCCTCAAAAAGAAGAGAAACTTAAGTCCCTAGAGAAGATGGCAGCAAAACTCATAACTAGCCAAACCTTATTGGCCACCTTGATGAAAGCCCAATCCCAAAACCCAGATGTTCCAAATATGTTCCCCAATGACTCGGTGACACCTTGTAATATTGTATCTTCCCACCATGATGAGAGCAATGGAAATTACAATCCACCATCTTCTGAAGAATATTATGAGGAGCAACACCACAACCAACATACTGGGTACCATGACCAAGATCCTTATGGGGGGAATGGTGAGGATGGTAAATTTTTTTGGTTGTATGAATCTAATAATGAAAATCAACTAAAAGAGAAACATGGGACTTTAGAAAAAATGGTAGTAGAAGGATAGAAAAAACTAGAAACTAGCCAAGCCCTTTTAGCTACCTTACTAGAGCCCCAAGTACAAAAATCTGTGGAGGACTTAGAGCAACCTAAGATGGTTCTTCCCGAAGATGATGATTATCTAATTTTTATGTCATATACGTCGGATTCTAAAGAAACAATACATACCATGGGGTCATATTCTTGTGCGATGAGGACGTTGGCATTCCTACCCTTCCCTTGGAGACTTTATTACTCAAGTATGAAAAGTCAATCTCACAGAGTCGTCCTAAAGACCCAACAACCTTTCCCATCATTTGCAAAAGTCCAATTGTTATCGACGACCAATCCCATTTGGTAGGATCTATTCTGGATAATGAGCAACAAACCTCCATTGATGAAACGATTCCTCCCATTCTGCCACAACCAATTCCCATTCTACATAAGGATGATATAGAAGGGGAGCACTCCTTAGAAGAAATCCATATACCCCCTTCTGCTGACTGCAAGGAATATATCCCCATTTTTATCCTTCAAGAACCCTTGGGAAATCTTTGCATAGAGGAACTACAATTACCTACAATATCAACCATGAAATCCATCTATCCCAAGGTTGATTGCATGAATTTTGAGGAGAGCCAAAATATGTTTGATGTTGATTTAAATTTGTGTGTCCCTTTCATATTACCACCAATTTTTTTATATGTAGATCAATATGATAGAGGGAAACCAAAGCCTGATCCCCCACCCGATGTTGTAGAGTCGGCACCATATGTGCCACCCACTGAACACCCGCCAATCCCCCTCAAGCCACTCACATTTATTCCATTTCCTTTACTACTAACGGAAGATGTGTGGGTCCTTTTGGAAGGAGTGTGAGGCAAAAGACATTATGAAATCCTCTTTCAGCCTCTACGATCACCCATCAATTGGGTGTACCATGAATCTCCTTTGTTCAAAGCTACAACCATCATCAACATCCCCTTCAGCTAGACATTTTTTGAGCTACCAGGACCTCCCAGTGATCCCAGTGATTTTCTTCCCTCCATCCTAGATCTGCGTTTTGCTCGGGACGAGCAAAATTTAAAGTTCGGGGTGGAGGTGGGTGGTACGTACTCCTTCCACCTACACTATCTTATTTTTCTGAAATTTTTCATTATGTTATATAATTTAGTTTTAATTTCCTTAAAAAATCAAAATTTTTCAATTTTTTTAAAGTCGGCCAATGGTTGTATTTTCTGCCAAAATCAAATTATAAAGAAACTTTCCTACAAAACAAATTGTCACCAAAACATCTATGAGACTGAAATTTGCATGTTCCCTATGACCTAAATTAGCAATAGATTTGGAAAAGATGGAAAGCCTTAGAGTATCAATCAGAATCAAATGCAAAATTTTCCTATCTTTAGCATTGATTAACTGATCATTTCTATTTATGCAATGTATCTTCATGTTCTGTCTTACCAATGCTTCAAAAAAAAGTGTGAAATTCACACATGGGGACAAATAAATCTACTTGCCAAACCCTAAGTCTGGGGTGGCAAGCCCCTTCTCCCTCTCTCTTCCATACCCCTTGTAAATGTAATAGGGGCGTACCGCCAAAAGATGCCAAAAAAGAGAGCACACAAAAAATTGTGGTCAATGTAACTGCAAGTCCATAAATAATATCCCAAGTCGAATAGAGGAGGGATCCATCTTCCTCACCCTTTGGTTAGAGAACCAGTAAGAGACATGAATCTCTTAGACATGATTAATCAATCTTCACTAGTAGTAGTGGGAGAATGATTATCCTATTAGGTATAATACATATGATGTATTTACATACCTATTGGAGCAAATGCTAATACTTCAAGAAGTGTTTAGAGAATTACCAAATATGAATATCTTGAAGTGTTCAAGAATATCATAGATGAAGTACAAATTTGGTAAAGTGTTAATTCTTGATGAGATCAATGCATGAAATACTTGAACCAAATGTTTGAGATCCTTATGAGTGATCATGATAATGTATCATAGTGAGCTCATGATTAAGGCATGGTGATGTCTAAATCAAAAGGAGTCATACTCTAAGGAGTTAGAGGATGATTATCAAATAACTAATTTCTTCTTAAATAAAGAATACCCCACACTAATAAAGGACAGTAAGAATCACAAAGGGTTGTGAGTTCTTATATCCTCGACAGATGCACCTCGATTATCTATGTGATGACTTGGTCATGTGATGAATCAACTATCTAGATGAATACGAGGAACCGGATTTTGAGTTATGGTTTATGACCATTACATCCTAAATGACTTCCATGTGAACCATAAGGTATGACCTTGATGGTAGCACACATTGGGATGAAATCCATAAGTGCAAATGAGTCTTAAGTGTTAAGACACATGGATGACATTTTGAGAAGGATGATGCTTGTTGATTGCAACTTAATGACTAAGAGATTTGGGATACGAATACTAAAACTGCATTCCTATAAGGAATAAAATAAGGATGTGTACATGACACAACCTATAAGGTTTATGAATCCATTAATGCAAATGAAGTCTATAAGTTACAATGGACTAATCAATGTGATTGATTCAGTACAAGCAACTCAGAACTGTGCTCTTTACTTTGATGATATAGTCAAAGGGTTTGACTGATATGACAAAGATAAAGAAAGGATCTATGATTTAGTGGGAGCGTATTTGCATTCCACATGTTGATGTGAAATGGAAATGTTCTAGAATGGAAATCTAAAGTGGAAATTATCTTTAGGGAAGATAGAGATGTTTCCTATATGATAGGAATAGAGATCTATATAGATAGTTCTCGAAAACCTCTTGATCTGAAAAGAGAAAGCATACATTGGAAATCTATATTGAAGGATTCAGTGTGCACAGATTCAGTGGGAGAAAACTTGTCCATGTTACATGGAGTTGGTATCCTAAGGCCAAGTGTCCAATTCTTATGAAGAATGGGAACACTAAGAATAGACATGGATCTATCATGTATGTAATCATCCCATTATCTTGCATGTATGGACATAGCAAAATAAAATGCATTCATCATCTTATATGTAGGACATGACAATATGATGTGCTCATCCTGATAACTCGTATGTGGGACCTGACGAGTGGATGTCTATCTAGTTCCAGTAAGGGTTACTGGAATACCATAAGAACTTGATAAGTACTTGAGAAGTACTAGTTCTATGGAAATAAGGAAGGGTTCACTGTAAAGAGTTACACTGATGCGAACTTCCGAAAAGGACAGAAAATTAATTACAAAATACATTTGGGATATATAAAAGTGAATGTTTGTTGATAAATGGAAACGTTCCAATAAACCCATTTAAAAGGAAAGTCCGAGTATCCATGTGTTAGAGAACATTAGTGGATAATATATGGATCTGGAAGTTCATAGAGATGAACTTATAGATATTCCGGTCATTGATGACAAGTTAGGAGTGCTTGGTTGTGCAATGTGGCTAAAGGTTAGCAAAGGAATACTAGATCGCATATTACGGCAAATCCATCTCATACGTGTGACGTACAACGAAGAGATGAGAGACATGCAATTAATACCGACTTTGGCAAAGTGTTTCCATAACTCACTATGTTAGCACTAGAGCACAGTAACATGTGGGACATATTTGAAGATCACTATGAATATGATTCAAGGGTGATTGGCTCGCAGTGCAAGTGAGATTCTATTGGTATGTATGCCTTGAGAACCAATCATGGGATGATTGGTGGGATAAATTAAGATTGATTTTATAAACATCAAAGGAAAGCTTCCAATTCTTTCTGGTTCGGTCATATGAGATAATGATAGAACAGATTGAATGTCTAGAGAATGACAATACTCAATGACATATGCTTTCAGGTTCAGGACCTGAATGATGAGATCATACGGATGCTAAGAGTTTGTACATTCTTATTATGTCCCTAGTCGGATGTCATTGTAAAAGGTAGATAGACAACAATGACACAAAAGACTAGATTGTGGTGTTGGTTGATGACAGAATCTCATTAGTCATGATGGAGATATCAAACCAAACACATAGGTACTTGTTAAAGAACAAGTGTACCAGACAGACCCACCGTGAGTTTGACACGTGGAATCATGACATGGTAGTCACAGTCAGTTCTCACAGTGATGGTGGTGAGTGTGATTCTTTGACCTGAAATCACTACACTCAACACATGTCGTTGGGTACACTTTGACATCATCAAACGCAATCCTGAAATATGGATTGTTATAAAGGTGATGATTGGGTGACTTTGACACATGGGGTTTTTGAGGGGTGAGTGATAGATATGGGATTTGTCCCTCCTGAGGGAGCTTGATATCCATGGCCACTTGATGAGTAGGATTGAGATAGGCGTGCACGCATGTGTGAATCAGTATGTGATATTTATGTCATACATATCTTCTCCAATCTACTCTGAGATCAAGAAAGTGAATGAACGTTGACAGGACGATTGTGCCATGCCTCGAGTTCATTTGGGATATCAATGACAAAGGAATTATACATTCTCTGTAACGCCATTCATGGATTGTAGGATTGAAAGTTGTTCTCCAACTTTCCTTTTCACTTGGGTAGCACTGATGTGTGACTAGGCACCACTCTTTGCTTGTGAAGTCATAAGTGTTATAGACTTTCACTGCCAACGTGAAATGGACCTACATGGTCACACACATAGGATTTAACCTGGATGAGGAGTATATCCACAAACGATGTTTAGATTGATTGCTAAAGGAGTTTAGTGGTTCAATTAAACACTCAATTAATTGATAGCTCAAAATCATAGTGTTCAAGGTGTTGGACCAGATGATTAAGAGTATCGGATTGATTGGAACTATAATTGACTGATTTGCACAATCTACTGCCCCAACTGATCGGCTCACAGGGTTGAACCGATCGGCTCATGTTGATGAATTGATTGGCTCAAGTGGTGAGTCGATCGGCTCATGTGTCAATGAAACGATCAGCTCAATTATTAAACCAGTCGATTCGTGTGACCAACCGAGATCGTTTGAAAAGTCAGAAGACTATTTTTGTAAATACATATTTGTTTCACTTGTACAAGTTTAATTTGGACAAGGAATAATATTTGATTAGTTGGAAACAAATATGGAAGCCAATTCGAGTTGGACCAGGACCACGAACCGATCAGCTCATGTTTGAACTTATCGGCTCATGTTTGAACTGATCGGCTCAGGTGTCCCAACCGATCAGTTCAGGTGTGAACCGATCGGCTCAGGTCCCCAACCGGCCAGTTCATTCTTGAAATGATCGGTTCAGTTGGCGCAGTTGGTTGTTTTATAGAAAATCTCGAACCCTTCTACTTCTGCTTTAATCTTGCATTGTCCGGGGTAGAGAACCATGTCTCATGACCCTCCTATATATATAGTGGTATTGGGGCTTCTAAGGAATAACAACTCAGAACACCAGTTGCTCTACAAAGTTGTCATTCTCTCTAGTTGTGGAAACCGAGAGAGCCCGAGCAATTGCTACCCGATAAGGGAGGCACATCAAGGGAAAAACAACTATAGAAAAGCAACTGGTTGCAGGAGAGTGTGTCGGTGACTAGTACGCTGACAGGAGGGTACGACTCCTTCTGATTACTTGTGGGACAAGGAGATCAGAGTTACATGTGGTCCGTGTGGACTACTTCAGAGGCGGGAGAATTCTGCCGCTCGAAGGACAGTTGTCAATCCTGACAGTCCCGGTGAGACCAGAAGTTGCACAGACACAGTCCAAGAGTGGAGGTGAAGACCGCGCAAGCCGCGAAGTAACATCGTCGAGCAAGCTTTGGGATAAGGTATGCCTCTACAAACTATCATTCTCTGCCTCCCTTAAAACCCAACAAACTACACTGCAATATAACCGGGAATAAGTAAACCATAATTCTGTTGAGCTGAGCAAGAAGGATGTTGGGCACTCTACCGTGAGGAAAGGCTGGCATCCACCATTTTCTTAAGAAGCAGTCACTTGTGTAGACTTGCAGAAGATGAAGATGCCTTTGTGCGTGGAGGAAGACGGTGTGTGCAGCTACGATACAAAATTTTAGATGACGAGGCAGCAGTTCAGCAAATTGATAATTTTGGGTTACCATACCGAGCGATAGGATATCAAATTCCAGGGGGTGGCACCCCTTTTTTTAATCCACCGTATATCGGATAACAAGGTCGCATCGGATACGGTGTATCCTATATGACAGTCGAACCAAACACAGTAACACCTTTCCCTCGGAAAATAGATCCCTTCCGGCTGCTATATACCGCATACCAAACACGGCGATGATGCACAATTAAGGTCCTGAAGAGAAGAAAGGGGGAAGCAAGGTCTGTTATCCTAGTGTTTACCTGAAGCAGTTCTGGTCAGTTGTTGCGTAATGCAAGCACTGCAGTATCTATCTTGAATGAGATTGTTTATGGAACTTCAAACCAGTCTGCAATATTTGTCAATAGAATGTTCCAAACAAATTATGAAGAACTAGAGCTATACGCAGCCTTTGATTCTTTAGTGGATATATGCATAACTTTCTAAATCTATTGCTACAAAACTTAATCTGTTCGAATAATAAAATTGGAGTAGCATCAGATGCAGTTTTGAATGTTCTTGCTGCTGTTGGTTATGCTATTGTAAGTGTATGGATCTTCAATTTGATGTTTGTGGATTTATAATACATTGAATGGAAGCAACATCATAATAGCATGTCACTAATTTGCTATTTGCAGGTCAGGAATCTAGTTGTGGAAAATGCCGACTATATTGTTGATTATCTCTGTAGACAAATGTGTCATCTAGATCTCAATCCCCACCGCATATTCTTCCTGCTATGTTTTCTTATATTGTCGCATCCCACGAAAGTTTACCTCTGTTAGAAGAACCGATAAGGTGATGGTTTGTGTATGCTCATGAAAATGTGCTTGGAAATGCATGCTTAATGTAATTTGACTATTCTTTGAGAAGCTTGAAAAGGCATTGGGCATTAAGATTTGCAGGCTCCTCCTCGAGTTCAAACTCACTGGACTTGTATCGCCCATTCTGAATATATCTCTCAACATTTGATGCATACTTCCAGATGTAGGTCTAGCCGACGTTGCACCTATTGTATTCCTCCCGATCATCTCCCCATGATATGTCCAGACATCATAGCTGCGGACAAATCCTTTTTGTAAAACATACAAGAATACATCATCCTCTGATTTAATGTATCTATTCGAGCATGTTTTACAAGGAAAAATTAAATTTCCCGGTCTGGGTGGTAATTGATGAGTATGTGCAAATTCAATGATTTTTTGTAAATCAGACTGGAATACTTCACTTTGCATCTTATTAGCAATATACATCCAATTTCTATCGCATAAGAAATCCATCTACATACAAGTATACAAGAAGTTTATGGTCGCATTACAACTAAAAAACAAAACTGAATAAGAGAAAAATAAAAGATAAAAGTTTAGATTGTAGTATCATCGATTCATAGATTATCAGCGTCAGTTCGTCCATTACTTGGCATCTAGGAAGCACAGACACTTCTAGACAGGCCATGTGTCCGTGTCAGATACGTTTTGGACACGAACACTTCCCGGACACTGCATAAAATATTTTGGACACGGCTGGGACGTGTCCAGTTTATTTTTATCTTTTTCAACCCCCTGGACACTGTCAGGACACTTCCTGAACACATCACTACAACAACTGCTACTGCAATAACCTATTTTCTTGTGCAAATGTTGAATATACAACTATTGTTTATGTCTTATTACCAAGAAAATGTAACATAGAGCTGAAATTTGATGACAATTACAAATAAATTTGTTGAAAAAAATAAAGTCTAAGATGAATCAGTTATATGAGTCAAATTATAGTCTAATAAGTATATTACATGAGTGATATGAAATCATATATATCTATGTGGTATACTATATTTACAAAGAAAATGTTTAGTTTTCTACTTCATATTGTTTATACTCTTTTACACAATTAAAATAAATGTACAATTACAAGTAAGATCCAAATCAAAAGCCTTCTACAAGTTCATTATAAAAAATATATAGACAACAGGAGATCTATCTCACAAGTAACATTCATAGAAGTTCTCATATAAATCTTTCTTACTTGAGAAGACTATTATAAATGATTTCCTTGGTTCTTTGGACATACGATGTGTTCGTAGGTTGCATGATTGACTTGTCTCTAATTTCTTTCTATCTATTGTACCTGCTTTATTATGAAATTATTACATCTTATACATGTAGTTATGATTGTATCTCCTCTATCTTGTCATTATAGAAGTGATTCTATTATATATTCGAAACTAATCATAATAGAATCTCTCAATCTTTATATGATATACAATGTATTTGTCTCAAAAAAAGGAGAGACACACGTAGTGCAATTTGATTTTGTCAAATTAACTATACTAACTATTTCATTTTCTTTTTATAACTAAGCTTCCATTATCAAATTATATTCAACCTCTTATTAATTTTGGTAGTTTAATTTTTACATAGAGTGACAAATAAGGGGGAAATGAGTTAGAAACCTTTTACCAAACACATCTTTTATTTGTGAATATAAATGGAAAATGTTTATTTTAGGTTATGAGAAAAAGTAGATACTTAACACATTTTCATTATGTGCACTTACTTTAAATTATTATTTTTGAACAATTGGTATATAAAATGACACTTTAAGTTATTTCCTATTGTTTATAGGTATGTACTGGTTCAAACATCATCGTCGTAATTTTTTTGATCTTACAGATTAGGAAATTATATATATGATATCTAATTTCCAAAAACTATACTACTAGTGTAACATAGAAAGAAAATAAAAGACATTATGATCATGGTATATAAAATTCAAATGTTATATTTTACATATATATTAGTGTTCACAATGTTCTACAAATAAAACTTGTTCTTACAACCACTAAACCAATATGGGTGAACATTGCTACTATACAAAATTCTTCGGAATCTTTTGTCAATATGTCAAAATCTAAATAGCAAGCCTTCAATGTTTTCAATATATTTCCATTTAAACAATCAACAAAATAATACTATATATAGATATTAAATGTGTATTGTTTCTACATCTTCTACTATTAGCCTAATATATATAATAATGGCTATATATATATATATATATATATATATGAAGAAAATGGATTTTTATTTAACAATTATCAATTAATGGGTATTACCCACGTGATATGTTTTAGAGCATTTCCCGTCATCAATAAACCTATTTTTATTTTTGAAATGTTTTATGTAAGTTATGAAACGTCTTCAAGTTGTTATGGATGGACAAAGAATTATCCTAGCATATCAAACAATGATGTCTTACTGGTCACTACCTAGAAGATGGAGGTTATTGATCCATTCTAAATAAGGGTATACCATTTTCAATGAAAAATGAGAATAAACAAATGTTTGTGCATAAATATATGCATACTCATTTGGAATTTAAAATGGTTGGATGTTTCTCTATAATGTTAGAGATTTTAAAATATATATTGGGATCATGTTACAATAACTTAGTTATTTATGATATTATGTGAAAACATTTTTATTGATAACCTAGATAATAGACTTCTTGAGAGGAAATTGTTCAACATAAGTCTTAGAAAATCTTGCATGTTCTGTAGAAAATAAATGACTCAAATATAACATGATGTTTACGCCTTAAGCACAACAAAAGCTCATCGTATGGATGTATTTATGGCCTGAGGCTTATATATTAATTAATAAGGTTGGGTTTTTTATCATTAGTGTTTTCAACCTTCTTAGATTGTGTTGACCATTCATAAGAAGTTCAATTACTATTTGAAATAGAGATATCTAAATTCTATTACCAAGCACTTTCAAAGGAACAAAATTTGATGAAATAAAAATATTATTTACAATAAAATTCATCATCTAGATTACGTTGGGCTAAACTTTTGCAGAGCTAATTTAATATTTGAACTCTTCTATTGAGATAAGAAAGGCAATCATTACCATTTGGGCATGATGATTCTATAGGAAGTTATTATTTTTCAATGTACTTGCGAATGAAAAAGACTATAATGCACCTAACAAGAGGTTGTGGTATTATTATATCTGGAGAGGTACAATTTAGAAAAATGAGAGCTCACGGGAGGGTGGATTTAAACAAATCTGCAGAAGGCACTCATAAATTGTGTCATGCTGCTAGCAGATGATGTCACACATACTGTAATGACCCCGCCTCCCGGTAACCCCCAATTAAGGGAGACTGAAAGGTCAGAGTCGTTAACCAATAACCCGGATCAAAGGTTCGACAAATAATCAATAATAATTATGAAATTCTACTACTAAACTGAAAACTGGTATAAAATAAAAACTTTACTTACCTTTTTAAAAGTTGGGATTTCAAAACTTCTATCCACACAGATACTAATCTATCTAATCCTCCTTTGCACTTTAATTCTCATTTAGTACCACATATGCCACTTTACTGCTTGTTCTTTTCATTGTACCTAAAACGCCGACAAACAAAATGTCGGTCAGCCGAAGCTGGTATGTGGGGGAAACAATAATCATGCAAATATGGTAAAAAAGTAATCATCCAATTATCATTTAACAACCAATATTACAGTTTAAACCATACTACTCAATCCTTTCCTATCCCCTATCTTTGTGGTATCCCTGCAGCAGACTGAGATACTACCTCTCTCTAGGTAGATCCTTATTAGACCCCGCATGATCCTACCTAACAGGTAAATCAATATCTAGGGTTGAGTCACATGGCACTACTCATAGGTAGTCCAATCTCTAACTCAATGTGACTTGATGGACCTACCCCATTGGTAGCCATTTACTAAGTCATTTGATGACCTGATGGGCCTACCCCATTGGTAGCCATTTACTAGGTCGACCCATTAAGCTACAGAGGGGACTAGGATCTGAGCTAGTAGGCATATCTTATGTGATAGTCATAGCCACATTATAGTTTGCATGAATTAAAATCATCCAACAATTAATTCATGACATCGATGAAAACTTCGATAAACCTCGGAAAACTAACTCGAGATATTCATAAGTGTAACCACATACCTGATTTGATGATTTCCGAAGCATTAAGAAAATCCAACCAAGCATGCAATCCAAGTAATTCAACAATCACATAATTCCTGAAAAGAATATGTACTCTATTTATTACACACTTTATCAAGAACCTACTTTATTAACTTGGATTCACCTTCTAGGGTTTCTGTATCTATTTTAGGGTTTCATTTTGCAATTAGGGTTTCCCTTCATCTTTTACTATATTAAACCCTAATTTTATTCCATTACTCATAAACCCTAATTATCTCATCTATTCTTCAACATTAAGGTTATCTTAACAACATATAACCCTATTTTCATATTACAGGCACATTAATCATCAATTAAGCTTTTTTTTCATTAAAGCTACTATTTTTATCCTTTTAATCCATGACAATATCATTATACGCATTTATCATCAATTCATAGTTCATTATGGTCTAAATCACATATGAACTTGATTTGCTATTAATTCCACCTTTTATTCATGAGAAAACCCTAATTACTACATTTAGGGTATTTATCCACAAATTAGGAACTTTAATGCTCGAAATAGCTTAGATTCAGCATATTCCAACTTTAATCATGAAATTAATCAATTAAAGCCATTAATAGTCGAATTAGTCAACATTAGGGTTTCAAGGCCCATTAAAGTATATGCATGGACATTTAACTCAAAATTAACTAATTATATGCAAAGTTCATCCTTTTTATTCATAATGTTCCTTTTTATCATTAACAAGCTAATATCAACTTTAATCATCAATTAAACCCTATCAATCACATTAATCATATCAAAATAGGGTTTCTTAATCATCATTACATTAAAGTTAATAACTTCTATTACTTTTCAAATTTCAAACATAATCAGGCTCCAATTATATTTTTATTGGCTTGCTCTCATTTTTCTGAGCAAAATTGATATATTATACTTATCAATCCAAGCTACCATTAATTAGTTATCATTTTGGTAAGATTTCACTTACCCGGACCAATAGTAGAGCACCACGTGGCTGATCTCATGCAATGTAGTTGCTTTCTTTGGAAACATAACGGAATGACCATACTACCCTCGGTTAAGTCGATTTCTCCTCTAGCCCGTGGAGGGCAGAAAGGTCCAACGTCTCCCTTCCTTCTTCAACCTCACGACAGTTGATTACTGTCGCCCTAGCAGCGAGTTACACCGCCTCTCCTTCCTTCTCTGCACCCCGCCGACCTTCGGCGATGCTCTCACTACCTCCTCCAAGCCCTCACGCACCCAGAGGCATCCTTCATTCGCGACCAGGGTGGTCGGCTCAGGCGGGGCGGCCTGCAACTCAGGGTCGGTGCTGCAGCCATTGCGCATAGGCTGGAGCACGGGGACGATGGTCGAGGTTCCCTCTGACAACGTGAGACACCACTCCTCCATCGTGATGGCTCAATGATTCCTCGTTGTCCTAGGGTTAGCATTAAAGCTTTCGGTTAGGGTTTATACGTAAGGAACAAAAAGAAGAATGTGGGATCTCTCTCTCTCTCTTAGGCTTGAACTAGGGCTTTACCCCTTTATATAGGGTGAAGTATGAAGCCCTAAGGCGTTCCTCATGAGGACTCAAATCCCAAACTCAAAAAGAAACACACTTTCCTTGGTTGTGAAGCAACCCTCTCTCTCTCTTCATTATCTCCTTTTTCCTTGATATTCCTTGTTGCATGGATATTTAGGAATTCGAAATTCCTCTCCCTTATCCTCTTTAATCTTGTCTTTTAATTCATTAGCCTCGAATTTATATTCTCCTCAAGTAGGAAATACTTTCTTTTTTAGAAAAACCACATAATTCCATTAATTATGTATTCCCATTATCCTTATTTTGCAATTTTTGTATTTTCTCTTTCTTTCCTCTTCATTGGGACTCCTTGGATCCCAAGAAACTCTATTCCTTTTTTTTAATTGGATACTCATTATCCTTCTAGATGCATCTAAATGCATTATTCTTCATTATCATGTGTATTTCTCATTAAAATATTTCTTTTTGAGGATTTCTCTTTATTTCTATTTTATTTTCCTCATTAGTATTCCTTTTATCAATAGGAATCCTTGGAATACGAAATTCCACTAAGGACAACTCAATTATACCTCTTTCCACTTGTTTTCACCTTTTACCATGGTTTTTCAATTTCTTTCTTAATAAAGAATACTTTATTAATCTTTTCTTTTCTTATTGCTTTTTCTTTGCAACTTCGAACTCCTTGGAACCCAAGGAACCCATGTGGCACGAAATCCACCTCTGGATTAAGTTCTTTACCTTCTAGAGGTTTCCACATCTTACTTTTCTCGATTTCTTAATTAATCGAATTTCCTTGTTATTGGGCCCAATAGTATAAAGCCCACAATACAATCATCAAGGCTATTGTAAACGAAATTACATCATTATTTGTCCAATATGAGAGTTTACATTTCTCATCATATGAACCCAAAATAGGGGTTAAAACATCCTTCCCTTCTTATAGGAATTTTGTCCTCAAAATTCCATCAAGCAAACAAACAAATCAGGATAAACCTTTCATATATCCATCATGGCTCCCATGTGACCTTACCCTTTCCATAGTGCTTCCTAAGAACCTTTATCATCTCATATTCTTCCATCTGAGTTCTTTCTTACCTTGGTATATTGTACCCTCATAGGTGAGTCAGGATATTTCAGCCTCTCAAAAGCTGAATAGGTTCAGGGCTCAGCACATGGCTTGGGTACCTCACATAATGCTCTAGATCAGACTCATGGAACACATTACTCATCATGTTATCCTAAGGGACAAGGCTAAACACAGCCATCTCCACCAATCCGTCTCAAATGGATCTATATCTCGGGGACTCAGCTTTCTCAGTTGAAGCTTAGAGGGGTCAGATTTTCACATCACATATTTTCCATAGTGAACTGCATGTCAGTCTGCTTTGTATCAACTTGTGACTCATATCACCACTAGGCTCTCTTTCGGCCATTGCATGATCAAAGTGACTTCATCGACACACACTATGGTTCTTTTCTGACCTTCGTGAGGCCTCCTTCACCATCATCATCTTAATGAAGTGGTGACCGACACAACCTCTCTATAAGACTTCTTGCATCCCGATAAAGGTTATGGTGGTTAACATCACATCTTAAGAACTATCTCTATGTATCACCCTGAATGAGCACTCATGCTCTCATCAGACCCTCTAGTCTGGATCATACTGTCCATTAGTACGGGGCGATAAACTGTACTATTATTAAGTTCTTCATGTATCTACTTCCACCTTATGGAAGTGAACCTTAGTCATACCCAAGAACTTCTGAACTCGCATCAGGGTATGGTCGAACCATTTTTCTCTCTTAAGTAGTTCAACCCAAACTTTCCCTCGACAACATTCTTTCATTCTCATGCCATCTAGGTACGGCGATCTACCATCACCCATATTGCATCTTGACCTTCTTGGTCAAAGGGAGACTTACCACAACACCCATAGTGGATGAACTCCATATCCTCTTAGGGATTCTTTAATCTCTAAATCAAAGCACTGGGTTACTGGTGTTCGTCCTTCACTCTTGGCTCGCATGGCCACATGCCACATGCAACTTCACATCAAGCAGCCAAAGTGCTACCATCACTTACTATCTTTGTAGTATCACGGTGTTTGGTGATCTTAACACCATAATCTCTGGTATGCCGTGATCCCTCAATATCGATACCTTAGAAACCCTAAACCACTCTCAATAGGATTTTATTACCTTCCTATCCAAAGAAGCGTATCCAAGGTTCTACAAACATCCTTCTACCACGTCAAGGACTAGGCTATCCAAACAACCACTAGTCTTGTTCAACAGATCTCATTATATCTGAGTGTTAGCCAACCTTATCTCTTTTTCTCAACTTAAGGTTAGCCTAACAAGCTCAACTTCTTCTAGCTTCCAGCTAAACCAGGCAGCTATATCTCAACCCGAGTATTCATTACTACTTCTTACCCTTAGGTGTTAGGTAAAGTTGAATACATACTCTTCCATGTATATCACTTATCACCTCAAACTCTAAGTTTATCTTCATCAAGAAACTCTGAGCTCCTTTTCATGGTGGTCAAACTCAACCTTGCATATTTTGCAAATTCCAGATAGCTCATGGTATCACATCCCCATAAGATGATCTCCTTAAAACTCTTAGTGTTTGTAAACCATCCATGTATCATTGTTCCATGAGGGTATGTTATCATCTCTATCCTCATACCTTGTAGCAACGCTCCAACTCACATCATCTTTATCCTTAGTGTATGGCATGCGTACTGTCCTATCTCTCACTCCCATAACAAGAGGAAATAAGAATTTGGCTGCAGTCCAAATATAGAGTTCTTCCTGTTCCAAGAGTAGAGATGGTACAACCCACCTTGCCCGTACACTTTCAAATGTAAGTATAAATGTGCAGCTTATGTCTCTATATCACAAACATCATGATGTCCACATTACTTCCATGGAAAACTGGTCTCGAACTTACTTGGTCCAAGCATAATCCTAGGTCATCTCCTCTAGGTCTATAGGGAGCCGACACTTTTGGGGTCATCCCTTTTTCCCTTATGCATCAGAGAGTGCCCTACTCATCTGCCCTTTGGGTCCCATGAGTTTATGAAGGTGATCAATCTCCTAACCCATGGCCCTCAAACAATGATAGTTGTTACTCCCGACTCCATGGTCATGTGCAACTAGGGAATTAGGCAACTCCTTCTTCCATCGGTCTTATCCCTACCTGACCCTAGGACAAACTTAGGATTTTATTATAGTACATGTCTGACTTAGAACCTTTCCCAAGCCTTCATCATCTCTCTCTGCATTCTTGGACTGTCTTTCATCCTTTCACATGGATCATGGCGACTTGCCTACCTTGGTCAGGCCCCATACCGGTTACCTCCATGGTAACACATCCATATGCACATAGAGATGGTTATCTATGGGTCTATAGGTTCATTCTCATGTCATGTACTCTTCACTTAGCTTCTCAAGATCCTATGAAACCTCCTTAGGTTTCCTCATACCCACAAAACTGGTAAATCCCCTACCAAAGGGTCCTTCTCCCAGGATGGGAGGAAACTACACCTTGATAACAAAGGTCAAAAGCGTCCCTAGGGTTTACATTCTCATGAGCATGCCTAACCCAACATCTACTAAGGCACAAGCATACCACCTATTAACTATGCTAGGTCATACTTGTTCTCTTTCCTCAACATTAGATCAACTTAGCTGTGAGGGGTTCATCAAACATACCCTTAACTTAAGAGATTTTATTTACCTCTACACATGAGGATTACCATGCTCGAAACTATAGAGACTCAAATCTCATCATGAGCATCGGGTACACTGCTTCCCCTCTTAGTCCTAGGAACCCTAGGTTCTCCTTTGGATGTCCAACTGCATAATCAATCTCTTAACCATGAATCAAGCATGTACAAGGTAAGTCATGTACTTTCATGATCCTTCTACTCGAGCAACACTTTGGAGTTGAGTCCTCTTCCAGGACAACCAACTATGTATAAAGCCTCACAACTGGTTACTTAAACCTCCTCATGGTCTAAAGCACTTTTTATCTCATCCATCAGGTAACCACTTATTGTTGAGTTTTAGGGGAGGCAGAGAAGGCAGCGGAAACAAAAATTTTCTCCCCCAAACCCGGAACAAGGAAACGTGTCAACGTCTATATAATAGGAAAGGATGGTTGGTGGAATCATACCTTGTCCCGAGGCTTGCTCAACGACAATACCTCACGCCTTGTGCGGTCTTCACCTCTAGTCTTGGACGGTGTCTGTGCAGCTCCTGGTCGCACCGGGACTGATGACTCCTCCTCTCACCGGGACTGTCAGGATTTGATAGTTGTCCTCCTAAGCGGCAGAAACCTCCCGCCTCTGAAAGTAGTCCACACGGACCACCTGGAACTCCACACTCCTTGTCCCATAAGGAATTGGAAGGAGTCACACCCTCCTGTTGACGTACTAGTCGCCAACACACTCTCCACCTCCAGTTGCAACTGTAGTTGTCTTTCCCTTGTTGCGCCTCCCTTTGCGGGTAGCACTTGCTCGGGATCTCTCGGTTACCAAAACTAGAGAACGACAACTTTGCAGAGCAACTGGTTGCACTAAGTTGTTCTTTGAGAAGTCCCCAATACCCCTATATATATAGGAGGGTCATGGGACAGGGTTCTTGTGATGACCTCAATTTTAGGATTTTGATATCAAATGTAGAAATTTATGACCAAGGATGCTTGTATATGGTTGAACTCAACTTGAGGATCTTGTTATTCAGATAATAATAATTTCACCCAAAAAGCATGATTAGAGATATAGTTGAATTTGATCATGGTGTGTATCTTGGTATTCATCAATTTGAGTATTCATGTGAACAAATGAATTTATATGAGCTTATATATATATGGTGTTTAGATTTATTTATTTTGGTGTCAGTCAATATGGAAATATGGATTTTCAAATATTATGGAAAGTCAAGTACTTTGTTGATACTATTATAAGCAGGGAACTAAGCATACTTGGGAGTATTTAATTGAGTAGGCTATTTTGATCACTAGATTTGGTAGTAAATCACTAGTTCAGTTCATGGGAAAACCCATCCACGATCTATGTTTCCTTTATTTTGGTATTTCACAAGTATGGAACTGTTAAGATAGAAAGATTATGACTATATCTTGATGTATGGCAAGTTGGCCGTCGTGGAGGTACTGAGTCATCGGAGACTTGGGTATGTCATTACTGATGGCCATGATTTTCGGATCTAAGTAACATCCCTTGCGTGAAACCCTAAAGGGTAGAAGATCAGAACTCTCATTCTTTTGTTGAGCTGGGTTACCCTTGGATAAGAGAAGTTGTAGGTCTCCTCCTAAGTTCTCCGAGGATGAACTCCCCTTTGTGGATCCTCACGAGGCCACTCCTGGAGGAGGAGGTCTTTCTGGTGACACTGTGATGAATTCGGAGCAGGCAGAGGCTCGCGTAGAGAGTGTGAGTGAGTGGGAAAGATGAAGGGGCATACCGGGCCAGCCTTCACCGGACCTGTTTCCAAACACCATGGGATTCTGGAGCCCTTTCTCTTCCTCCATCTTCTTCGTGGTCATGCCATGGCCATTGGTTGATGCAGCTTCAAACAAGATGCCACCATGGAGCTCTGAAGCTCCCCCTAGGTCTTCATCCCTCTGTCTATGATCTCTAACTAGATGAAGGGTATCCATCGACGCGGATGGGATAGCCATCAGAAGCCACAACTGCCTGGACCGAGAACCAAGCAGGCGTCGGGCACAGCCATGGCAGATTGGCGGCGCCCAACCAGAGTACACACCTGACTGATGCCCTCCCACTCTGACGATCACAGAGTGGATGGAGCGTGCAAGGCGATGCGGTGTAGGAGTCTCCATCATGACAAAGAGGAAGATGGTGTCGAGCAAGATATCTTGGGCGTCTCCACCCAATTTTCAAGCAAGAGACTGTGAAGAGGAAGAGAAACCGAAGGTGGATTGCCCATGCCAGAGCAGTGTCGCTCAAGGAATCAGGCGGAAGTGGATGCACACAAAGGGAAATGATGCCACAGATAGAACAACATTGAGTGAGGAGTGAGATCGGAGTCATGGCGCCTCTTTTCAGCAGTTGCAATAGTCGGCGGCGGCGACGAACAATGCAGACCACCACTCAAATGGCGAGCTTGGTCCAGGATCCCTGCCAATAGCCAACACCCAAATCTGTGAAGCGCTGCCATGTTGCACCTGCAAGGCAATCTCCGACCGTAGCGGTGAGGCTCCCTTTTTCCTACCAACCTCCCACGACGCCAAAGGCCGCCCCAAAGCGGTGCTCCATGGCAGCAAGCTCAGGTTGCCGAGGTGCTAGATCCAGCCACCTACTAGGATCAAAAGCGGAAGATCAGCCCAAGGAGCCAAGGTGTCAGAAGTTCTCCTGGATCTGGACTTCACTATAGTGACACGCTTGCAGATGACATATTTCTCGCATAGTAGTAGCGCTGGCGACTTTGATCATCCCTACGGAGATGTCAATCTCGCCTAGCCCGAGAACGCAGAGGGGCAGCCAGACTGGTCCAGTACCCAATTCAAATGAACAGTGTCAGGCTATCAAATAAACTGGTCAGCTCCTAACCAAACCAGCCCAGGGACGTGAGCTGTGGAGCTAGTCCTTCCAGCATGGACCAATCAAGCGTCACCACCTTAAGAAATGGCAAGGTAAAATACTCATACTATCCAGAAAATGACTTTTTCTTAGAAAATGCCTTAAAAATAGATCCCTTGGCCAATAAATCTCCCCAAAATACCCCCAGACTCAGAAAATGATCCCCTATATTACTAAACCCTTAGTTCTAGATTTTCAAGCACAAATATTGATGATATTCAATTTAGGGTGAAATGCTTCTTTTGGGTTCATTTAATTTGTATAATTAGCACATGATGGATATAAAATACGAGAAAAATATTCTTGGAACCCTAATACCACTTGGAAACCAAGTGTGGGTTCTGATCTGATTATTATGCTGAAATAATAGGTCTTTTTTCATTAATGACTAGTTACATGCTTTAATCTCATATTAATTCTAGAAAATAGATAAAGAAACAGAAAATTATGAAAATTGAATCAGACCTAATTTATGACATATACAATAGTAGAAAAATATCATAGACAAGTTTAGGTCAGTTTGAACCTTAGATTTGACCTAAACCCTAATTTTGGACCTAAATATCATTAATAATGATGAACCTTGTATTAATGATGCTCAATTATATTTAATCAGGTCATGGACAAAGTTCTAGATTATCCAAGATGATTATAAATCTCTGAACTCAGGTATGTGGGATTTATTAAGTATAAGACTAGTTTTCTGGTTGCCTATGATATGTAATATCTTGCATGCTCGTATTTGGATATGATTGCTTGGTTGAACTAGTATGAGTTATACTTCGCCAACTCTAATAGATCATAAATGAGTATGATGGGTTGTAGCTACTAGAGCACATAGCCTGGTGTGGATGTATGTTGCCTAACATGGATGTATGATTCCTTGGCCCATGTTAGATGTATGATGATACTATATTTCCCATAATAGATGTATGTCAAGTGCAAGTATGTGTAGTACAACCGCATCAAAGTGAAAGCAATAAAAGGAATGTTTACCTGATTATCACTTTAAATAATGATTTCTTTTACTCTTTCTTTCTCAAGTTATTTCAATTATGCAAACATATTAGTATGTATCTTTCTACCCACGTACACAACACCTTGTGTGTTGATTCGTTGTTTCACGTATGTTTTAGGTTCAGAACTAGCATGGAAGAAAAAGAACAGGGTGTGAGCAAGTTGTTCAGGTTGTACCTATTGTGTAGATCCTAGCTTAGCATAAATATTCATAGACTGTGGAATTTTCATTCAATATGTAAATGTAAATCATTTTGTAATAATTCATATTGTTATAAATATACATGTTGAATGTTGAGAATGTTATGGTGTATGTTATGGTTTAATGTTCATGTATGTGAATTATGCTTCTGCATCGCTCTCTGATATAATTGGATGATGTTTTCGGATTCTGACATCTCATTCCCAATAGGGTTTGAAGAAATCAAAATCTGGGGACGTCACAGTTGGTATCAGAGCATGAACAATAGCTACACCTAACAATTGCTCACCATGAAACATTAAACCTAAATCTCACCTTTCACTTTTAACCATTGAAACTTAGTAAGTTGTTTTATAGGAATTAGGTTTGACCTAGCCTCTAGGTTAGAACCTAGATGTTCGAGAACTAGGTTTAGACAAGTGTCTGAAACCCTTTCCATATAGAGCTCATATGTATTGGGTAGCTACACTAGTCTACATCTCGTTCTCACCATTTCATAGGTGACATGACACTAGACTATCTACTGTGTGTGGGACACTCGATTTTGCTGATTTGGTTTTGTTTTCCAAATGGCTCGAGCCTCGACAATTTTCTCTGACGTCTTCTTTCTCAGAGAAAAACTATATAATATTTTATTATATATATGTAAATATAAAAATGTGTCCCTCACACTGTAGAGTAGTTAGTGTTCATGCAACCTAAGTGAAAGGGAGTGACATCAGTCTAGAAGAGATAGTAGTCTAGATTAGATGTCTAGAGCCTTATCAAGATATGTGATACATAGATTAGATGATAGAATGATAGTTGAAATAAGCATGTGAAATATTATGTAAGTTTGATCTCTGACGGTATAAGTTTCCTTATAAAGGTTTAAGTCGTATACTTGTTGAATCCAATTTTGTAGAATTTATGCAAAATCTTGATGATGAAAGTACATTCCTTTTTCTTACTTAAGATAAGCTAAGTTAAGATAGAGATGAGTGTGCATGAGCCTCAAGCTCATATACAAGGAGGACGTCTAGTGGTAGGATGAGATATGTGGTGAACTCTAGAGAGAGTAAGACCCACATGGATAAGGTCATAGGTACTAGCCTCCAATATATGAGATATGTGTTAAAAAAATGTCCTACACTAGATTACTCTTGAGTGTTGAGTTGAGTCCTTATGCATGATTCAAATCTATATGTGACCCATATGATAAAGTCAATCCTTTGGATGAGTTAGGTCCTAGCTGGAGTGACATATTTTGTGAATCTCATCATTAGTTGCAAGTGAGGTAATATATGAACTCTAGTTATGAGAGTATGATGCTTTGTGCAAAAGATACTCAACACACATGTTCTCCCTTTTTCTTCTCCTTCTTAATATACGATGATAGAAACCTCACTTGAGCTATATAGATGATTTATATATGAGGAGTCACTCGTATAAGCTTGACCTATTCTATATTCCCTTTCTATATCATACATGAAATATCTAAGTTTGAAATCATGATAAAATTGGCTTAGTATATTCTCTTTCGCTCTATATCCTACATGAAAGATATAAGTCTGACATCATGAAGTATACATAAAGACATTTTTGGATCATGGGTTACATGATCACAAAATATAGTTATTAACCTCAATCTATGCTTTTATGTTTGAGGGTAACTCTCATACAATAGGGTGAAAACCCTAATATGTAAGTATGAATAATTATTCCCTCTAATGATGAAATATTGGAATGATATTGATTAAACCCCAATAATGATGCTATGTGAGAAAATTCCAAATATTAAATGACATGAAATCATGATATCACCTTACATAGGTAGTAGGATGAAATATGAAACCTTGAGTGATACCTCTTAACCTGAGAATTATGAATAGAACCCTTATCCTTAAGGGACTATGATGATGTGAATCCTAGAATGAAAGAATTTCGTACAATGATTGAGATGATAGATGATGCATTGGCCTATATAAGGTGGGGTGGGTACACACCTAGATGCTCTATATCCTAAGATGATAACCTTGCATACATCTAGAACTGTGATAGTCTTAGCACCTAGAATTGTTGGCATATATGAAGTTATACTTTGTGTGGTCCCCTTGAGTATGAGACTAGTTAAATTTCAAGGACGAAATTCCTTATAAGGTGAGGTGAATGTGATGACCTCGATTTTAGGATTTTGATATAAAATGTAGAAATTTATGACGAAGGATGCTTGTATATGGTTGAACTCTACTTGAGGATCTTGTTATTCAGATAACAATAATTTCACCCAAAAAGCATGATTAGAGATATAGTTGATGATGATGACTACTGATTTGAATTCGATCATGGTGTGTATCTTGTATTCATCAATTTGAGTATTCATGTGAACAAATGAATTTATATGAGCTTATATATATATATGGTGTTTAGATTTATTTATTTTGGTGTCAATGTCAATATGGAAATATGGATTTTCAAATATTATGGAAAGTCAAGTACTTTGTTGATACTATTATAAGCGGGGAACTAAGAATACTTGGGAGTATTTAATTGAGTAGGCTATTTTGATCACTAGATTTGGTAGTTAATCACTAGTTCAGTTCATGGGAAAACCATCCACGATCTATGTTTCCTTTATTTTGGTATTTCACAAGTATGGAATTGTTAAGATAGAAAGATTATGACTATATCTTGATGTATGGCAAGTTGGCCCTCGTGGAGGTACTAAGTCATCGGAGACTTGGGTATGTCGTTACTGATGGCCATGATTTTCGGATCTAAGTAACATCCCTTGCGTGAAACTCTGAAGGGTAGAAGATTAGAACTCTCGTTCTTTTGTTGAGCCGGGTTACCCTTGGATAAGAGAAGTTGCAGGTCTCCTCCTCAGTTCTCCGAGGATGAACTCCCCTTTGTGGCTCCTCGTGAGGCCACTCCTGGAGGAGGAGGTCTTTCTGGTGACACTGTGATGAATTCGGAGCAGGAAGAGGCTCGCGTAGAGAGTGTGACTGAGTGGGAAAGATGAAGGGGCATACAGGGCCAGCCTTCACCGAACCTATTTCCAAACACCCTGGGATTCTGGAGCCCTTTCTCTTCCTCCATCTTCTTCGTGGTCATGCCATGGCCATTGATTGCTGCAGCTTCAAACGAGATGCCACCATGGAGCTCTGAATCTCCCCCCTAGGCCGTCATCCCTCTGCCTATGATCTCTAACTAGATGAAGGGTATCCATCGATGCGGATGGGATAGCCATCAGAAGTCACAACTTCCTGGACCGAGAACCAAGCAGGCGTCGGGCACGACCATGGCAGATTGGTAGCGCCCAACCAGAGTACACACCTGACTGATGCCTTCCCTCTCTGACAATCACAGAGTGGTTGGAGCGTGCAAGGCGATGCGGTGTAGGAGTCTCCATCATGAAAAAGAAGAAGATGGTGTCGAGCAGGATATCTTGGGCGTCTCCACCCAATTTTTAGGCAAGAGACTGTGAAGAGGAAGAGAAACCTAAGGTGGATCGCCCATGCCAGAGCAGTGCCGCTCAAGGAATCAGGCGGAAGTGGATGCACACAAAGGGAAAGGATGCCACAGATAGAACAACATTGAGTGAGGAGTGAGATCGGATTCCTTGCGCCTCTTTTCAGTAGTTGCAATAGTCGTAGTCGGCGGCGAACAATGCAGACCACCACTCAGAGGGCGAGCTTGGTCCAGGTTCCCTGCCAATAGCCAACACCAAAATCCATGAAGCTCTGACCTGCTGCACCTACAGGGCAATCTCCGACCGTAGAGGTGAGGCTCCCTTTTGCCTACCAACCTCCCCCGATGCCAAAGGCCGCCCCAAAGCGGTGCTCCATGGCGGCAAGCTCAGGTTTCCGAGGTTCTAGATCCAACCACCTACTAAGAGTAAAAGCGGAAGATCAGCCCAAGGAGCCAAGGTGTCAGAAGTTCTCCTGGATCAGGACTTCACTACAGTGACACGCTTGCAGATGACAGATTTCTCGCACAGCAGTAGCGTTGGCGACTCCGATCGTCCCTGTGGAGATGTCGATCTTGCCTGGCCCGAGAACGCAAAGGGGCAGCCAGACTGGTCCAGTACCCAATTCAAATGAACCGTATCAGGCTATCAAATAAACCGGTCAGCTCCTAACCAAACTAGCCCAGGGACGTGAGCTGTGGAGCTAGTCCTGCTAGCATGGACCAATCAAGCATCGCCACCTCAAGAAATGGCAAGGGAAAACACTCATAATATCTAGAAAATGACTTTTTCTTAGAAAATGCCTTAAAATAGATCCCTTGGCCAATAAATCTCCCCAAAATACCCCCAGACTCAGAAAATGATCTTCTATATTACTAAACCCTTAGTTCTGGATTTTGAAGCACACATATTGATGATATTCAATTTAGGGTGAAATGCTTCTTTTGGGTTCATTTAATTTGTATAATTAGCAAATGATGGATATAAAATACGAGAAAAATATGCTTGGAACCCTAATACCACTTGGAAACCAAGTGTGGGTTCTGATCTGATTATTATGCTGAAATAATAGGTCTTTTTTTCATTAATGACTAGTTACATGCTTTGATCTCATATTAATTCTAGAAAATAGATAAAGAATTAGAAAATTATGAAAATTGAATTAGACCTAATTTATGACATATACAATAGTAGAAAAATATCATAGACAAGTTTAGGTCAGTTTAAACCTTAGATTTGACCTAAACCCTAATTTTGGACCTAAATACCATTAATAATGATGAACCTTGTATTAATGATGCTCAATTATATTTAATCAGGTCATGGACAAAGTTCTAGATGATCCAAGATGATTATAAATCTTTGAACTCATGTACGTGGGATTTATTAAGTATAAGACTAGTTTTCTGGTTGCCTATGATATGTAATATCTTGCATGCTCATATTTGGATATGATTGCTTGGTTGAACTAGTATGAGTTATACTTCGCCAAATCTAATAGATCATAAATGAGTATGATGGGTTGTAGCTACTAGAGCACATAGCCTGGTGTGGATGTATGTTGCCTAACATGGATGTATGATTCCTTGGCCCATGGTAGATGTATGATGATACTATATTGCCCACACTAGATGTAAGTCAAGTGCAAGTATGTGTAGTACAACCGCATCAAAGTGAAAGCAATAAAAGGAATGTTTACTTGATTATCGCTTTAAATAATGTTTTCTTTTATTCTTTCTTTCTCAAGTTATTTCAATTATGCAAACATATTAGTATGTATCTTTCTCCACGTACACATCACCTTGTGTGTTGATTCGTTGTTTCAGAGGTTCAAAACTAGCATGGAAGAAAAAGAACAGGGTGTGAGCAAGTTGTTCAGGTTGTACCTATTGTGTAGATCCTAGCTTAGCATACATATTCATAGACTGTGGAATTTTCATTCAATATGTAAATATAAATCATTTTGTAATAATTCATATTGTTATAAATATACATGTTGAATGTTGAGAATGTTATGGTCTATGTTATGGTTTAATGTTCATGTATGCAAATTATGTTTCCGCATCGCTCTTTGATATGATTGGATGATGTTTTCGGATTCTGACATCTCATTCCCAATAGGATTTGGAGAAATCAAAATCTGGGGACGTCACAGTTGGTATCATACCACCTAACAATTGCTCACCATGAAACATTAAACCTAAATCTCACCTTTCACTTTAACCATTGAAACTTAGTAAGTTGTTTTATAGGAATTAGGTTTGACCTAGCCTCTAGGTTAGAACCTAGATGTTTGAGAACTAGGTTTAGACAAGTGTCTGAAACCCTTTCCATATAGAGCTCATATGTATTGGGTAGCTACACTAGTCTACATTTCGTTCTCACCATTTCATAATTGACATGACACTAGACTATCTATTGTGTGTGGGATACTCGATTTTGCTGATTTGGTTTTGTTTTCCAAATGGCTCGAGCCTCGACAATTTTCTCTGGCGTCTTCTTTCTCGGAGAAAAACTATATAATATTTTATTATATATATATGTAAATATAAAAATGTGTCCCTCACATTGTAGAGTAGTTAGTGTTCATGCAACCTAAGTGAAAGGGAGTGACATCAGTCTAGAAGAGAGAGTAGTCTAGATTAGATGTCTAGAGCCTTATCAAGATATGTGATACATAGATTAGATGATAGAATGATAGTTGAAATAAGCATGTGAAATCTTATCTAAGTTTGATCTCTGACGGTATAAGTTTCCTTATAAAGGTTTAAGTTGTATACTTGTTGAATCCAATTTTGTAGAATTTATACAAAATCTTGATGATGAAAGTACATTCATTTTTCTTACTTAAGATAAGCTAAGTTAAGATAGAGATGAGTGTGCATGAGCCTCAAGCTCATATACAAGGAGGACGTCTAGTGGTAGGATGAGATATGTGGTGAACTCTAGAGAGAGTAAGACCCACATGGATAAGGTCATAGGACCTAGCCTCCAATATATGAGATATGTGTTAAAAAAATGTCCTACACTAGATTACTCTTGAGTGTTGAGTTGAGTCCTTATGCATGATTCAAATCTATATGTGAAAATTGGGTAAAAGAAAAGGATGGGTAGATGACCCATATGATAAAGTCAATCCTTTGGATGAGTTAGGTCCTAGCTAGAGTGACATATTTTGTGAATCTCATCATTAGTTGCAAGTGAGGTAATATATGAACTCTAGTTATGAGAGTATGATGCTTTGTGCAAAAGATACTCAGCACACATGTTCTCCCTTCTTCTTCTCCTTCTTAATATACGATGATAGAAACCTCACTTGAGATATATAGATGATTTATATATGAGGATTCACTCATATAAGCTTGACCTATTCTATATTCCCTTTATATATCATACATGAAATATCTAAGTTTGAAATCATGTTAAAATTGGCTTAGTATATTCTCTTTCGCTCTATATCCTACATGAAAGATATAAGTCTGACATCATGAGGTAGACATAAAGACATTTTTGGATCATGGGTTACATGATCACAAAATATAGTTATTAACCTCAATCTATGCTTCTATGTTTGAGGGTAACTCTCATACAATAGGGTGAAAACCCTAATATGTAAGTATGAATAATTATTCCCTCTAATGATGAAATATTGGAATGATGTTGATTAAACCCCAATAATGATGCTATGTGAGAAAATTCCAAATATTAAATGACATGAAATCATGATATCACCTTACATAGGTAGTAGGATGAAATATGAAACCTTGAGTGATACCTCTTAACCTGAGAATTATGAATAGAACCCTTATCCTTAAGGGACTATGATGATGTGAATCCTAGAATGAAAGAATTTCTTACAATGATTGAGATGATAGATGATGCATTGGCCTATATAAGGTGGGGTGGGTACACACCTAGATGCTCTATATCCTAAGATGATAACCTTGCATACATCTAGAACTGTGATAGTATTAGCACGTAGAATTGTTGGCATATATGAAGTTGGATTTTGTGTGGTCCCCTTGAGTATGAGACTAGTTAAATTTCGAGGACGAAATTCCTTATAAGGTGGGGTGAATGTGATGACCTCGATTTTAGGATTTTGATATAAAATGTAGAAATTTATGACCAAGGATGCTTGTATATGGTTGAACTCAACTTGAGGATCTTTTTATTTAGATAAGAATAATTTCACCCAAAAAGCATGATTAGAGATATAGTTGATGATGATGACTACTGATTTGAATTCGATCATGGTGTGTATCTTGGTATTCATCAATTTGAGTATTCATGTGAACAAATGAATTTATATGAGCTTATATATATATGGTGTTTATATTTATTTATTTTGGTGTCAATGTCAATATGGAAATATGGATTTTCAAATATTATGGAAATTCAAGTACTTTGTTGATACTATTATAAGCGGGGAACTAAGCATACTTGGGAGTATTTAATTGAGTAGACTATTTTGATCACTAGATTTGGTAGTTAATCACTAGTTCAGTTCATGGGAAAAACCATCCACGATCTATGTTTCCTTTATTTTGGTATTAGTATGGAACTGTTAAGATAGAAAGATTATGACTATATCTTGATGTATGGCAAGTTGGCCCTCGTGGAGGTGCTGAGTCATTGCACACTTATGACTTCACAAGCAAAGAGTGGTGCATAGTCACACATCAGTGCTACCCAAGTGAAAGTAGAAGGTTGGAGAACAACTTTCAATCCTATAATCCGTGAATGGTGTTACAGTGAATGTATAATTCCTTTGTCACTGATATCCCGAATGAACTCGAGGCATGGAACAGTCATCCTGTAAACGTTCATTCACTTTCTTGATCTCAGAGTAGATTGAACAAGATATGTATGACATCAATATCACATACTGATTCACACATGCGTGTGCACACCTATCTCAATCCTACTCACCAAGTGGCCTTGGATATCAAACTCCCTCAGGAGGGACAAATCCCATATCTATCACTCACCCCTCAAAAGTCCCATGTGTCAAAGCCACCCAATCATCACCTTTATAACAAGCCATGTTTCAGGACTGCATTTGATGATGTCAAAGTGTGCCCAACGACATGTGTTGAGTGTAGTGATTTCAGGTCAAAGAATCACACTCACCACCATCACTGTGAGTACTGACTGTGACTACCATGTCATGGTTCCATGTGTCAAACTCACGGTGGATC
Organism: Alisma plantago-aquatica; assembly: GCA_963693085.1. Lineage (NCBI taxonomy): Eukaryota > Viridiplantae > Streptophyta > Magnoliopsida > Alismatales > Alismataceae > Alisma > Alisma plantago-aquatica. The sequence goes on along the minus strand of OY856413.1, from coordinate 477,610,872 downwards.
TGTCTGGTACACTTGTTCTCTAACAAGTACCTATGTGTTTGGTTTGATATCTCTATATCATGACTAATGAGATTCTGTCATCAACCAACACCACAATCTAGTCTTGTGTGTCATTGCTGTCTATCTAGCTTCCACAATGACATCCGACTACGGACATAATGAGAATGTACAAACTCTTAGTATCTGTATGATCTCATCGTTCAGGTCCTCAACCTAAAGACATACGTCATTGAGTATTGTCATTCTCTAGACATTCAATATGTTCTATCACTATCTCATATGACTGAACCAGAAAGAATTGGAAGCTTTCCTTAGATGTTTATCAAATCAATCTTAATGTATCCCACCAATCATCCCATGATTGGCTCTCAGGGAATACATACCAACAGACTCCCACTTGCACTGCGAGCCAATCACCCTTGAATCATATTCATAGTGATCTTCAAACATGTCCCACATGTTACTGTGCTCTAGTGCCAACATAGTGAGTAATGGCAACACTTTGCCAAAGTCAGTATAAATTGCATGTCTCTCATCTCTTCATTGTACGTCATACGTATGAGATGGAGTTGCCGTAATATGCGATCTTGTATTCCTTTGCTAACCTTTAGCCACATTGCATGATCAAAGATTCCAGACTTGTCATCAATGAGCGGAATATCTATAAGTTCATCTCATGAACTTCCAGATCCATATAGTATCCACTGATGTTCTCTAACACATAGATACTCAGTATTTCCTTTTAAATGGTTTTATTGGAACATTTCCAATTATCAACAAACTTTCACTTTTATATATCCTATATATATATATATATATATTGCGATTAATTTTATGTCCTTTTGGAAGTTCGCATCAATGTAACTCTTTACATCGAACTCTTCCTTATCTCCATAGAACTAGTACTTCCCAAGTACTTATCAATTTCTCATGGTATTCCAGTAACCCTTACTGGAAATAGACAGACATCCATTCGTCATGTCTCACATACGAGTTATCAAGATGAGCACATCATATTGCCATGTCCTACATACAAGATGATGAATGCATTTTGTTCTTTCCATGTCGATACATGCAAGATAATGGGATGATTACATACATGATAGATCCATATCTATTCTTAGTGTTCCCATTCGTCATAAGAATTGGACACTTGGCCTTGGGATACTAACTCCATGTAACATGGACAAGTTTTCTCCCACTGAATCTGTGTGCACTGAACCCTTCAGTACAGATTGCCAATGTATGTTTTCTCTTTTTAGGTTAAGAGGTTTTCGAGAACTATCTATATAGATCTCTATTCCTATCACATAGGAAACGTCTCTATCTTCCTTAAAGATAATTTCCACTTTTGGATTTCCATTTTAGAACATTTCCATTTCACATCAACATGTGGAATGTGAATATGCTCCCACTAAATCACAGATCCCTCCTTTATCTTTGACATATCAGTCAAACCCTTTGACTATATCATCAAAGTAAAGATCCAATTATGAGTTGCTTGTACTCAATCAATCACATTGATTAGTCCATTGTAACTTATAGAATTCATTTGCATTAGTGGATTCATAAACCTTATAGGTTGTGTCACATACAAATCCTTGTTTTATTCCTCATAGGAACGCGGTTTTAGTATCCATATGCCAAATGCTTAGTCATTAAGTTGCAATAAATAAGCATCATCCTTCTCAAAATGTTATCCATGTGTCTTAACACTTAAGACTCATTTGCACTTATGGATTTCATCCAATTAGTGCTACCATAAAGGTCATACATTATGGTTTACATGGATGTCATTTAGGATGTAATGGTGATAAACCATAACTCAAAATTGGGTTCCTCATATTCATCTAGATAGTTGACTCATCACATGAACAACTCATCACATAGATAGTTGAGGTGTATCTGTTAAGGATATAGAACTCACAACTCCTTGTGATTCTTAATGTCCTTTATTAGTGTGGGGTATTCTTTTATTAAGAAGAATTCAGTTATTCGATAATCATTCACTAACTCCTTAGAGTATGATTCCTTCTTGATTTAGACATCACCATGCCTTAATCATGAGTTCACTATGATACACTATCATAATCATGCATAAGGATCTCAAACATTTGGTTCTCTATGGTCCAAGTATTTCATTCATTGATCTCATCAAGAATTAACACTTTACCAAATTTGCACTTCATCTATGATAATCTTGAACACTTCAAGATATTCATATTGGTATTTCTCTAAACACCATTTGAAGTATTAGCATTTGTTCCAATAGGTATGTAAATACATCACATGTATTATACCTAATAGGATAATCATTTTCCCACTACCTTTAGTGAAGATTGACTGATCATGTCCAAGAAATTCATGTCTCTTATTGGTTCTCTAACCAAAAGAGTCTAGATTTATCCATCACATGGAAACTAGAAATGAATTTCTCATGATTGATGCTAATTTGATTGTTTGAGTTATCTATAACTTTTAGGTATCATTTTATCTTATGCATATCAAATACCACAATATAAACAAGGCATTTCCATAAAGATCGTATCTTTATAAATTGAAACATCTCTTTATTAATTGCCATCATTGTCATACAATATGCAAAAATAAAGTGTTTCTATCTATTGGAAAATATGAAATAGCAGTTCATAACTGTATTACATGCCTTATAGGCTGAAAATAAACTAAAGTACTCCTATCTATGGCGGAAACACTTGCCCCAATTATGAGTGCTTTACACTTTACATCTTGGTATCATATACCTCAAAAAGTGTTACAAGTTTATTTTTATGACACCTTCAAGTGGAGACTTCAGTTGTCTCCTTCTTCTTTTGTTCTTCCAGATAGAGAGGACAATTCCTTTTCCAATGTCCTAGCTTTTGACAATGGTGGCAATTTCCTTTCTTGGTCACGCCTCCTTTGGCCTTGAGAGCTGAAGATGACTTGGGCTCCTGGCTAGCATCAGAACCTTTCTTAGCTTTGCCCTTGCCCTTGCACTTGGACTTGCATTTCTTTCTCGTGATCACCATCATGGACTTAGGCTTGTCCTTATTCATCTGTATCTCGGTTGTCCTCAACATACCCAACAACTCTGACAGTGGCCTATCAAAGTTGTTCATGATGTAGTTCATCACAAACTGACTGTAAGATTCTGGCAACGATTGCAGTATCACGTCAGTAGCCAACTCCTGGCTCAGTGGAAATCCCAGTCTCTGTAGGTTCTCCACATACCCAATCATCTTGAGTGTGTGAGGACCAACTGGATCTCCTTCTATCATGACGTACTTGAACAGTGCCCTTGAGACATTGTATCTCTCTTGCCATGCCTGATCTTCATACATGTTCCTGAGATGTTGAATCATCTCAATGACACCCATGTTCTCATGTTGTCTCTACAACTCATGGTTCATGGAATACAACATCAACCACTTTGCATCAATGGCATCATCAAAATGCTTCTTGTAAGCATCTCTTTCTGCCTTTGGTGCATTAGGAGCGGGTTCCTCTGGAATTGGAGTATCCAAGACATAGAGCTTATGCTCTTGAGTGAGAACAATTCTCAATGTCTGATACCAGTCGTGGAATTTTGTCCCACTTAGCTTGTCCTTGTCAAGGACCGATCTCAAAGAAAAGTGATCATTGTTTGTTGCCATTTGTACTACAAAAGGAAAATATGCAATTTCAGTCCAAAAACTCATTTTTGACTTATTTGATTGATTTGAAAAGTTTGATGATATAATTAGGCCTTTAATTAATTACCGCTCCCACTATTTTGACTCCAATTGATAGCCCTCACCATCAATTTAGAAGATTGCAGCGTACAATCTTCTAGTGGGTCAAGATCCTGAAATCCTCTGAGCCATGGACCAGCTTGGGCTGTCACCCACAACTCAGATCTTCCAGGTAGGCAACTCTTTCCAATTGCATCATATGCAACTCTTGAAAGATGTTGACGTGGCTTTTGAATGCACTAACAAATTCACTCGGAGTTTATATCCCCGAGTTTTTACCAAAACCAAGTGCAACAATACCACCCGCAAGCGGACGAGTCTTATCGCAGTATAGTTGAGGATCGAACCCAAAGGACAACGTTTTTAAGAATCCTTGTCAGTTGAATCTAGCTCAAGTAAAACTAATATTTAGAACAATTGGTTGATTTGGGTTTGATTAAACTAATTGCAAGGAAGTAAATGCGGAATAAAAGATGGGTTTAGATCAATAATATGGAATCGCTGGGATGAGACCGGGTTTGACCACTGCTACACACACAAACATACTCTTTTGCAAACAATCCAGGCACAATATAACACTCCAAGTAGAGCTGCTGCAGAACCCCCCATACGGGCGTCAGGTCCGCGTAAGCATCACTATAGGTATCAGAGGTCTCGTCACCATCCGGATCACATGTCTTACGGCTCTGAAGATACAACATCCAACTAAGGTTGTGAACCCCCCATACGGGCGTCAGGCGCACAGAAGCGTCACCGAAGGCTAGATGGCTCATCCCCTCGCGGATCACACACTTACGACCTCAAGGAATCCCATCGGAAGTTCTCGTCAAGGAGTCAACCGCGTCCACCGTTAAGCAAATAAGCGATTACAGTACGTGTAAACATCAACGAAAAGCACGAAGATACAAAATCCAACTAAGGCTGTGAACCCCCCATACGGGCGTCAGGCGCACAGAAGCGTCACCGAAGGCTAGATGGCTCGTCCCCTCGCGGATCATACACCTACGACCTCAAGGAATCCCATTGGAAGTTCTCGTCAAGGAGTCTAACATGCTAAACAACATTCATACCCATGCATTGAAGTTCTCACAACATAGGGAGCACAAAGATGGAAACACGCACATAACCAACCTACAAGCTTAACGATAAACGACAAAATGAAGAGTTATATACATTGCCATGGAAAGTTTAACAAAAGAACATGGTTTGCATGGGTAGCGGGGCTAGTCCCCGCACCCCAGTGAAAGAGGACTACTCGCTCATGATGCGAGATACAAGAAGGATAGGAGAGAAAGATAGATCCGTCATGAGCTCGGTGCAGAGGGTGGACGCAGCCCGGTGAAGAAGATGTGCTCCTTGCTCCGTCTTCTTTCTCTTCTTGGCCTCCTTGGATGCAACACTAGCAGTAGGTGGAGTGGAACTTGATCGGGGTGGTGCTCTGGCAGCCTATCGGCGTCCAGATCCGATGCCTTCAAATGGGGACCCTGGGGTTCTATTTATAGGTTCATATCTGACCCCAAACGGTTTGGAGACCATTTGGGCGCCAAACGGTCTTGAGACCGTTTGGGCACCAAACGGTTTGGAGACCGTTTGGGCACCAAACGGTTTGCTTCGATCGGTCCTGGCCTTGGTGTGGTCGTGCGGCTTTAGTTCTTCAATTGATCATTGCGCTTGCGTCGAACGGTCTTGGGACCGCATGGGACCAAACGGTCTTGAGACCGCATGGGACCAAACGGTCTTGGGACCGTATGGGACCAAACGGTCTTGGGACCGCATGGGACCAAACGGTCTTGGGACCGCATGGGACCAAACGGTCTTGGGACCGCATGGGACCGCATGGGACCAAACGGTCTTGGGACCGCATGGGACCAAACGGTCTTGGGACCGCATGGGACCAAACGGTCTTGGGACCGTATGGGACCAAACGGTCTTGAGGCCGCATGGGACCAAACGGTCTTGGGACCGCATGGGACCAAACGGTCTTGAGACCGCATGGCTTTCTTTGGCAACCGGTTTCGTCATTCGTTCTTCGTGTATTCCTCCAAACGGTCTTGGGACCGCGTGGACCCAAACGGTCTTGAGACCGCAAGGATCCAAACAGTCTTGAGACCGTATGCATGGAGTTGCTTGATTTACCTGCATTAAATGAAAGATATTTAGTTAAAATCTTGATTATTGAATCAACTAAGTAGTTTTATGCATTATGATTCATATTAGGGTGAAAAGATGTGGAGTAGAGATGAAATTGTCCCAAAAAGGTAATTGAATTTCATGATGAGTATGCACTCATCAAAACACCCCAAACTTAAATCGTTGCTCGTCCTCGAGTAACATAAAGTTTGAAATTGTTGCCTAATGAAATACTTTCAATCTGTGTGATTTCTTCATCTTCACATCACATATGTTTTCTTTCTGCTTAGTATGAATGAGTACCTTAACTTCCTGGGACCACTAAACACGTCTTTCCATAGCTTCGTTCTTGAGTTCGTTTCCCAATAACGCTTCCTCCCCACTTTTTCCAACACCAATCATGTCGAAGAGTTTTGTAGGAGTTCTGAGATACCCGCAGAATCAACAAGTATGCATCCGATCTGACACTGGTGTAGTTCAGGATGGTGGGCATGCATTATTCCCTTAGGTAGAAAAAGGAGTGAAAGGTGGTATGGAAAGAAGAAGTAAATCTCTCCTCTATTCGACTCGAGATTTTTATTTGTTTTGCAATTTCATTTATTGCAAATATTTTTTGTGTGCACTATGGCATCTTTTATTGCAGATCTCTCCTCTATTTGACTCGAGATTGCATTTCTTTTTGTGTGCACTTTGGCATCTTTTATTGTAGATCTCTCCTCTATTCGACTCGAGATTGCATTTTTGGTGGTACGCCCCTATTTATTGGAAGGGGTATGGAAGAAGTGGATACGGGGGAAGTGGCGTGCCACCCCGAACTTAGGGTTTGGCACAAGTTTGGCTATTTTGGTGGTATTGATGGATGGAGGGATACGAAGATGATAGAAGAAGTGTAGAAGCGAGTTCAGATCAAAATGCAACTTGATTTACAATTCAAAACCGGGTTATTCTCTTTATCATACTCTGCTCAAATAATGACTTGATGCGGATCCGGTGGGGATTCTGAGCCATTGTTCCACTAGTCAGTTAGGAAGCATGACGTGTTTGATCCCTATCAGTTTGACAGATACTTACCATTTTGTAAAAAGTATTATGATGTTAGGAATCATAAGCTTCACAGGATGGTTTCAGGCAAAAGGCAAGTTTCAAAAGTCAGTCCTCTTGAGGATTCGCTTCGAATAAGGAGGATGTTATGATTGAAGATGCATAGCAAAAAAGTTAGTGCATATTATCAACAAGTGTCAAAAAATTCATCAAATATCTGCTCAAAAATTTTCAAAATTTTATGATAGAGACATATTGAGTATGAAAAGAGGGTGTGTATGTGGAAGTGGAATACGTACCACCCACCCTCCACCCCGAACTTAGAGATTTGCTCATCCTCGAGCAAACCCTAAATTCAAGATGGAGGGGAAAGGTAACACCAGGTATGACTGCTGAGAATGATTTCATTTTGGTCAGCTCCAATCCGATCTCGTATTCTGTAAGGAAAACTATCTCATAAGGCAAATTTTATTTAAAGAAAATTTAACTATAAGGTAAGAAACAAAATTTGAAAAGGAGAAGTAAAACAGATTTATTGATCGGGTTGCCTCCCGACAAGCGCCTTTGTTTTATGTCGTTGGCTCGACAGAGTCCTTTAGCTTCATGGTGGGTCTTTTGGATTTGCCAGTTCTATCATTGTGTCAGTGCCAATGTCAATCGAGGTAAAATATCTCTTCAAGCGGTGGCCGTTTGTTATGAATTGCCCTGTCGCTTCACTCCATAGAGAGAAAACACCGTGTGGCGAGATGTTTTTGACGATAAAGGGTTCGGACCAGCGGGAACGGAGTTTCCCTGGGAATAGCCATAATCTTGAGTTGAAAACCAGAACTTGATCTCCCACTTGTATGTCTTTTCTTTTCAGATGTCCATCGTGCCAGAGTTTCGTACGTTCTTTGTAGATTCGTGCATTCTCATAAGCTGTCATTCTAAGTTCATCCAACTCGTTGAGTTGCAGGATCCTGGCTTGCCCTGCTTCTTTCATATCAAAATTCAATTGTTTAATTGCCCACCATGCCTTATGTTCTAATTCGACTGGCAGGTGATAAGCTTTTCCATATATCAATCGAAAAGGAGTAGTCCCAAGGGGAGTTTTATAAGCTATACGATAAGCCCATAAGGCGTCGTTGATTTTTATCGACCAATCTTTTTTATTACGTCCAACGGTTTTCTCAAGGATAGCCTTTAGTTGTCGGTTAGAGACCTCTACCTGTCCACTGGTTTGTGGATGGTAAGGTGAAGCCACCTTGTGCGAGACACCATATTTTCTTAGAAGAGCTTTAAAGCTTCGTTCAATGAAGTGGGAGCCTCCGTCAGATATCACGGTTCGCGGTACTCCAAATCGTGGGAAGATGATATCTTTGAATAATTTGATGACTGGTTTTGAATCACTAGTGACGGTTGGTATAGCTTCGCCCCATTTGGAGACGTAGTCTACCGCCACTAGGATGTATGAGAATCCATTAGAAGATGGGAATGGCCCCATATAGTCCACTCCCCAGACCTCGAATACCTCGATTTCTTGCCATAGATTCAGTGGCATCTCGTCTCTTTTGGTTATATTGCCAGATCTTTGACATCTATCATAGGATAGGACAAAATCGTAAGAGTCCTTGGATAAAGTTGGCCAGAAAAATCCACATTGCAAAACCTTCAAGGCAGTCTTTTTGGAGCTCATATGTCCACCCACAGGTCCCAAGTGGCATTGTTCCAGAATAGATTGAGCTTCTTCTTCGGCGATACAATGTCTATACAGACCATCAGTGCAAAGTTTAAAAAGATATGGTTCATCCCAATGGTAATGCTTCACATCATGCATAAACTTCTTCATACTGTTCCCGGTGTACTGGGGATGGATGACTCCCGCAGCAAGGTAGTTTACGAAGTTAGAATACCATGGCACTACTTCCGAGATGCTCATAAGCTGATCATCTGGTAGGGAGTCATTTATCGGGATCCCTTCAGCATCCAGAGTGTGGATGCGACTGAGGTGATCTGCAACAACATTTTCCGTCCCCTTTTTATCTCTTATTTCCAGGTCAAATTCTTATAGAAGGAGTATCCATCTGATCAGCCTTGGCTTAGCATCCTTCTTTGCCATAAGGTAACGGATAGCAGCATGGTCTGTGTAAACTATTACCTTCGAACCAGTAAGGTAGGATCTGAATTTATCGAAGGCATAGATGACTGCCAAAAGTTCCTTTTCAGTAGTAGCATAATTCCTTTGAGCTTCGTCGAGGGTTTTCGACGCATAATAGATCACATAATGTTTCTTCTCTATGCATTGTCCTAAGACCGCACCCACCGCGTAATCACTGGCATCACACATAATTTCAAAAGGGTGGTCCCAATCGGGAGCTCTAATGATGGGGGTAGTTGTAAGGGCTTTCTTCAGCGTATCAAAACTTTTGACGCATTCTTCATTGAAATTGAAATCAGCATCTTTTAAAAGTAGATTGGTCATCAGCTTTGTTATCTTGGAAAAATCACGTATAAACCTTCTATAGAATCCAGCGTGACCAAGGAAAGCGTGAACTTCTTTTACATTTGTGGGAATTGCAAATTTAGATATGACTTCTATCTTGGCTTTATCAACTTCAATTCCTCTGGTGCTAACCCTGTGGCCCAAGACAATGCCTTCCTTTACCATAAAGTGGCATTTCTCCCAATTTAGCACCAGATGTGCTTCTTCACAACGTTTGAGGACCATGGAGAGATGCTTAAGACAGGAATCAAAGGAGTCCCAATATACAGAAAAATCATCCATGAAGACCTCCATAACTGTTTCAGTAAGCCCTACAAAAATGGCAGTCATGCAACGTTGAAAAGTTGCGGGGGCATTACACAAACCAAATGGCATCCTTTTAAAAGCATATGTTCCGAAGGGACAGGTGAAAGTCATTTTTTCTTGATCATCTGGATGTATGGGAATCTGATAGAATCCAGAGTAACCGTCTAGGTAACAGAAATATTCTTGATGGGCCAATCTTTCTAAAACTTGATCAAGGAAGGGCATAGGAAAATGATCCTTTCAAGTGGCCTTGTTTAATTTTCTATAATCGATACACATCCGCCACCCAATGACTGTTCGAGTGGGGATGAGCTCATTGTTTTCATTTCTTATAACGGTAGTCCCTCCTTTCTTGGGTACCACATGAACTAGGCTCACCCATGGTGAGTCCGATATCGGGTATATTATTCCAGCTGTAAGAAGTTTGATGATCTCGCGACGGACCACTTCCTTCATATTCGGGTTCAACTTTCGTTGATGCTCGATGGTCGGCTTATGGTCTTCCATCATGGGGATTATGTGCATGCACAAGGCTTGACTGACCCCTGTGAGGTCACTCATCTTATAGCCTATGGCTTTCTTGCTCTCCCTTAATACCTCCAGACGTTTCTCTTCTTGTTTGGTCGTTAGATCAGCGTTTATGATAACTGGACAAGCTTTGAGATCGTCTAAAAACATATACTTCAGCCCTTCAGGTAGGGGCTTCATTTTAGGAGGTTCTGGTTTTTCATTGATTCCTTCTGGAGTTTCGGTAGTCTTTAATTCTTCGTAAGTAGCTTCAGCATTTTCTTTAGCAGAGTTGGGAGATTCGATGCAATCCTTAGCTTGTTGGTCAATAGGTTCGTCATTAAAAAGGTCGTGTAGAGAAGTTTCCAAGGGATCACATGACTCGTGATATTCTTGAGTTAGTTGTGACATTTGCTCAACACAATCTATTAGATAGACTTCCTCCTGTATACTTGGTCTTCTCATACTTTCAAAAACTTTAAATTCGAGAGTCTCTTTGCCTAACCTTAGCAGTAAGGTTCCTGCTTCGACATCAATAAGGGCTTTTGCAGTTGCGAGGAACGGACGACCGAAGATGAGAGGGTATCTGGTGTCTTCTTTTATGTCCATGATGACAAAATCACATGGAACATGTGCGTCCTTGCCTACCTTGACCGGGATGTCTTCGAGAATTCCTAACGGTCTTTTGATTGAATTGTCCACAAGTTAATGGTCATAGCTGTTGGAAGTAATTCTGCGAACCCTAATCTCTTGCATAAACTGAACGGCATAATAGAGATACTTGCACCAAGATCTTCCAGTCCCTTTTTGCACGATGAGTCACCAATGTGACAAGAGATTCCAAAGGATCCTGGATCTTTCTGTTTCTTTGGCATCTTGCTGAGTATGATATCTGATGTGGTCGTAGCCAGTTTTACGGTTTCATATTCTTCAGTTATATACTTCTTAGTGAGAAGTGACTTTAGATACTTAGTCCAGGATGGTATCTCATTAAGAGCATCTAAGAATAGTATATCAACATGGAGTTTCTTCATAGCCTCCTTAAATTTGATGAACCTAGTATCAAGCTTAGTTTGCCTCAGACGGGATGGGAAAGGAACACGAGGCTTATATATAGGAATATCTGGCTCTGGTGTCTCTACTTCTTCATCGGCAACTTTTTCAGAACTTCCCTTATCAGTCTTGCTTTCCTTCGGTTGCGATTCCGGTGTTGTCAAGTTTTGGACTGTCATAGGTTCACTCTCGTCAGGGATAACCACAGTTGTCTTTGTTGGGGGATCCGAATAGTCTTTCCCTGATCTAGTGGTGACAACCTTCAGCTGCTCAAGATGTTTTGGATTGTTCTCAGGTTGTCCGGAAAAGACTCCAGCTTGTGGCTTAATACTAGCAGCAAGTTGAGCTAGTTGAGTTTCAATAGCCTTTTGTTGGGCTTGTTGGTTGGCTATCATCGTTAGTTGTGTTTGCAACAACTTTTCAATGGTAGATAGCTTGTCATCAGAAGGGATGGACCCTGCCTGACCTTGTTGTTGATTCAGATTCTGATACTGAGAGTTGTTCTGATAATTATTGTAGTTTCTGTTTTGAAAATTTCCCTTGAAGTTTCCTTGATTCCCAAAGTTTGGTTGTTGGTTAAACTGGTAACCAGATGGGGCCCTGGGTTGATTGTTCAGACCAAATTGATGTGAGTTCATAGCTCCTGAAGGGTTCCCATATTGGAAGCCTGGGTGATTCCTATTTTGATTTGGATTGTAATAGTTCTGCCCAGAGACGGTGTTAATAGCATTAAGATTTTCCATCTGGCAATTATCTCCTTGTCCACAGGCATTGCTTAAAACAACATCGTAGAGAACATTGCATGACAGTGTGGAATGATCAGTTCCCTTGCATGCTTCACAAAACAAAGAAGTCGATTTGACCTGCTCTGGTTGCCTAGTGGGAGAATGTCCTCTTCCAATCGCAGCAAGGGATGATTCTATGTGATCTTGCTTTGCAACTAAGACCTTTAAAGTTTCAGCTATAGATTTGTATTCTTGGATAGCTTCAGCCATGGCTACCTTTAAGACTCCTTTACCAACCGATCTTCCCCAATTGGCTTGATTTTCTGCTCCCAGGGTGACTACTCTCCATGTGCTATCGTAACTTTGCCGCATGAAGTTCCCTCCAGATGAGGAGTCAAGGAACATCTTTACGTCATCCTCCACACCCATGTAGAATATCTCTATCAGCTGGTTCTTAGGAATTCCATGGTGTGGGCATTTGCGTAGGAGCTCCTTGTACCTATCCCAAGCTTCGGCAAGGGTTTCTCTTGGGACTTGAGTGAAATTTGTGATTCATCCCCTGATTTCATATGTAAGAGATGGGGGGTAGAACTTTTCCAGAAAAGCGTTTTGGAGCTGCTCCCAAGTAGTGATGGGTACTTCACTCTGTAGTGAATTGTACCAACTAATGGCTCTATCAGCAAGAGAGTACTTGAAAAGACGGAGTCGAATGGCATCATCGGAGACCCCATTTTGCTTTGTCATGGCGCACAAGTCGATGAATCTTAGAAGATGACCTTGGATGTCTTCCGCTTGTTTGCCGTAGAAGGGGTTGTTTTGAAGCAAAGTTATCCAATGTGCTCTAATCTCAAAGTTGGCAGCTTCGATGGGAGGAGGCTGCACTGGGTGATAGACATTCGCAGCCCTTGGGATAGAGATTTCTCTAAGATCTTTCTGAAGTTCTGCTGCTTGCGCTGCTGCCTGTGCTGCTAAGATCTCCTGTTGAACCGCAGCTCTAGCTTCTTGCATGAGCCTCTCTCTTTGTGCATTGATGGCTTGAGCCACTCTTCGGGCTACTTCTTCTTCTTGTGCCATCCTTGCTTGATTTTCCCGAATATGTCGATGGAAGGTTCTATCTATTTCGGGATCAAAGCTCGCTGTGAGTCCGGGACTATCCGAACGGTGCATGCACTAAACGTTGAAGAGCACCTGAAATTGGAAAAGATTCGAAAGTGAGATCCACAAAGTAGAATAACGATCAAGTAGATGAGCGATAGTTTCAAAAGAAAAACAAAATCCTAGATTAGTCTTAGAAGAACTAGATTTGACTGACTGATTCCGTTGTCCCCGGCAACGGCGCCAGAATTTGACGTGGCTTTTGAATGCACTAACAAATTCACTCGGAGTTTATATCCCCGAGTTTTTACCAAAACCAAGTGCAACAATACCACCCACAAGAGGACGGGTCTTATCGCGGTATAGTTGAGGATCGAACCCAAAGGACAACATTTTTAAGAATCCTTTTCAGTTGAATCTAGCTCAAGTAAAACTAATATTTAGAACAATTGGTTGATTTGGGTTTGATTAAACTAATTGCAAGGAAGTAAATGCGGAATAAAAGATGGGTTTAGATCAATAATATGGAATCGCTGGGATGGTACCGGGTTTGACCACCGCTACACACACAAACATACTCTTTTGCAAACAATCCAGGCACAATATAACACTCCAAGTAGAGCTGCTGTAGAACCCCCCAAACGGGCGTCAGGTCCGCGTAAGCATCACCATAGGTATCAGATGTCTCGTCACCATCTGGATCACATGTCTTACGGCTCTGAAGATACAACATCCAACTAAGGTTGTGAACCCCCCATACGGGCGTCAGGCGCACAGAAGCGTCACCGAAGGCTAGATGGCTCGTCCCCTCGCGGATCACACACTTACGACCTCAAGGAATCCCATCGCAAGTTCTCATCAAGGAGTCAACCGCGTCAACCGTTAAGCAAATAAGCGATTACCAGTACGTGTAAACATCGACGAAAAGCACGAATATACAAAATCCAACTAAGGCTGTGAACCCCCCATATGGGTGTCAGGCGCACAGAAGCGTCACCGAAGGCTAGATGGCTCGTCCCCTCGCGGATCATACACCTACGACCTCAAGGAATCCCATCGGAAGTTCTCTTCAAGGAGTCTAACATGCTAAACGACATTCATACCCATGCATTGAAGTTCTCACAACATAGGGAGCACAAAGATGGAAACACGCACATAACCAACCTACAAGCTTAACGATAAATGACAAAATGAAGAGTTATATACATTGACATGGAAAGTTTAACAAAAGAACATGGTTTGCATGGGCAGCGGGGATAGTCCCCGCACCCCAGCGAAAGAGGACTACGCGCTCATGATGCGAGATACAAGAAGGATAGGAGAGAAAGATAGATCTGCCATGAGCTCGGTGCAGAGGGTGGACGCAGCCCGGTGAAGAAGATGCGCTCCTTGCTCCGTCTTCTTTCTCTTCTTGGCCTCCTTGGACGCAACACCAGCAGTAGGTGGAGTGGAACTTGATCGGGGTGGTGCTCTGGCATCCTATCAGTGTCCGGATCTGATGCCTTCAAATAGGGACCCTGGGGGTCTATTTATAGGTTCAGATCTGACCCCAAACGGTTTGGAGACCGTTTGGGTGCCAAACGGTCTTGAGACCGTTTGGGCACCAAACGGTTTGGAGACCGTTTGGGCACCAAACGGTTTGGAGACCGTTTGGGCACCAAACGGTTTGCTTCGATCGGTCCTGGCCTTGGCGTGGTCATGCGGCTTTAGTTCTTCAATTGATCCTTGTGCTTGCGTCGAACAGTCTTGGGACCGCATGGGACCAAACGGTCTTGAGACCGCATGGGACCAAACGGTCTTGGGACCGTATGGGACCAAATGGTCTTGGGACCGCATGGGACCAAACGGTCTTGGGACCGCATGGGACCAAACGGTCTTGGGACCGCATGGGACCAAACGGTCTTGGGACCGCATGGGACCAAACGGTCTTGGGACCGCATGGGACCAAACGGTCTTGGGACCGTATGGGACCAAACGGTCTTGAGACCGCATGGGACCAAATGGTCTTGGGACTGCATGGGACCAAACGGTCTTGAGACCGCATGGCTTTCTTTGGCAACCGGTTTCGTCATTCGTTCTTCGTGTATTCCGCCAAACGGTCTTGGGACCGCATGGACCCAAACGGTCTTGAGACCGTAAGGATCCAAACGGTCTTGAGACCATATGCATGGAGTTGCTTGATTTACCTGCATTAAATGAAAGATATTTAGTTAAAATCTTGATTATTGAATCAACTAAGTAGTTTAATGCATTATGATTCATATTAGGGTGAAAAGATGTGGAGTTGAGATGAAATTGTCCCAAAAAGGTAATTGAATTTCATGATGAGTATGCACTCATCAGATGTCATGTGCAACTCCTTGCCATGATCATCTCCATGCCTCAAGGTGCTAGATCCTATCTAGGTCGCCTTGTTAAGTCCGACCCAAAGCCAACACGATGAACATGCACCCTGCTTGGGCAGATCCACACATTCATCCTTCACGCTTCCACGAGATAGATGGTGCACCACGCTTGGGCGTGCCCACACTTGGTCGATCAAGCTTTTCACGTGTGTCGCATTTGGAAGGCATCTAAAACTTAATATTTAATGAGGGATTTGGTTTTTATATACATATACATATCCAATCACCACAATACATAGTATGTATCATATACATGTTATCTCCCACAGAAAACATGCAAAACGATAAAAGCGATGATTATGGCCATCCTAATGTGATTCCTCGAGCCAAGAGGAATCACAGTCATCTAGGTCTACATCACATGCAACCTGTACAAGATGAACTCTGTGCTTTGCCTTTCGAGTAGATCAACTCATCCCATGAATGACTTGCTCGTTCTGGCCCGGTCGTCTGGGTGCCACCAGCCGATCAGTTGGCTCCTCCAACTGATCGGTTCACCTGGTCGTCGTACATCTCATCATGGCCACCACCCGCTCATCTCGCTCCTCGAACCGATCATCAATCGATCGGTTCACTCCTTGAACCGATCGTCTGGAACGTCAACCGATCGGTTCACGCCTTGAACCGATCGTCTCAGTTGTCGTCAGGATGTCCTCTGGGTCTTTGACATAAAAGGAAATAAAACCTATCCTATTTACAATTTAAATTTGAAACCCCGAGTTACATTCGGGGGGAGCAAAGGTAGGAAAAGAATTCTCGAATTATTTCGAGTTACATCAGAAATAGGAGAAGGGGAATCGGTGCGCAGACTGAGATGAAAGCAACCACATACAACCACACATAGATATAGGGGTTTATAGGCCATAATCATGCTACACATCCACCACAAAACTCATTTAAGGGCGACATGTATCGAGTGCATTAATAATACATATCATATATGTAATTGGGATTTGTGGATTTAGGATTGGACATGCATAAATCCAATTTTATTCGCATCGTATGCAATAAATAAAGGCGACAAACAAAAATCGATCATATCGATATTCCTAAAATATAGAGCAGTTGACGTAGCTCTGATACCACTGTTGGGTTTTAAGGGAGGCAGAGAAGGCAGCAGAAATAAAAAATTTTCTCCCCCAAACTCGGAACAAGGAAATGTGTCAACGTATATATAATAGGAAAGGATGGTTGGTGGAATCATACCTTGTACCGATGCTTGCTCAGCGATAATACCTCACGTCTTGCACGGTCTTCACCTCCGGTCTTGGACAGTGTCTGTGCAGCTCCTGGTCGCATTGGGACTGACGACTCCTCCTCTCACCGGGACTGTCAGGATTTGATAGTTGTCCTCCTAAGCGGCAAAAACCTCCCGCCTCTAAAGTAGTCCACACGGACCACATGGAACTCCACACTCCTTGTCCCACAAGGAATTGGAAGGATTCGCACCCTCCTGTTGACGTACTAGTCGCCAACACACTCTCCTGCCTCCAGTTGCAACTACAGTTGTCTTTCCCTTGCTGCGCCTCCCTTTGCAGGTAGCACTTGCTCGGGATCTCTCGGTTACCAAAACCAGAGAACGACAACTTTGTAGAGAAACTGGTTGCACTGAGTTGTTCTTTGAGAAGCCCCCAATACCCCTATATATAGGAGGGTCATGGGACAGGGTTCTCCATCCCGGGCAATGCGGGACTAAAAGCAGGAGTAGAAGGGTTCGAGATTTTCCATAAAAGCAGCCAACTCGCAACCTAAACTGATCGTTTCACAACGGAAACGGTCGGTTGGGGACCTGAACCAGTCGGTTGGTGGTCCAGGTCGGTTCCCGATTGACTTTCCTTCTTTTGTTTCTAATTGGTATCGAATACCAATCCTATTTCCCAATCAAATTGGGCAATTGAAACGAAAGGAAAATTCTCACCAATCTTACTTTCCCAACTTGCTCGGTTGCACCAGTTGAATCGATCGTTTCAACACTTGAAGCAATCGGTTCACCATGATCTTGAGCTGATCGTCTCAACACTTGAGCCGACCGGTTCACCAAGCTCAGTCGATCGGTTCATCTCATGAACCGATCGGTTGGGAGTGCAGGTTGTGCAGAATCAGTCAATTGTGATTTCAATCAATCTGATACTCCAATCAATGTGTACAACACCTTGAACATTATGAGATTGAGCCATAAATTGATTGAGTGTTTAATTGAACTACTAAACTCCTTTAGTAATCAATCTAAACATTGTTTGTGGAAAAAACTCCTCTTCCAAGTTAAATCCTTTGTGTGTGAGCCTGCAGGTCCATTTCACGTTGGCAGTGAAAGTCCATAACACTTATGACTTCACAAGCAAAGAGCGGTGCCTAGTCACACATCAGTGCTACCCAAGTAAAAGTAGAAGGTGGGAGAACAACTTTCAATCCTACAATCTATGAATGGTGTTACAGTGAATGTAAAATTCCTTTGTCACTGATATCCTGAATGAACTTGAGGCATGGAACAGTCATCCTGTCAACGTTCATTCACTTTCTTGATCTCAGAGTAGATTGAATGAGATATGTATGACATCAATATCACATACTGATTCACACATGCGTGCACACGCCTATCTCAATCCTACTCACCAAGTGGCCTTGGATATCAAACTCCCTCAGGAGGGACAAATCCCATATCTATCACTCACCCCTCAAAAGCCCCATGTGTCAAAGCCACCCAATCATCACCTTTATAACAACCCATGTTTCAAGACTGCGTTTGATGATGTCAAAGTGTGTCCAATGACATGTGTTGAGTGTAGTGATTTCAGGTCAAAGAATCACACTCACCACCATCACTGTGAGTACTGACTGTGACTACCATGTCATGGTTACATGTGTCAAACTCACGTGGGTCTGTCCGGTACACTTGTTCTCTAACAAGTACCTATGTGTTTGGTTTGATATCTCTATATCATGACTAATGAGATTCTATCATCAACCAACACCACAATCTAGTCTTGTGTGTCATTGTTGTCTATCTACCTTCCACAATGACATCTGACTAGGGACATAATGAGAATGTACAAACTCTTAGTATCTGTATGATCTCATCGTTCAGGTCCTCAACCTGAAGGCATACGTTATTGAGTACTGTCATTCTCTAGACATTCAATCTGTTCTATCACTATCTCATATGACTGAACCAGAAAGAATTGGAAGCTTGCCTTAGATGTTTATCAAATCAATCTTAATGTATCCCACCAATCATCCCATGATTGGCTCTTAGGTCATACATACCAACACTTATACCATAGGCACATAGGTTCCAGAAGCATCATCCTCTCTTTAGGGTTTGGTCCCCCTAAGGCCACCAAGATATTATCAGTAGCCTCCATGGGTCAAGCATAGGGCAACCACTATCATCCACTATTCCTCATGTCTCAGAATCTAAGCTTCCGACCTTCTTTCTTAGCTCCTGCTTTCTCTCTCTAGATCTAACTCCACATCCAGCCTCACTTCATGAAGTTGGATCAAGCTTACCAGCATATCCCTACCTGGGTGAAGCCTTCGCTCAACTCATGTTTGACTCATGATTATCCTTATCTCTTTATGTTTATCTCATAAGACATCCATCATGATTCCTTGTCCAGGGTTTCATCCTAATGTCAGCACTACTGACGTACTCTGGGTGCAAGCTACACCCTACTTGAACAAGCCCATAGGGTTCTATAGGTTCCCTTCTAACTTCATCCATGAAGGAGCTATCCTTCGCTCAAACTTGCACGACCCTTCCCAGGGTTGGGTTGCCAAAAGTGCTAGGTCATCAACTTCTCATGGCTCGTATGGCATCCAAGGCATGTTTATCCAAACACCTGGTCTAATCTCATCATGCCATATCTCTCTCCAACCTTCACTTAGGGTTAGGGTTAACATCATCCTCAAAGGATGTGCTAGGTCTCTACTTTAATGGAGATCTCTACCTCCAAGACTCACTTTCTCTACTCATCCTCCTGACAAGAAGGTCTAGCCTCAGGTCTCTCCTGAGGGAAATGACAACTTATGTCATATGACCTAAGCATGTATCTATTCCTTAGTTTGCGCTTAATCTATTACGCTTATGTCCATGACATCTTATTTACATGATTTCTTATTAATTTGGTGGAGGATTCCTTAATCCTTATAAACCTTACCCATACCTTAAGTAGGTGAGGAGAAGAGAGAAAACCCTAATTCGTAAGGACCTTAACAGAATTTGAGTTGAGAAGGGATGAACGACATGAGAGAGTCCTAAAGGTGTCTTATTTCGAGTCATATCCTAAGACATCGGCAAGGCAGTCACACAATCCGAGAGTCCTCGTATTCTGACTAGCGGTGCAGAGAAAAATATTTCCAGCCCCCGGACGTGATCCTTTTCTAGACACCTCAATCTTTCGGACAATCCTCTAATAACTCCCTTGGGTTCTAAAGATTTTGTAAAATTTAATAATTATTAAAGATTAATTGAGGAACATATGCTCTGATACCAATTGTAATGACCCCGCCTCCCGGTAACCCCCAATTAAGGGAGACTGAAAGGTCAGAGTCGTTAACCAATAACCCGGATCAAAGGTTCGACAAATAATCAATAATAATTATGAAATTCTACTACTAAACTGAAAACTGGTATAAAATAAAAACTTTACTTACCTTTTTAAAAGTTGGGATTTCAAAACTTCTATCCACACAGATACTAATCTATCTAATCCTCCTTTGCACTTTAATTCTCATTTAGTACCACATATGCCACTTTACTGCTTATTCTTTTCATTGTACCTAAAACACCGACAAACAAAATGTCGGTCAGCCGAAGCTGGTATGTGGGGGAAACAATAATCATTAAAATATGGTAACAAAGTAATCAGCCAATTATCATCTAACAGCCAATATTATATTTTAAACCATACTACTCAATTCTTTCCTATCCCTTATCTCTGTGATGTCCCTGCAGTGGACTGAGATACTACCTCTCTCCAGGTAGATCCTTATTAGACCCCGCATGATCCTACCTAACAGGTAGATCAATATCTAGGGTTGAGTCGCATGGCATTACTCATAGGTAGTCCAATCTCTAACTCAATGTGACTTGATGGACCTACCCCATTGGTAGCCATTTACTAAGTCATTCGATGACCTGATGGGCCTACCCCATTCGTAGCCATTTACTAGGTCGGCCCATTAAGCTATAGAGGGGACTAGGATCTGAGCTAGTAGGCATATCTTATGTGATAGTCATAGCCACATTATAGTTTGCATGAATTAAAATCATCCAACAATTAATTCATGACATCGAAGAAAACTTCGATAAACCTCGGAAAACTAACTCGAGATATTCATAAGCGTAACCACATACATGATTTGATGATTTCCGAAGCATTAAGAAAATCCAA
This sequence comes from Alisma plantago-aquatica, assembly GCA_963693085.1. Classification (NCBI taxonomy): domain Eukaryota; kingdom Viridiplantae; phylum Streptophyta; class Magnoliopsida; order Alismatales; family Alismataceae; genus Alisma; species Alisma plantago-aquatica. The sequence goes on along the minus strand of OY856413.1, from coordinate 477,590,004 downwards.
CCAAGCATGCAATCCAAGTAATTCAACAATCACATAATTCCTGAAAAGAATATGTACTCTATTTATTACACACTTTATCAAGAACCTACTTTATTAACTTGGATTCACTTTCTAGGGTTTCTATATCCATTTTAGGGTTTCGTTTTGCAATTAGGGTTTCCCTTCATCTTTTACCATATTAAACCCTAATTTTATGTCATTACTCATAAACCCTAATTATCTCATCTATTCTTCAACATTAAGGTTATCTTAACAACATATAACCTATTTTCATATTACAGGCACATTAATCATCAATTAAGCTTCTTTTTCATTAAAGCTACTATTTTTATCCTTTTAATCCATGACAATATCATTATACGCATTTATCATCAATTCATAGTTCATTATGGTCTAAATCACATATGAACTTGATTTTCTATTAATTCCACCTTTTATTCATGAGAAAACCCTAATTACTACATTTAGGGTATTTATCCACAAATTAGGAACTTTAATGCTCGAAATAGCTTAGATTCAGCATATTCCAACTTTAATCATGAAGATAATCAATTAAAGCCATTAATAGTCAAATTAGTCAACATCAGGGTTTCAAGGCCCATTAAAGTATATTCATGCACATTAAACTCGAAATTAACTAATTATATGCAAAGTTCATCCTTTTTCTTCCTAATGTTCCATTTTATCATTAACATGCTAATATGAACTTTAATCATCAATTAAACCCTATTAATCACATTAATCATATCAAAATAGGGTTTCTTAATCATCATTACATTAAAGTTAATAACTTCTATTACTTTTCAAATTGCAAACATAATAAGGCTCCAATTATATTTTTATTGGCTTCCTCTCATTTTTCTGAGCAAAATTAATACATTATACTTATCAATCCAAGCTACCATTAATTAGTTATGATTTTGTAAGATTTCACTTACCCGGACCAATCGTAGAGCGCCACGTGGCTGATCTCATGCAATGTAGTTGCTTTCTTTGGAAACATAACGGAATGACCATACTACCCTCGGTTAAGTCGATTTCTCCTCTAGCCCGTGGAGGGCAGAAAGGTTCAACGTCTCCCTTCCTTCTTCAACCTCACGATAGTTGATTACTGTCGCCCTAGCAGCGAGTTACACCGCCTCTCCTTCCTTCTCTGCACCCCATCGACTTCCGGCGATGCTCTCACTACCTCCGCCAAGCCCTCACGCACCCAGAGGCATCCTTCATTCGCTGCCAGGGTGGTCAGCTCAGGCGGGGCGACCTGCAACTCAAGGTCGGTGCTGCAGCTGTGCTGCAGCCATTGCGCATAGGCTGGAGCACGGGGACGATGGTCGAGGTTCCCTCTGACAACGTGAGACACCACTCCTCCATCGTGATGGCTCAATGATTCCTCGTTGTCCCAGGGTTAGCGTTAAAGCTTTCGGTTAGGGTTTATACGTAAGGAACAAAAAGAAGAACGTGGGATCTCTCTCTCTCTCTTAGGCTTGAACTAGGGCTTTACCCCTTTATATAGGGTGAAGTATGAAGCCCTAAGGCGTGCCTCATGAGGACTTGAATCCCAAACTCAAAAGGAAACACACTTTCCTTGGTTGTGAAGCAACCCTCTCTCTCTCTCTTCATTGTCTCCTTTTTCCTTGATATTCCTTGTTGCATGGATATTTAGGAATTTGACATTCCGCTCCCTTATTCTCTTTAATCTTGTCTTTTAATTCATTAGCCTCGAATTTATATTCTCCTCAAGTAGGAAATACTTTCTCTTTTAGCAAAACCACATAATTCCATTAATTATGTATTCCCATTATCCTTACTTTGCATTTTTTGTATTTTCTCTTTCTTTCCTCTTCATTGGGACTCCTTGGATCCCAAAAAACTCTATTCCTTTTTTTTTAATTGGATATTCATTATCCTTCTAGATGCATCTAAACGCATTATTCTTCATTATCATGTGTATTTCTCATTAAAATATTTCTTTTTGAGGATTTCTCTTTATTTCTCTTTTATTTTCCTCATTAGTATTCCTTTTGTCATTAGGAATCCTTGGAATACGAAATTCCACTAAGGACAACTCAATTATACCTCTTTCCACTTGTTTTTCACCTTTTACCATGGTTTTTCAATTTCTTTCTTAATAAAGAATATTTTATTAATCTTTTCTTTTCTTATTGCTTTTTCTTTGCAACTTTGAACTCCTTGGAACCCAAGGAACCCATGTGGCACGAAATCCACCTCTGGATTAAGTTCTTTACCTTCTAGAGGTTTCCACATCTTACTTTTCTCGATTTCTTAATTAATCGAATTTCCTTGTTATTGGGCCCAATAGCCAATAAAGTCCACAATACAATCATCAAGGCTATTTTAAACGAAATTACATCATTATTTGTCCAATATGAGAGTTTACATTTCTCATCATATGAACCCAAAATAGGGGTTGTAACACAAACATTTTGATGATGTGACACATTAAATTCCATCCAAGGAATGAAAAATATAGATCACGAAGAGTATGGAATCTTAGATATTCAAAAATAGTAAAGCCAACACAATGTTGTTCGTCATAAGCCAACGTTTAGAAGATACAAATATACATTAGGTGTGGGAACAATTAGATTTTTAACCTTATCCATAGGACTGTAAATGGGTACAGATAGACCCGTAGATCTGCAAATCTGGACCTTAAAAAACCCGTCACGGGTCCAGATTTCTAGACATGCATACCTATATTATTGCAGGTCCACTAATGGGTATAGCTATACTCATACCTGCTATACCCGTGTACCTGTATTAGTATATAAATAAATATAATTATATATATATGTATATTTGTCATAATCTAATAGCTGAAAAACTACGGTCCATGTTTCTTGCCTTCCAGCGGTTCTTTCTTCACACAATCCCACTACTTGTGTGTCGTTCCGGTTCACGATTCTCTCCTCTCTCACAGTCGCGACTCTACTCTAGAAAGTGACGAAGAACTGAACCGATAGGGCGAGAACTAGGATTCCCGTTCCAACGGTGCAGGCTCGCAGCGGCACAACCATCGTGAATCAGAAGCAGGCAGCCGCCAATCGGGCTTTCATTCTTCAGTCTCTAAGCCGGTCAGGAGGCCACTTTCTCCTCGGGACCTCACCCGTGCTCTTCTAGGTATGGTCATACCCGCACCGTTTAAAACCCTACTTATCCATTTAATTCGGTAGATACAAATACAGTTTCATACCCACTTTGTCAAAATATGCGCCCAAACAATACATATGCCCATGTACCACTCAGGTATATGGATGGACAGATGGTAAATAGTAATGTATAAAATTTCAAACTAACCTTGGATTCAATCACTGTTGAGCCAGCACAGTATTAACAATTTTTCTTTCATTGAAAATATTATTTGCAAAATGCTTAAGCCAACTTTTTCATGGCACCTATTGGGGTCGAAATACAAAGAAGTTGATATCTGATAATTAGCAATATTTTTAGGGCAGTGTTGGATTGTTTTTTCATAGGACCTGCTGAATAATATCAAACAGGTGTGACAGTTTTAGAAGGTGTATGTTTGCAGGTATGAGGGTAAAAAGTACCCAGTTACATCTTGATGTATTTTGTTAGTCACAAATAGATCAGTTATTTCGCAATGTATCATGCTAGACACAAACAGTCTCGCTGCATATAAAAAATTATGAGACCTATATCAACATGGTTGGATTCGTTCAGGAAAAAGAAAGTATACGAAGAATATGAATTTGTGTCAAAATAGATTATAAGTCAGAATTTAACAAAGCTTTTATGATCTAAGTATGGGAATAGACGAGACAAATCAATGACTATTAAAGGGCAGAATATATAGTGATACGAACATCACATATTGTTGGCAAGAATTGCATGCTATGAGAAAGAAGACTTCCCTGAAGTTGGTACCGCTCATCCTAGATGATGTGGACATAATGGTGAAGAACAACAGACATGTTGTATAGGAGAGGATAATTCAGCATTTATTCCGCAAAGCTTATCGTGATGATTGAAAGAGAAGATGCATGAACGGAGTGGTAAATGAACATGCAAGTGCTCTATGAGATAAGTAGATGAACAGAGTGAGATATAGTAGTAATATGGCCAACGCTAGATCAATTGGATCCTTAAAAGCCAGGATCCTCATAGGCATGGGAGCACGGCTCATGGTCCCATGGACGGGAGTTGAAATATACGACTGAGAATAGAAGGCGCCCGTAGACAAAGAACGACATGACGAAGTCGTCAACGGTGATCGCTTTTCTTCCGCTGGGTGAAATTCTGCCCTAATGATATTTATTGAAAATAGAGTCTCAACTTGTATAGACAACGTGCAGAATGGAAACGAGTCCTCACGTTTAAGATTACTTGGAACAACTTTGTTTGGATTCGGAACGAAGGTATCGTTCGGCGTCGGTCAGCGGTCAATGTCTATCTAAAGTTACAGGCAGAGTTTTAATCATTGTTACTGAAACAACAGTGAACCACTGCCAGTTTTTCCTATTCATTTTAGCAGTTGCAAGCGATCTATCTCGAAAAATCTTCATCGCGTCATTTTCACGTGGTCAATCAACTAGATACGGTGCGTCTGCGGAAGAAGTCATCGCATTGTCGAACGCAGCCGAAGGAACTTCTATTTACGGATGCAGCAAGCCGAAGCTCCTGCCTCCGTAGGTACACGCCAGACAATACACAACCTGGTCCATCAGATGCAGAAACAGGGGTCATCCTCTGTCACTAGGAGGAGGGTGGACGGTGTTGTGAATCTATTTGGGAAGATCTTTTGGCCTCAGTTCGTCAGACTTATCCGGAGATTCAAGTTTGCCATCTGGATAGCGAAGCAGTGTATATTTTCCATCTTCCTCATCTCATAGTGGAGAGGGAGGGAGAGATGGCGAAGGGAGGAAAAAGGTTCAAATAAACAACTTCGTACGATAAGCAGGGGAGAGTCGAAGCAGAGTAGGGCGACCTCACCATGGCAGCCGCTTCTTCCGGACAAAAGTGCACATCGGTGGTTGCTGCTTCCGCTGGGGGATGCTCTTGTCAGAAGCCACCCTTCCTCTTGCCAGTGGCAACTCCTGTTGCGGTGTTGTTGCTCGGGTGACGGCAGTCGTCGTCTGCAGTGGACGATCAAACTGGAAAATGTGAGCACAAGGGATGGAAACTGTTTCGACTAATTAGGTTCTAATTACTAATTAGTGGGGTGGGAATTTTTGGTGGGAATCCTGGTGAAGGAATTTTTACATTCGGGCAGGATTTTATACCTTCACTAATTATCTTTCCCATAAAGAATTCGGCTGAAGAAAACTAGTTCATTTGTGTAGGACGGCCCTTCACAAAATGTCAATATTTTTGAAGGACTTTGGTCCTTCGCAAATGACCTTCACTAAAAACCCATTTTTATGTAGTTATGTGAAAATTCTCGAGTTTCTTTAATCCCACAAACCATGAAAAACAACCAAACATGTAACTCTATGATTCATCACCAGCATGGAGCAGACATCAACAAAGGAAAAAGGAATACGAGGTATATATAGATCTCCAAAGGCTTCATTTCACAACAACAAATCATAATCACACCCAAACAAGATATGCAACAAATCTTCAGAAGCAGCCTTACAAAGAACACATCTTAAAAGGGAATTGAAATCCTTTGCTTTAAAGATGATCCAACATAAGAAGCTTATACAAGAAACACCTCCAACCATTCATAATATGCCTTCTCAAACCCTTAGTTTTCCACAACCAATCAGACCAGAAAGAAATATAAGCTCTAGGTCTAATTGCCTCCCATACATCCTTGATATTATGAATTTCATTACCCTTCAGCAAGAACAGGTCATCCTTAGAGTCAGGCCTGATAAACTTCTGAAGTAAATGAACAATGGCATTAACATGCCTAGACTTAGTCATAATCCAATCCCCATCAGAGAAAATGTAGTTGAGAGTGGCATACTTTCCAGTACTACTCCTCATAATAACACCTGCTCCCAAGGAAGCATCAAGATACCCCCTTAAACTAGGGGTCTCTCCACATTTTGAACAGATTCCCATTACCCACGGAGAAAGAGATATATATAGTAAAAACATCCTTATGATACAGAAAATGCTTCCACACCCACGAAGAGTTGGAAGCAATCCCACGCCTCCAGACTAAAACACCTCTCAGGTACCTCCCATGAACCCAACGAACCCAAAGATTGTCTTTCTTAATATCATCATTCTAGAGATTTAACACAATACAAGCACTCACAATATCTCTTAACCTTCTAATTCCCAAACCTTCTTCTTTCTTTAGTAGACAAACTTGGTTCCAAGCACCCTTGTGCATCTTTTTCTCCAATTCAGGAAGTCTTTGCAAAGCCTATCAATCTCTTCTATAACAACCACAAGTAGAGGGAAAGACGCAACGCAATAAATCTGGAAAGAAGATAGACTAGAATTAATAAGCTCCACTCTTCCAGCAAAGGACAAGTGTCTCAATTTCCAACCTTCCAAACGACCTTTAATCTTATCAACAATAGGATAACAAAGGCTTCTCAATAGTCTTCCAACAAATAGAGGAAGACCTAAATATTTAACTGGAAGATTCTCCTTCGTGATATTCAGAGTGTGTTCCACCATCCCAACATCAATAGATTTATTAGCAAAGAACAACGACTTAATGTTATATGTTCAGAGAAGAAACTCCACCAAAATTTCTAGGAATGTTCCTCATCTCATTCATTGATTCAACATTCCTATCAGAGAACTAAACAACACATAAGAAAAAAAACATGAGAGACCTCCAGGATCACTCCTTGCTTTTAGAAACTGAATCAACCTCTTCTTCTTCTTCAAAGAACTAGCTATCATAGCAGAGAGACCTTCCAATGAATTAACAAAAAGATAAGGGCCAAGTGGATCCCCTTGTTTAATACCATTAGACGGATAAAAAATATCGATAGGACTACCATTTATAAGCACCTAAAAATGATCAAATGAAGAATTTCAAAAATCCACCCAATCTAGCAATCTGGGAACTTCATCTTTGAGAGAAACAAATGCAAGTACGACCAACAGATAGAATCATACGCTTTCATTAAATCAACTTTAATACAAATCTTAGACAAAGAACTCTTCAAAATCATATTCAATAACTCATGAACTAAAAGAGTAGCATCTGATATAGTATTGCTTTTAATGAAAGCACACTGAGCTTTATCAATTATCTCAGGCAACACAGGCTACAATTTGTTAGCAAGGACCTTCAAAATGATCTTATATAGAGTATTACACAAGGAAATCGGCCTCCAATCTTTCACATTAGAAACATTCTTACTTTTGGGAATAAGAGTGATAAACGTCCTATTAACCTCCTTTAGAAGACAAACACTCCTAACAAAATTCTGCACAACACGCACCACATCATATCCAACAATGTTCCAATAAGACTTACAAAAGGTGTAGTTAAAACCATCTGGACCTGGGGCCCTTTCTCCATCACTACTCATAGCAACCTTCTCAATATCCTCCCTAAAAACCAACACACACATATAATTGATATGAGAATCATACAGACAAGGAAGCACCCAATCATCATCCCAATATAAGTCACTATCAGTACAAGAGTTAAACAAACTTTTATAAAACTAGACCAAATGGTCATGAATAATCTATTCATCAGCACAACTGACTCCATCAATAAGAATACTCCTTATAGAGTTTCTCATCCTCCTGGTTTGCATAGAAGAGTAGAAAAACTTAGAGTTTTTATCAACCAACTTTCACCAATTAACACAAGACTTTTGTTTTAAAAAGGATTCTTCATGGCTGTACGCTTCAAAGGCCTCCTTTCTCTTAGCAACTGCCTCTTCAACAACCTTCCTGTCAAACGGGTTCTGGTCAGCATGATTCTGAGCCAGACATGCTTCATATGCTTTAACTCTTCTATTCTCAGTAAGATCACCAACCACTTCTTTGTTCTACTTAGCAAGAGAGAATCTAACATTATCAAGTTTTCTACAAACTCGATACATGGGGTTACCCTCAACTTCAATACTCCAAGCATCCTTCACCATAGAACTGAAATCCTATCTCTGGAACCAAGCATTAACAAAATCAAAGGGAGATTTCTTTCTATTATGCACATTGTCCATATGCAAGACAACAACTCTATGATCGCTGTGTATATTAGCTTTCACCTCACCCCATAAGCACATAAATTTATCTAAGAAATCTAGGTTATAGAAAGACCTATCCAGCTTGGACATAACCAATTTCTCACCCTCCTTCTTGTTGTCCCAGGTGAATCTAGAACTTCTCAGATCTAATTTCACCAAGGAAGTAAACAGAATGCATTCATTAGAGTTATAGCAAGGCACACATAACCCAAACTTATCTTCATCAAACGTCACTACATTAAAATCCCCACAGAGCAACCAAGGATTAACATGAGCATTCAAATCCTTAATAGATTCCCACAGCTCATTCCTTATATTAAGATTATTATGTCCATAGATGGCAGTAAGAAAAATCACCAATAGAAGTAGAAACATGCACATGAAGGAATTGATCAGACTCACAAATGCTTGTAACATTGATATCATTCTTAGTCCACCCAATAATAATTCTCCCCAAGGCAGGACTATCATGATTAGAAGTCCACATACCATCTCCAAACATCCTATTCAACACCTTCTTTACCTTCTTATTTCTCAAATTTGACTCTAGAATGCTAACCATCGAACACTCATTCCTCATCATCATCTCCTAAAGTGTAGACTGTCGACCAAGATAATTCAGTCCTCTCACATTCCAGGAGGCCACCTAAAGGGAACTAAACATTTGAAATCATGGTGGTTGGAATCCTACCAACCTCAATAGATTCCTTTTCACCTTCATCCACAAATAGTTGCTGAAAAGAATTCATACTCCAAATCTAAAAGCCACCTCTAAGGATTTTGAAGGACCTCTAGGAGGCGAGTTGGTTTTCCTTCTATTCTTCCTCAAGCTACTCAGAACATGCATAAATCCATCATTCTTATCATCACTATTAACTGGAGTAATCAAATCACTCTTAGGACCCACTCGCGACCCAAACACAACCTCCACCCCCAACTCCTTTGAAGGTACAATTGTAGCATCCAAAGAATGATCAACATCAGAAGTAGGTTCATTTTTAGGAGTATTCACCTTCAAAGATTCAGTAGACACCACCTGTTTTGGAACCCAATTCATCTTCTTTTTTCCCTTCTCCACAACCTGCATTATCATGCCCAAATGTACCACAGGTTTCACACCTACTTGGAACCCATTCATACTGGACACTGGTTTTATCTTCAACCCCATCATCACTCACTAGAGGAATAGACATTAATAATTCAAAAGAAGCACTGATAAAAACTAGCATTCTCATAAATTCTAACCTCTTAAACTCCAAAGTAGCTCTATCAACCTCCAATGACATTCCAATTAGGAACCTATCATGCTAAATATCTCTTCATCCCAGAGTTCCAATGACATGCCAAAGAATCACACCCAAATAGGTACCGCCATTAACTTCAATTTCTCCAAGGAAGAACCTCTCACCCACTTCTTTATGATAAGAGGTTTCCCAACTACAAACAACATACCCTTATCAATGGCCTTCTCCATATCCTATTCTTCAAAAAAGTTCACAATGAAGTAATCATTTCCCCTCAAGATGATTTCTATAGACCCTTTAGCTTTCCACAAACTTTGGAGGTAGATCTACAGTGATGACAAATGATGCTTTAGATCTACTATATACCATGTAGCTAATAACATCCATCTCACAGAGTTCTTCTCTGAGATCACCTTCGAATAGACTATGGCCCCTTGACGAATTGTCAACTTCTTTACCACAAAATCTCCACTCTATACCTTAATTGTATGTTTCTTGAATAGATTTGACCACTGGTGTGACTCCTTTTCCACCCTAATACGATTAGGATGCTCCCTCATGTCAGATCGTAGGGAAAAACTAGGAGGAGGGGGTCTTCTATCTTGATCACTCATAGTAACACCACCTCCTCCACCGACACCGCTGCACACCCCCTGGGATTTGCCATCACCAGAGCCATTCGTCTGAGCCATCAAATGTTATACCTACAAAGTGTTTGGCATAAATGGATTTTCATATCACATAAAACATCAAGATGATAAGAATATCATCCAAAATAGTGGGGTCACCCTTCAAGAGTCTTCATTGTACTCTAGTGCGAAGGATAAGAGTCCATGTGAGCTAAAATGTCTTATTACAATGTCATTGAAGACATATGGGAGTTTGTCTACATAGATTTTGGAGTTCATGTCTTTGGGTGCCATTGGGTTGATAATAACAAAAGATTTATAGTGGATAAATTGGGTTTCACATTAGTGAATTTTAAAAAGATTGGTGAGAAGGGTGAACCATTTATAATGGAATCACAGGCAAAGTAAGTATTCTATATCGATGATCCTGCAAATGAAAAATGGTCTGTCATTCTTCATGGGAAAAGGCAGTTCATTGTAGATCCTATAGATGAAGAAGAGTATTATGACAAGTATGAAGACTCCAATCCATTCTCAGTTGGCTTGTGAAGTGTAAATGTTGAAGCTAACACTGACTTATATATGTGTGAAGATCACAGAAGTAATACTAATTGATCAAAGATCCAACCAATACTAGAGGCATGTATTTTATTTTTTAAATTCTAGATGTGCATTTTACATTCTTTTTTACAACTATATATGTTTCATATTGTACACTTACAATTTACATTCTATATCACTTATATTTCATCCTTTGATTGCTTTAATATGACATTTTTAGATGGCATCTGATCTTGAGGATGAGAAGTGTGAGGGTGTGCACCATGAAGATCAAGTTGGTGTTAGTTGTATTGTTTTATTACATGAATGTATATTTTACATTCTCTATCATAGTTATATGTTACATTTTTATCACTTATATGTGTTTCTTGACAATTTTAGGATGATCATCGTGAGGATGTGCACCCTGACGATCTTGTCGGGTCTGCTGAGGAGCAGTGTGATCATGCACGTAAAAGAGGAATCACCTTGATGAACAAGTTAGTAGTGCAAACGGGTAAAGGGCCAAAGTTGGTGATTGACTTTGATGAAATAGGAAATCCTATTGGGAAGAATTACAATACTTTCACGCAATATCTAGGGGTTATTACTCATAGCAAAGTAGAAATAACAATAGACTCTTGGCATAAAGTTGATCATTCCACAAAATACTACATATGGAAGGACATAGCTATGTGATATTATGATCTTTAAATATATTTAAAATTCTATTTTTAAAAATATTCCATTAAGTATATGAAACTTTGCAGAGCATATTTGACCTTGATGAAAATCTGCATTGTAAAAAGGTATTGCAACATTGTGGGAAGATATTAAGGAATTATAGGACACATATGATAGGAGAATACATAATGAGCAACAGGAAGAAGAACACCACTGAGAAATGGTCCTATCTTGACTCAAAAGTGTGGCAAGCATTTGTTGCTTCAAGATAAATCAATGAATTCAAGGTATTAAGCTTCCTCCTTTAAAATACATTCTTATGATTAATCTGATGAATTCAATGTATTTTGTAATTAATATATATTTTGGATTAACCAAGATTTACATATGCTAATAAAGGATGCGAAAAGAATGTGTAATACCACAAGTTGGATCCAGATGGCTATGCAAGTCGTCACCAATAGATACTGGAAGCGTCTTCTTTTGAGCAGCCTACTCTTGGGTCTGCTGAGTCTTCTACTACTCCTGCACCTTTACTTCACCATGAGGAGTGGATAGCTGCATTATAAGCCAATTAGACAAATAGCCAACCCCAAAACCGCTGAGGTGGATGCATAAAATGGTAAATTTAACTCTCAGAGTGCATGTTCATTTTAGACATTGATTGTTACGTTTTACTAAGCAATTACTATGACGATTTGCAAGAGTTCTATGAGCAAAGAAAAGAAGGCAAGTTGATCCATGAGGACCAAATGTTTGAATTGAGAGTTTCTCTGGGTACTCCAGAGTATCCTAGATGTGTTAGGGCCATTGAGGTTAATGTCAATACAATATCCTTTTTGGGTTCATCAGAGCATAAGCGTAAATCTTTTAAGAAAGGAGGATTGACACAAGTGCAAGTACAAGATATGATTGCAAACGGAATAGAGGAAGCAATGAAATAGTTTCAAGCTTCATAGCATCAACCTCCTCAGACAGTACTTATACCATCCCATTTTTTTGATGATGTGGGACCCCCTACGACATAGGTGGTTGGAAGTAATCCCATGGACCCACCAGCTGGCATGCTTGGTGTAATTTGTTTTGTGATATAATAGTCTTTCAGGTGAATTTATATGTTTGTGTTTAGTATATATAACACCATATACCAATTTGTATAGGTTGAGGCCATGGCATCTTACGTTACTAGAACCTGACTTCTGTGTTGTTGCATTGGGCGATGCTTACCCACCCCTTCTAGGAGACAAGATTCATGCTTCGATGCCCACTGAAGTGGTTCATATGTCTAGCAGGATTCTCTAAAATGCTTGGAAATAGATATGACTGCCATGTGGACACCTTGAGCATGAGTTGATAGGTGATGCAGAAGGCAGCGTGGTTGTGTGGCCTCATACGGGAGTTATATATTTATATATATGCTAAATTTTCATTGAATTTGTATTTGTGATTCTTTTCTACTTATGTATATGATTGGCAATTAATACTATAATTTGCAAATCATTGCACCTAAACAACCCCCTATAGTTTCTCCTCCACTTCCTCCCCCAAATAATCAATTATCTTCTTGGATTTCAAAGGATCTATTCAACTCATTAGGTCAAAATATTGGGGGTTGACACTATGGCTACATGACCTAAAAAGAGGGTCGACTATGATGGTCATATCCAAGAGGTTGCAGGTCAAGATCACGATACTAGTATTTTCTTTCTATAAATTGAGGAGATGTTTAGTTATGATTGGTTGAGTACAACTATGATAGAACGTTGCATATGGTGAGGTCTTATTGCTAAATACCTCTTTCTATATATGTGAAAATATATGTTGATATGTTTTTTTAAAATATTAATGCATATCAATATGTTCTGTAGTTACTTATATATGGTGCATGGACAATTCACACTAACCAATGTGGCAATTCTAGTTCTATAATTGATTAGCAATGTAGATAAAGACCCAACATTTGTTAGTGATTACTTCTCTACCACATTTAGATATTTTGGTATTGTAGGAAAGAGTGTGATTATAAATCCTTTCAGGGTATGTTTCGGGCAATGTGCTTATAGTTTTGACTTATGATTTGAATTTTATTATGGAATTTAAGTTTTATTTTGTTGGTCTACTTTTCACTCAACAATAAGCACTGAGAGTTGTTTGTAATTGTCCTTGAGACACTAAATGCATATTATCTAGATCCTTCTGGCAACAAAGTAGGGAATGGGGAACACACAATGAAAATGATGTTAGTTGCATAAGTAAATTTTTATGTCCATAAACATATATTAATGTCTACATCATTACATGGCTATTTACTAATTCAATTAAATGTTTTACTTTAACTAATAGGGGTATAAAAGGATTCAAAAAGGTCAAATGGAAGTTCAATAGAAAAAGAAAATTTTAAGTTGGAAGAATGTTGAGGTAGTTTTCTGACTCCGTCGCATATATATGCCAACTATGCTTACTTTTATTTATTAATATTTCACAAAACTGTAAATTTATAGTGTCCATTACAAAATAATAATTGAGCATGCATATACTACATGATGTAGTATATGGACATGAATGTCAAACAGGTAACACTAGACATCCATTATATATAAAAGGTAATCTAATATAGTCTTGACTATCATAAATAAATAGTCTCATTTGATAATCAAATCAAACTTTTAAATTATATCATTCTCTTTGCAGCTGTTTGACATGATAGTGCCCTATATAAATGAAGAGCTAGATGAAATATGAGAAAAGTGGACACACTCATTCGTTAAGGAAGTCAACTTTGAATCTTATTGGGACAAAATATAAGTTTTCTAAACATTGATGTCATTATTTCTATATAAATGTGATGGTTATGACTTTTTACAACTTCAAATTTCAAGTAAGTGAATTGTTAGTGCATATGTAAATGATGTATGTATATATATATAGTCAGGCTAGAATACACTCGAGTGTACGGATTGCACGAATACACTCAAGTGTGTTTACATATCAAGACTATTTTTTTCAAAATGTAAACCATTGATCTTCACCGTCATACTATAACTAGGCTACATACAAATTTTGAGCCCATTTGGATGAGTGTAAGTCACTCATCCAAGGGCAACAAAATTGACGCACAAAACTAATTTGAAATGCATAATTTTTGCGGTCTTCATAACATGAGCTATACATATCCAAATGTGCTCAAATTTTGTGTATGTGTTGTTCAGGAGATGTTTAAGAAGATTAGTGGATTAGATTTTCAAAAAAATTATTGCATCATGAAAAACTACTTGAGTGTATTCCGCTCTGGATACACTCGAGTGTATTCTAGCCTAACTATATATATATATATATATAGAGAGAGAGAGAGAGATAGAGTTAGGCTAGAATACACTCGAGTGTATTCGGACCAGAATACACTCAAGTAGTTTTTCATGATATAATATTTTTTTCAAAAATCTAATTTGTTGATCTTCTTAAACATGTTGTGAATAGCTCATACGCAAAATTTAAGCACATTTGGACATATATAGGTCATGTTATAAAGACCGCAAAAATTATGCATTTCAAATAAGTTTCGCGCGTCGATTTTGTTGCCCTGGGATGAGTGACTTACACTCATCCAAATGGGCTCAAAATTTTTATGTAGCCTAGTTATAGTTTGACGGTCAGATCAATGATTAACATTTAGCAAAAAATATTCTTTATATGCAAACATACTTGAGTGTATTCGTACGATATGTACACTCGAGTGTATTCTAGCATAACTCTCTCTCTCTCTCTCTCTCTCTCTATATATATATATATATATATATATATATATGTGTGTGTGTGTGTGTGTGTGTGTGTGTGTGTGTGTGTATATAGGGTAACGATCCAGTGAGAAACATATCTTGGTGAGAGCGTGATAGGCATTTGAATAACTCTCCACATATATCAAATTTTCATAATCCAACCATATAGATTAAAAGTATATCTTAATATTTACCTTCCGACAAAATTTCATCACCAACTGATTTGTAGATCATTCACAACAACATATTACTTTTCAACACTCTATATTGAATTTCAGGCTGACCGTTGGATGTAAAAAGTAGATATTGTACATATGGACATGTAAACTGAAAAAACACTAGAGGGGGGTGAATAGGGTTTTATATATATTTTAATAATAATTCAACTCAAGCAACCACAATTGAAACTTGAAGATAGAGGCAAGGTGTTTAGAGTGGTTCCACCCTTAGCAAAAACTAAGGGAGTCAGTCCACTACCCAATTATTTCCAATTGGGATTTTGAAAGTATTTAAATTTTATTACCTCGCAAGGATGTTACATAAAATTTTACAAATACTTTCACCACCCTTTGGACAGCCTTCACCTAGAAGTAGTCCCACCAACCTCGAAGCAGCCTTCCTCGAAGTAACTTCAAGCTCCCCCTTGAAGTAGCTTCCCGTTAAGACAGCCTTCTTGAAGTAGTCCAAAGTCCTCCTTCTCCACTGAGAATATCAAACCATCTCCAATCCGTAGCCTCCAACCCTAGGAGTAGCAAGGAGAGTACACGCAATAAGAAAGAACAAGAAGGAAAATGGAAATTACAATTACCATTGTAGCACAAGGCTTGATTTCCTATATCAAGTGTTTTAATCTCCTAACCAATGTGTATGAAAGTGTAAGTACAGTGGGTAGGAGATGCTAGCCTATAGGACATGAAATTGGAGCAATGGAAATGAATAGCAAATGTTAGAGTTGCTCAATTACTCACAAGAATGGATTGCCAATTGCAAGTATGTATGCTCAAGTATTGTACAAGTGTGTATTGGGGTCCTAAGGCATGTCCTATTTATGGGAATGGCCTATGAGTGCTTAAGGACGTTCTAGACACTTTCTAGAGGGTTCTTAGTGCTTAACTAGCAGTTAGTTGTCCACTAATTGCTTTAGTAATGGCTAGTTAATTAATTCTAAAAAGTGCAGACAGAGTTCTTCTCGGTCGAGAAATTGTTGACCGAGGCATCAGTCGGTCGAAGACTTTGTCGACCGAGGGATGGTCTGGAGCAAGTGTATATAACGTTCGATTCCAACTTCCAACCATCTTGTCTGTTGGGTCTAACGGCTATTTGGTTCAATTCTCAGTCGAGGAATTTGTGGACCGAGAGTGTCTCAGTCGAGAAGTTTGTCGACCGAGAATGACTATGTTTCAATGTTTTGAACTATGTACTAAGTATGTGTATCAATGTGCAGTTGTGACACTATTGTAGGTGATGACCTATCTAAGTGTTGTGATTGGCTAGGGAAGATCTAAACGCTTGATTTACATGATATCTAAGTACTTGTACATTATATGCTTGTACAAGTTTTTACATTTGATTACAATCATGAAATTAACACATTGTGATCATTTAGATCTTCCAAAGTTGTGTCATCCACCTAGTTCCTGCAACACTCAAGTAGCACGTTAGATCCACAAGAATGAAATGTTAGTCATCATCAAAATAAAGGGATTATAATAATGTCCAATTTAGCCAACAATCTCCCCCTTTTTGAAGATGACAAACATTTCCAAAATATAAAATAAGGAAATATAAATCATATGAGTTTCATACATGAAGTTTACCTTTTGTAGCCATTCTCTTATTTTTGAAGTATGTGCTGACCGATTATGAAACTCATTTTATTTATTTGATATTATTTCTCCCACTTTGTCATTTCAAAAAGATGACCAAGATAATCATCAAGTGTCTGTTCTGTTGATTCTCCCCCATAATTTGATAATTAGATGCTCCCCCTTGATAAGATATTCAGTTTTAAAATCAAGGGATGCAAACCACATATTGTCAAATTTAGCCACAATTTATTTCTCAATCATTTGTTAAGCCGTGAAATGATATGAGATCCTTTTAGATTCATGGCATGTGTGTTTTGATTTCTCATCTATTTAACAAGGGATGTTAAGCCCTAAAAATAACATGAGAATCCTTTAAGCTTATAGTAGAGTACATGAATGTATTTCTAACCAAATACACGGGATGTTAAGCCTAAATTTGTTTAGAGAACTCCATTAAGAACAAGGTATATATCACATTCATGAATATTGTAGGCTCCTTTATTTTCATAGCCAAGATTACCTTAAAAATACTAAGGTCATAACTTGTTTCAAATTTCCTTTAAGATGTTTACAAAGTTTTTGTGAACCCCCCCTTAATCTTATAATCAAGATAATTTAAGGATTCTAAGGTCATAATAAGCATTAAATCATAATAACTTGACCTTTTATGAGAGCTATGCATTAAAGTCTTGTTTTCAATATACGAAGATTGATTGTAAGAAAATGATTTACAAATAAGCGTTTGGTCAAGCTTATTTTAGGTCGACCTTGACTTTGACCAGGGCGCCCCTTGGTCAATTTTGATTTTGACCGAGAGGCAATTTTTGTAAATTTCCAATTTAACCATTCGCAATAATCTACTTGATTGAATATTTGAAACATAGCTTGTAGAGTATTATTCAAGACTATCATTTTCCATAAGCTAAGAATAAGATAATCATTTAACTAATATGTTAAGATGCATTTGTGCCATAGCATTTTACTGTTATGCAAAATGGAATTTTCAATGAGAACATCATCTTTATATGTAATGAGCTGAATCACAATGATCATTTTGAAAACAATATCCATTCATGGTTTGTATATTTAGATCAAAGATTATTTTAGGCAAACCAAGTGAAAGATGAAACACAATGATCATGGTGGAACAATAAAGGCATATCCATAATTATAATGATTATGATGGAACAATAGAAGCATATCCATAATTTCATAAAATACAATGATTATGATCATTTAAAAGCAAATTTGAAGACAAGTGGTTTTTATATGGACAGACCAAGGAATACTTAGGACAAACCATGTGGATTATTATAAAACATTAATTAAATCAACATGATTCATAATTTTTAGTTTTAAGCCAAACCATGTAGGAGATTATAGCAATTAAAAATGAACTTGCAATTTATTCTATATGTTTAAAGAATCTTCTCCATGATTCATTCTTGATTTGCATAGCAATTCGATAGCAAACTAGATCAATTAAATAGGTTCAGCAGAACTTAATTCGGTCGAACTTTTCTTCTATCAAATTTATCTCAGTCGAAGATTTTCTCAATTGAGTATTCTACTGTTTGTATAGGTTTTATCATATTTTTGCAAGCTCAAAAATAGTAACCTGCTTGGTCTACTAATTCTCAACTGATAGTGTCTCGGTCGAACATTTTCTCGACCGGGTATTATGTTGTTTCTGTATTGTTTTTTAGTAATTATTTGCAAGTAAAACATAGATTACTTCCAATTCAATTATGCAGTTTAAAACTCAGTTTAGTTGAGATGAAACATTTAAGTATCAAAGTAACATTTAAGTCAAATCTCAACTAATCATATTAAAATCTCTAGGTTTTAGAAACTCAAACTAAAACAAGTTATTAAAGATGTGTCTCTACAGGTTTATTTAAAAATGTGTATTTTCAAGTTAGAAATTTTAATTACTTGAATCAATTTGTTATCTCATTATGTTGAGTTGAGATAGATATAAAGATATACAATTTAGAGTCTTTGGTCATATCTCAACTTAATTTAATTTATTTAGTTTGGGGGTTTGGAACCCATACCAACTCAACATCATTTTTCTTGTAAGGACATGAGAAGGAATAATGTCCAAGACGCAAACAATAATGGCAACATATAGAATCAATCTCATTTCTCTTTTTATGAGTTTGATCTAGATTGTTCTTGGATAAATATGTATACTTTCCTTTAGGTACATACATAGATTGAGTCTTTGGCACTTGTGTCCTTCCCCCACTAGTTTTTTTATAGGATTTTCCTTTAGGCTTGTAACCTAGTCCTTTCCTTCCAATTTGACCATGAGAATCATTTAAGATCCTATCAAGAACATCATTATTTCTTAAGCTACTAACTTCTTGTTGTAACTTAGCAATCTCTACCATTCGCTTTTTGATATCTAACTTTTCTTGATCTAGATTAGATAATAAAGAATCTCTTTCTTTCACAATAGTATCATAATCTAGATGAATGCATAAGATTGGTTGTTTTTTAAGATCATTAATTTGGGCTTGCAAGTTTATCTTTTCTAGAGAGAGAAGATTGTAATTTGCCTCAATTGATTTCTTCTTAATATCATGGTCTTTAATAGTTAAGTTTAATGTCTCCTTAAGATCTTCATTTTCAAATGTGAGAGCAAGAAGTTTAGCATGTAACTCATCATTTACTATATTAGATTTCTTTAATTTCTTCTTGCACTCAATATACTTATCATGTGTCTCTTGAAGGCTAACAATTAACTCTTCTTTAGATAAATAAAAAAGGCTTACCTCTTCTTATTCTTCACTTATTGTAGCAATAAGACATTCTTTATGCACATCTTCCTTCTTTAACCTCCATGGACAGCTAAGTGTTGTGTGTCTTGTTCCTAAGCACCAATTACAACTTGTTGAAGATTGGTCCAAACTTCTCCTTTGCTTGCGGTTGTAGACACCACCACCCTCCATTCTTCAAGACTCGATTAGAGCTCCTTGAAGCCTGCTCTGATACCAAATAAAGAAACACTAGAGGGGGGTGAATAGGGTTTTATAAATATGTTAACTACAATTCCAACTCAAGCAACCACAATTGAAACTTGAAGAAGGAGGCAAGGTGTTTAGAGTGGTTCCACCCTTAGCAAAAACTAAGAGAGTCAGTCCACTACTCAATAGTTTCCAATTTAGATTTTGAAAGTATTTTAATTTTATTACCTCGCAAGGATGTTACATAAAATTACAAATATTTTCACCACCCTTTGGACAGCCTTCACCTATAAGTAGTCCCACCAACCTCGAAGCAACCTTCCTCGAAGTAACTTCAAGCTCCCCCTTGAAGTAGCCTTCCTCTTGAAGTAGCTTCCCATTGAGACAGCCTTCTTGAAGTAGTCCAAAGTCCTCCTTCTCCACCGAGAAGATCAAACCCTCTCCAATCCGTAGCCTCCAACCCTAGGAGTAGCAAGGAGAGTACAAGCAATAACAAAGAATAAGAAGGAAAATAGAAATTACAATTACCGTTGTAGCACAAGGCTTGATTTCCTATATCAAGCATTTTAATCTCCTAACCAATGTGTATGAAAGTGTAAGTGCAGTGGGTAGGAGATGCTAGCCTATAGGACATGAAATTGGAGCAATGGAAATGAATATCAAATGTTGGAGTTGCTCAATTGCTCACAAGAATGGATTTCCAATTGCAAGTATGTATGTTCAAGTATTGCACAAGTGTGTATTGGGTGTCTTAAGGCATGTCCTATTTATAAGAATGGCCTATGAGTGCTTAAGTACGTTCTAGACACTTTCAAGGGGGTTCTGAGTGCTTAACTAGCTGTTAGTTTTCCACTAATTGCTTTAGCAACGACTAGTTAATTAATTCTGAAAAGTGCAGACAGAGTTCTTCTCGGTCGAGAAATTGTCGACCGAGGCATCAGTCGGTCGAAGACTTTATCGACCGAGGGATGGTCTGGAGCAAGTGTATATAACGTTCGATTCCAACTTCCAACCACCTTGTCTGCTGGGTCTAACGGCTATTTGGGTCAATTCTCGGTCGAGGAATTTGTCGACCGAGCTCGACCGAGAGTGTCTCGGTCAAGAAGTTTGTCGACCGAGAATGACTTTGTTTTAATGTTTTGAACTATGTACTAAGTGTGTGTATCAGTGTGCAGTTGTGACACTATTGTAGGGGATGACCTATCTAAGTGTTGTGATTGGCCAGGGAAGATCTAAACGCTTGATTTACATGATATCTAAGTACGCGTACATTATATGTTTGTACAAGTTTTTACATTTGATTGCAATCATGAAATCAACACATTGTGATCATTTAGATCTTCCAAAGTTGTGTCATCCACCTAGTTCCTGCAACACTCAAGTAGCATGTTAGATCCACAAGAATGAAATGTTTGTCATCATCAAAACAAAGGGATTATAATAATGTCCAATTTAGCCAACATAAACCATTTCCAATTGTAATGATTTTTTGTAAGAAGGTAAATGAAATGATACTTTTTCAATCTATATGGTTGGATTTTAAAAAAATCGTTCCGAATTTGTAGTTATTCAAATGCCTCTCATGCTCTCACTGTAGGATGTTTCTCACTGGATCGCTACCCTATATATATACATATATATACATATATATACACATTTATATATATATATATATATATATATTTATTTATTTATTTATTTATTTATTTATATATATATACACATTTATATATATATATAATTTATTCACTACCCGCGCGAGTACTGTAGCATTAGTTACCCGTGTTCAACTAAGCGGTGGCAGTGATTGTAAATACATCCCGATACTCCCGTTCTCATCATCTTGTCGGCCTTCACTTTCCGCCTCTTTGTCGATCATATCCCAGCGCTCACACTCCCTCTGATCGGTCTCCCTTCTGAAGGCGCAGTCCTTGTTGGGGCATGGAAATCGCGACTCTGGCACCGTCCGTGATGGACTCATGTCTCTTCCTCCCCGAACTAGTGTATCACCAGATCCTCACTGCCATGGAGCACATCATCAACCTCCCTCGTTTCTACCTTGACGTCGGTGCTGCCAGGGCAAGCAGAGGAGTATAATCGAATGGTGGTGCCACACCAGAATTTGATATGCGCATTAATGCCTCCGGGCTCGGCGGGAGGCAGTTTATGCGGCTGGCACTGCATATGTCTGGTGGAACAACGCCTTCACTTCTTTCAGTATTTTGGGGGTCACTGACAAATTTAATGATGGGGATGGAGCACCGGTAGCTCACACTTCTCTGCCTTGAGCTCATTGTCGGTCGTGTTGCAACTCTAATTGCATGTTTGCACAGACAAGTCAGACTCTATTTCAAACCACCGAACCTTGAAGATGTGTGCCTTGATTTTCACTGTTAGTTAGAATGAACATCACCTGTTTCTGAAAATGATGATGAGATGCTTAGTTGTATCGTTGTGATATGTCCAAATTTAATAAATGATAAAAAGATGAGATTGTCAAAGTGTTTTACAGACCTCATTTAGTGAAGAGATTGCTCGTCTCTGTAATGACATTTGACATCTAGTCGGGTAGTACCATAATATTTTATTATGGAAATACTATGTACAACTGGATGGTGTATGTCCTCATGTCACCATTTTGGTAGATTCCGTTGAATTTTAGTTAGGGCCAGTTTGGTTGAAAGGAAAACCAACCCACATCAGGAATTTTAAAACAAGAAATGCAACATGTTGAATTAAAGCAACACGATCAAAGTTTGGTTCAAAGTAATTTCAAGTAGTACAGTTCATTTGTTTTAAGTTTGATACGATGAAATTAGGAGAAAAATCAGCAATGGGAACACAGGGCCTGTTGAATAAATAGCAGCGTCGGTGATACCTGTGAAAGGCCAACCCTGCGTGGAATTGGAACCGCGCAGTTTTTCGGTGCAGTTCGTTCCCGCTGTTTTGCATGTAACCAAAAGTAATTTGTGTACTTGGGTTTCCAGTTGTTGGTTGGAGTTACGCGCAGCCAAACGTATTGCATTATAAAACATGTTGTTTTCGAACTGTGAGGGTTTCTTTTCGGTCCAACCAGACGGGCTCTTAAAGCAAACATGCAACCCATATGGAACAATTATTTATATAGAAAGAATAAACTGTAATATGTTAGAAGGAGCATACTGTAAAGACCCATGATTATGACACCAATGAGGGTCAGAACAACTGCAATATGCAGGATCAAATTATAAGGTAGGTGGATATTTTGTAATGTACATAAAGAAATTGTAACATGTAAGATTAAACAGTAAGGTGAGTGGGCATTTTGTAATGTATATAAAGAAATCGTAATATACATGAATAAGTTATAAGGTTGGGGGATATTTTGTAATGTACACGGATAAATTGTAACATGCATGATTAAATAATAAGGTGGGTGGACATTGTGTAATGTATATAAAGAAACTGTAATTTGCAGGAATAAATTATAAGGTGATGGATATTTTGTAATGTACATGGAGAAATTATAACATTCATAATTAAACAATAAGGTAAGTGAACATTTTGTAATGTATATAAAGAAATCGTAATAGGAAGGAACAAATTATAAGGTGGACATTTTGTAATGTACACAGAGAAATTTTAACATGCATGATTAAACAATAATGTGGGTGGACATTGTGTGATGTATATAAAGAAACCGTAATTTACAGTAACAAATTATAAGGTGGGTGGATATTTTGTAATGTACTCGGAAAAATTGTAACATGCGTGATTAAACCAGTAAGAAGGGTGGACATTTTATAATGTATATAAAGAAATTGTAATAGTCAAGAACAAAATATAAGGTGGATATTTTCTAATGTATACTCATATGCTTATTACCATATGAGTATTCATATTACAAAACTGTCACCTACATTACGGTTGGCTCTTGCATATTATAATGCAACTGTCCATATGACATATGTCACTTGCTTATTACAATATGACTATCCATATTACAAAATTATTACCTACATTACAGTTGGCTCTTGCTGAATACAACGTGACTGTCCATATTATATATGACACTTGCTTATTACAATATGACTATCCATATTACAAACTATCACTTACTTATTACAATATGACAATCCATATTATAAAATTATTACCTACATTACAGTTGGCTCTTGCCTATTACAATGTGATTGTCCATATTACAGATGACACTTGCTTATTACAGTATGACTATCCATATTACAAATTGTCACTTGCTTAATACAATATGACTGTCCATATTACAAAATTATTACCTACATTACAGTTGGTTCTTGCCTATTACAACGTGACTTTCCATATTACAGATGACACTTGCTTATTACAATATGACTATCTGTAATAACCCTGACCTACGTTATGAGGTAAACCTGTTTGTTTTGGCTAAATAAGTTGCTTAGAACTTTAATATAACCTCTAAGGTGCTTTGTTATCATGTGACACACTCATGTTTCAAGATCTCAAAAGTCATTTAAACGGATTACATTTAATAATGCAAGTTCATTAAGAAGTCAGAGTAAACACACAGACAAAGACATATATATTTATTACTTTTGATGAATCAATGTTACTTTTTGTGTCGCATAGTTACTTTTTTATACTAATTAGTTAGTTTTTTATACTAACTAGTTACTTTCGATAGCACATAGTTAGTTTTTATACCAAATAGCTACTTTCTATACTAAAAGTTATTTTCTATTACTTTTCATGTTCGTTTTGTTACTGTTTATGACAAAGTGTTACTTTTGATGTTAAATAGTTACTTTTTGTGTCATATAGTTACTTTTAGGGTGACATTGTTACAATCAATTATCATCAAACAAGGTGCATCTCTTTTTTGATTGCATATTAATTACTTATTCAAAGTACTTTTAAAAATAAAGTATCTGACTCTTAGTGTTGAAGCTACAATTCATACATTTACTAGGAATGAGAATAAAGCTAGCCAGTTAACAGAGGAAGCAACGACTTGGTAGAATAAATCATATTAGAAGGTTTACGAGTTTGTTCAGTTTAAAAGAAGAGACAACAAAAGAGTTCAAGGGGAGTAGGTGGGGAGCAGGGAAAGTCTATATCATTTAATATGTAATAGCTGCTGACTTTATGCACGACGGAAACAAATGAAACCCATGAGACATGCAAAATATAGAGCATGCATAGGTACAGACAGAATTAGCAAGGGAAATTAAGGCCACCCACTCCCCAATGAACAAAAAGACAATCTTCCCCAGTCCGTGGAAGCTCACAGCAGTTCCAGCAAGGTCACCTAGTAGGCAGCACTCCCCCCGTCCTCATCTCCTCAAACAGGCCCATGACGTTTTAATATCGTTTGCACTTAGCGTACACTGAAATCACGGTGTTCTAGGATACCATATCTCCGTCAAGACCTAATCAAAGAGCTTTTTTGTGCTTTCCATATGCTCGTTCTTCATGTAGGCAATGCTTATGACATTCCAAGAGATCAATTTTAGGATGACATCTCATCGAACACCTTCAGGGCATCATAAAGTCAACCCTTGGAGCTAGCAAGCATGACAGACCAGGCAACCACATCCCACCTTGTGGTTCTGATGAAAAGTACACCAGCTACCCTAAGGTCATGTAGTTAGTGTTGAAATTGATGAGTATGTTCCTAATGAAGCCGGAAGACTCCCCTCCAGCTTGATAATCTGATCGTGGAACTGGAATCTCGAAACGTAGATGAATGCAGAGTAGAGCAGTTCTCTCGGCAAGATGGGTTTACGTCTCTACCACTAGTCAAGAAGGTCGAGGTAGCTGGGCATTCTTTTGCTCTCCCTGATAACAGGAGGAAGACCCCCTTTGGCAGACTGGGCTTCAGATGCAGTGTTCTAGACTGGCTTGGCCAGCAAGATCAACAGCGAGAGTCCCTCCTCCACCATCATCACTGCACCTGCGGGGGCGGTGTTGTTGATGGAGACGACACCCCCTCCAACGGCCAGCGCAATCGAACTTAAAGGGCTTGACTTTAGAAGCAGTGTCCCGAGGACCCATTTGGCCAACAAGATCGGTAGTGATAGGTCTTCCTCTACCATCGTGGCGGTGCATGTGGGGTGGTGTCACTGACTGAGATGACCTGCCCCCCTCCGACCATCAGTCGTTGGACTAGAACCTCGTACAAGAGGATAGCATTGGTCGAAGGTGAAGAGTCTGAGTTTGTATAACAGAAGAGGAGGAGGAGTGGGAACAGACGGTAGGAGCCCTATACTGTTGTCGGGGACAAGGAACCGGTGTTGCAAGACAAGGACGAGACATGGAGGATCTTGGAACATAACTAACTTGGCGCCACTCGCTGGATTGCGGCAATGCAGGACGGAGCAGTGAGGAGGTATGATGCGGCAAGGACAGTCTTAACTCAGCTGGTATTGTAATAGATGAGATGATGCGAAACAGAGATTAAGGAGGGAGACGGGAAATATTTACAAAGTGTGCCACCGCTACCTTGGAAACGGGTAGTTTAGTTTGGTACCCGCGTGGGCAACAAAAACACACTCATATATATATATATATATATATATATATATATATATATATATATATATATATATATATATATATATATGTATGAATGAATGTGAAGAGGAATAAATATAATGAGAATTCTAGGTGTACATGTCATCGGAATGGAATTGGAAGTTGGAATTGTATGTGTGTTTTTCGAATTGTGTATGTGCATGAGAATGGTATGTGTGTTTTTTGAATAGTATATGTGCATGGAAATGAAATTAAGTGTTTCTGAGAATGGAACTAGAGAATGAAAATGTATTTGGGTGGATGAATTGTGTGTATGTATTTGTTATTGTAAGTTTTACATGTATGCAGACCTGTTTTTAAGATGATCACAGGATGAAATGTTCATTTATGATGAACTACATGTTCTGCATCCTACTGAACAGCCAGACAATAGGTTCATAGACATGCTATAAAAAAAAACCTAGAACTTCAATTGTTATACAGACATTTTTCCATAAAAATTGACGACACGTCTATATTAAAATGGTCATACCACTATCAGGACCACGCTACCCAGCACACAACACAATCGTGATGCCCATTACAGCTATGTGGTATCGCTCTATGTCATCAGTTATTTTAAGACAAACTAATAACACAACATGTCTGCATACCTGATATAAAAAAATATACATGTGGCGTCAGTTGCTTTACATAAATCGATGACTGTTCTATGCTTTGTAGTGTTATTTCTTTGCTTAGAACCTACGACACAAATCTCTAGCATCAGTTCTATTCTGTTAAAATGATGCATATAATCCCAAAACAATCTTATAATTGTTTCTTATATTGTCATGTGCTATCAGTTTATGTTTTCATAGCAACCAACATTGACTCTGTGTCGTCAGTCTTGGTTTTCCCTAAAAATCGACGCTAAAGTTCCTTAGTTGTAGTGTAACCCCACTTAGGTATCTATACAAAATCGATATTATGGGTTGAATTTAACTGATGCTATAAATGGAATATGTACTAGTGTCCTTAGCCTCTATATGGATTTGGGAATGTGTATTCCGTCATCCTCCTTGGTCTTATGGACTCCTTGACCTTCTTCCCAATTTTTTTTAAATAATAGTTTATGTGGACATATGTAGATGAACCCCACAACAATTGGAAGAACCATGGTCAGTTTCGTCTAGTGGGTGGATGGTGAAGGGTGAAAACCAATAGAAATCAGTAGAGGATGGAGGTGGTCATGAGAAATGACGTGTGCTGATGGAAATGGATGCAAAATGATGAGAATTGGTGTAGGGTGAGATCCTTATCCCTTTCGAGGCTTAGATCTATAAAATGGAGGTTTGGGAGCTAAAATGTGAAATCCTTATCCATTTAGGCCTTATAGTTGTAAGATAGAGATTTGGGAACTAAAATGTGAAATCCCTAGAACAAAGTCTAGTAAAGGGTATTTATAGTGGCATGTGGTATATAAACAAGTTAGGAGTGAACCCTGGTCAGTTTAGAAGAACTAGGGTCGATCTCCCTTCATCAGTCATAGAGGTAGTAGCTGTGAACCCAACCCTGATTGGGTTAAACTGGGTCAGTCTTAAACATCATTGTTAGGTATTTTCGTTAGTCGATGATGGAGTCCATCAGTTGGTGTCATTTGTGGATGCATCAATAAACATCATCAATTGATTTCCAATGGTTGTACTGCATCAGTTGACATCCATCAAAGGATGGTCGATCACGAGCCAAAGATAGTTTAACCCAACCCAGTTTTGCCCCCAATGGTCATGTTTGGGTGAGAGCAAACCTCATTCAGTTACATCACATCAATCATTAGATCCTTGGTGGGAGTCGAGGTCAATGATTGCAAGAAGTGTCAAAAAAACCTAATTTGCTTTTGTACAAACCCTCGTCAGTTTTGTCTAATCGATTGTTGGCTCGTTGAGTGGATGGCAAGAAGTGACAAACAAACATGGATCGGGTTTGAGTGAACCCTAGATGATTTCATGGAGATGGGATGTTGCTTATTTGGGTATGTTATCCCAACCATGTTGGATGAACGGGTCAGTTTTGTACGAACCCTAGTCAGTTTCATACAAACCCTGGTAGAGATTTATTGAAAAACTGGAAAGATCTATCTGAGTCTTTTCGATCTTCGATCTAAGTCTTGTGGAAGTCAACTCATCTCAATTCAGTGGCAGCAAGTCATAAAATTGTCTAGCTGGGCAACTATATTTTCAAATAGGGGATAAATTATGAAAAGCCAACTAGTTAGAGTTATATGGGCATATTAAGGCTATTATAGGCACAAAACTATAGTTAATTACTTAGTATTAATGCCTAGATTTTGGTGTTATCAAAACATCAAGGGAACAAACACTAAAATTCTCAATTGTTGATTAAGAATAATATAAGTTGTCAATACATTAACTAATATGGTGCCATCATGATATTTCTACTTAGTGATATATCTTATTCATTTAGCTTATAGGGGTATAAAAGCATTCCATGTATGCGGATGATAGATGGATTCCAAATCAAAGTCAATAATCTAAAAGAACGTCAAGTTAGTTTGATGGGTTAAAATCTTATGTCAACTCTGCTTATTAAATCTTGTCAACATTTTATATATTTCTTAAATTTCAGTGTCCTACAAAAAAATATTGGATGGGAATGCATAAACTATGTTATGAAGTATATGAATGTAATTTTCAGGACAACGTCATAGGGCATCCGAAATACAAAACACATAATAATTACCGAAATTATAACTCCAAAATTCAAATGTTGCTTCATTTTATATAAATATTATTGTATAATTACACATTTCTTTTGTTGATCTTTCACACTCAGACTTATGCAAAAGTGACTCTAAGGAACATCCACAAGGAGTGGGCAAATGGTTTTCTAAAAAGAAGTGAACTTGTACTAAATTGATTATGTAGCTCAAAAATCTGGGTTTTAGATTTTGTTTTTGTGTCTGACTAATATGTGAATACGCATTTTATGTCAAGTTAATACAATCTTATGTGTGTTTTGAATTCTGTAAATGATATGGATATGTAAATGAAGCACGATTTGTGAATTTGTATGATTTGAAAAAAGGATCACGAGAGTGAAAGTAAATATGCATGTGATTTGGTGATGATTGGATCATGTAAATGAAAACGAATGTGTATGATTTGGTATGCCCATGAAAATACAAGTGAATGAAAAATCAAGCAAGTGATTTTAGATTGTATGTGTTCTTATATTCCAGGTTTGTAGATTGCATATGGTATGTACAATAGAATGTGTTTAACCTATCATTTCATTGTAATAAACCATATCTATAGTGTAAGTTAAAAGTTAAAAGACTAAGGTTATAACAACACAACATCAATTTTGTGCTGGAAAATTGATGCTGCAATCATATATAGTTCTAATAAGATGCCACATATGGCGTCAGGTTTTGATATAAAAAATTGAGGCTAAAACTGTGCATCATCAGTTTTTTTTAAGAAAAATGATGTTACAATCATAAACAAAAATCAATTGATAAGATGCAATGTTTGGTATCAACTTCT
Organism: Alisma plantago-aquatica; assembly: GCA_963693085.1. NCBI lineage: Eukaryota > Viridiplantae > Streptophyta > Magnoliopsida > Alismatales > Alismataceae > Alisma > Alisma plantago-aquatica. The sequence goes on along the minus strand of OY856413.1, from coordinate 477,560,128 downwards.
GAGAAATAAAAAACTGAGTCAAAAACTGGATAGTGTCGATTTTGTTTAATAAAACCAACCCTAAATCATATTCAAAACTCTGATGATAAGATACAGTTTAAGGCGACAATTTTGATAAAAAAGAAAGTCTACAGACCTCACCAGAAACAACAAAGAGTGGCGACAATCTGGAGTATTTTGTGTTGATTTCTTTAAGAAACGGACGTGACGTGTAGATTTTAGCCTCAGTTTCCTTATCTTTTACAATCGATGTTTTATACATTGTGTTGGTTTCTTTCATTTTTGTAACAAACGATATACCATGGGTACTATGGTGTCGCCTACCTCTATGTCACTTTTTAACGGGATCTATATATCTTAAATGATGCTAGCTTCTTGGTGTACTCGTGGTAATTTGATTTCTCAAGTTGTACACAAAACAAAATGGGTTCCATGTCTTATTTTGGATTTTGATTTCCTTTGGTATCTAACCCCTGCTTTAAAAAATCATTGGATAACAAGTTACCCACAATCTAATATATTTTGCTTATGGGTAGTCTATGATTGAGTACAAGATTAGTTTTCAACATATCACTAGGTATTGATATGTAGTTTTTTAAATTTTGATTCTTTCATATTCAACATGGATATGTTGATGCAAATTAGACCTTTTTTTAAATGGGTATTATTGTCTGCAAGTTTTAAAGTAATCAATAATCAGTGTTACCCATTCAATAATGTGTTAGGTTTTGTTAGGGTTGTATTCTCACTACCCCTCCTTTCTAGATCAGTTGGTCAAATTATGACTTCAACTGAAGAAAATGGAATGTATAGACACATACACAATGACCAGGAATTTAATATATAAATTAGATTGACCATTCTTCGATCGAACTAGAACTTCAATTGAAATCAAACTCGGTCGAACTAACAATTCAACCAAGAGATATATTTGAGTACATGGAATCTTAAACCATCTCTTGGTTGAATAAAAAGTTCATCTAGCATTCATCTTGATCAAACTAAGAGTTCGACATAAAATCTTATTGACCAAAAAGTCACAACAAAACTATTTTCAGTTGTGAACAACAATGTAAACTAAGATAATTGTTCATGTGGCCTCATAGGATCCTAGATGAGACGCAAATGACTTGTGGACTCATCATCAATAATCCTTTTACAAGATAAAAAATGATGGACTATTATAGGAATTAAAATGCATTGGAAGATAAATTTATTTACATATATCAGTTCAATCAAATATGTAAGTTCATTCAGTTTTGCTCAGAAATCAATAATAAGATGAAAATTAGCATTCATTAAAATAGATGTAATAATGCCATGATCCAAAAATCTTCCCATTTTATCTCTAATACCAAAATTTTCATTGAAAAGGAAAATATGATCAAAATATGTGTACTTTAAATTTAAAAATACGAGCATTGAACTCACTTACTTTAAATTTCTTAGGAAATTGAGTGTGTAATAAAATGGTTGAGGAAAATGTATAGAATGTAAGTGAGTGCAACCTTAGTGTTTAGAAGTATAGTTCCATCTCAAGGGTTGATGCATTTGCAATTTTGATGTAAACTAAAATTCTCTCTTAGTCAAGAACAAGGAAAAGTCCACATCCTAAATCATATAACTAAATTTGAAATGATATATATGATCATACAATATGTTAAAAAAACATTTTAACTTTATCTAGTATATATCCCCTTCTTTTCATTATCAAAAGGAAAAGTCAGATAGAGTACACAAATCAAATTGTAGCTCCATTGATGTGAGATTATCCTAAATGAAAGCAACTAGAGCACATGGAATACATCAAGTTGACCTTTTCTAATCCTAGGTTGTAAAATGTAGAAACATGAAGTTCATTTTGCGATAGGTAAGTAAATGTAAACATAAGGCAACTCACCTTGAAAGGCCAAGTAAGAATATGTTGTCTATTAAAAGAAAGTTAAGGCACGTGATGAGATTGTGCTCAAAACTTCCAAAAAATATAAAACAAATATGAATAATAAATGTAAGTAATTTGAGACTTATTCAGCCACTAGTAATTTGTCATACATAAAGAATAGAATAGAATATGTATAATTCATAGCTAGCTACAGGATATCTTTGAAAGCAAACTAGCTCATGATATGACATACTCAAAAGAATTTAAATATAAACACCCAAAAGAAAATTCAAGCCCCTCATAAAGCATATAACAAAAAATTCCTATCAGGATCCACATCCAAATATTTTTATTTCCCATAGTATGCAATGGTGTGATCCCAATTGAATAACCTAAAGCATTGAGAGCATCGGCCTCCAAGAAAGTGGGTGCTCTTATCAAAGTCAAAGTGAGCATCTACATCTAGAAGTTGGAGAAAGGAGTATTAATGATGATTGAAGGATGTTATTGTGGTGATATTTGAGCATAATTGTGCTCTAAATCCTAATTGAAGTGACCACACAACGGTCCATCTTTCAATTATGCCCAACCACCACCACAACAACCTTGATATTTATTGTGGGAATGTATAAACAACAACTCTCGACTCCAACCAGAATATTAATAAAATCAAACCACATTAGTCAAGGATCCTTCCAGTACAATGTAAAAAGGAAATTTTGTTGAGTCACAGAATGCATAGCAAGATCTACATGCATATACAGACACATGTACTAACATAGATGTTAACACAGAAACATGACATGCTCAACTGAAAATCTAGCAAAAACAACACATCTTTTGCTAATGCCTTGGTCCAAAATTTCTCAGCTAGAATTATGGATTGGAAGTGAAATAAAAACAAAAGTTACAGTGTGGGACTAAAGATAACACAGTGGCCTAGTGAAGTAAAGAAATTGGGAAGAAATAAGGGATAAGTAGAAAAATATAAAACTACATATATCTTTACGATTATCAATTTACTGCTGATCACCTCTGCTACAAATCATGCATCCAGATATAATATTATCTTGTAAACAATCAAACATGATTAGTGAGTAAACAGCAGAGACATTACGAGAGAATCACGCAGCGAACTAACGGGCAAGCATTCTAGAAATATTCACGATACCCAACACACACGGGACCCAACAGCAGACAGCTCCAAGTACGTCACATTGGCTTTGATCTTTCCACAATTTACTCCAGTCACGTGATTTAGGTAAGCCTCAGTTGAATGGGATTTGGTCGCATTGCAAAACCGCAGCAGAATTACACGCCTGTTAAATTCAAAGTTGCAACTATAAATTTTATGAACAGCGTCCAGCTTGGGGCCACTTTAGTAAGATACTGTGCTTTAGAAGTTGTAGGACAAAAATCTTATGTAGTTGCAACGGCACCATGTACCTGGTGTTGCAGTACGTTTTAGACGTGCGTCAAATGTCAAATAGAACAAAAGGCACAACTGCATGTTCTTTGTCTCTAAATTTGTATAAGAGAGCCTTATTTTGGAGACGGATCTATTGACCTGGTATTCTTTGAGAGGAAGAGATTTCTCTTGGCTCAGTAAATTGTGAATGAGGAGAGGACACGTTGTGACACCACATTAACACCCACCAAAGGAATCAATACGAAAAACATCTGGAACAAACCCTTACAAAAATTGCTTATTTGCCACAAAAACCGGTTGTTACAAAAACAGAAAGATCTATATTTCAAGAAAAGAAAGGATCGAAAACAACTTATGGTTGCAGGAAATATTGAACACTAAACTTCAGTTGATGCAAAAGTAAGACATTACGCCACACGCAACGTGGGAAATGAACAATGCATGACAACGATTAAAGTAAACATACCAAGGGCTATTTTTGATATGGTGTAGTTGGATGACACACAGTGAATTGCCAAGTATTGAAATGAAGCAAATGGTTCAGAATTTTGGTTATTTTGTGTGGTTGGGTGTACTCAAACTTCTTTGATTTGATTTACATATGTTTGGTTAGATGAATGTAATATAAAATAAAGAATTATAAACCCTTAGTTAATATGGCAATATCACATTACCAGCCACCAGCATACGTCTTTTCATTTGTTTCTACTGCGAGATGACTTTCCTGACATGGATAAAGGCGTAAAGACAGATGCGGACAAATCACATGTGGGGACCACTTGCCTACCGCACCCGACCGCTCTGGAAAAGGGTGTGGTACACAAGCATTGTTTTGGGGTTTCTGTGGTAGTCCGGTGCCATTACAATTCCAAAAACAAAATACAATTACATTGTACCAAACGTCAGTTTTTTTTTTCCAGAAAATATTCACTTTGCAACATTATAGTTGGTACTGCATCGTACCAAACAGGCCCTGAGTCGTTATACCATAGCACTGTACACCTTTTCAGCCAGTGTAATAGGTAATATGTAAGAGACAGGTAGAAACAAATTCTTAGCCTTAGGGCATACACTAAGCACGTACAGGAATCATGATCAGCATACTCTGCTGCTATTATTTCGAGCTCCACGGGCAGGAAGCAATTATTCAATATCTATTACTCGCATGTGCAGAATCTGTAGAACAAAATCACATAGGACTTGCATTGCCCAAAAACAGAAATTATCCTAAATAAGGTGGCAATGGCATGCAACACCATGTAAGGTAAGTCACAATACATGTTTGGAAGGTATATCAGGGAAAAGCGTGGTACACGCAAAGAATAGGGTTCGAATTTCTCCCTCGTTTGTAAATGAGAGATTATTTGAGGGATGTTTTCTTTCAATGAGCTTGCATAAACTAAGCTTTGGCAAAATGCCTTCGTAACATTGAGGAGTTCGAGGGTTGTCTAGCATTTTGAAGATTCAGGCAGGTGTGCACGTTCCTTGCCATTTATGGTTGGAGACAAACACGTGTATTATTATTCACTGAAGGGCTGGGCCACCCTGGCCGAATTCTTGTGGCATGGCATTAGCGATCATTTTGCCTTCTTATGAAATTGCTTTGAGACTGCAGCATTTTTCATTAGCTACAAGACATATGTATACCAACTTGAACATTCAGTGTTAGAAGTAAATAAAATTGAAACACAGTTGCTGATAGATGAAAAAAGTTTATACTCTGGATATACAATTTGCCTCTTACATGTTTTATAGAGTATAGAGATACCTAGAGATTATAATTATTACAAAATTGATAATACAACTGGGTCAAAATGAATGATAACAAATGGGGGCCTGATAGATACATCAGATTACAGCTTTTTAGCTTTCAGTACATCTAAAATGGCGGCTATCAGTTAACTAATCTTTACAAAAATGGTTTTAAAGGAAACAATTAACAGTAGCAGAATGACAACCTGGCAGGGTATGGAACTGGATCATATACACTTACATCTCTGCTGTCGAGTGTACTCCCATAGAGCAATAGCACCACTGACATGGACGTTTAATGACCTTATGATCCCAAACTGAGGAATCTCAACACAGTCGTCTAACATGTGAATAATGTCAACAGGAATTCCCTCCTTTTCACGCCCAAGAACCAAAACCTGGTAGCAGGATGACCTCAATCTGTCAGATAAATAGCTCAAGAAGATCCGGTTTAAACGGATAGTCAGTGGACCACTTACAGTCTTCGTGGGAAATGTATATCGGTCCAGGGATCTGCTGTTCGCAGTTTGCTCCAACCCTAAAAGGGAGAAGCCGTCGACTTTTTTCTTCTGTAGAAACATTTTCAGGCTGTTCACAGGAACCTCTATTATGGGAACCCATTTTTCTGCCGTCACACTGTGGGAAAAGATTTCCAGGCTTAAGTACATAATTCAACAATTATGGGAACCCATTTCTCCGCCGTCACACTGTTAGAAATGTTTTCCAGGCACAAGTACAAAATTCAACAATATTTATATAATACATTGTTCACAAACAAGCTTTTATCTATATAGACTAGATTCATAAAGGTGATCAGCAGTAATTTGATATTATAAAATAATATTATTTTGTGTATTTCTGCTTATTTCTTCTTTCTTCTCTATGTATTACTTCAATATGCCACTGTCTTTTCTTTAATTCCCCACTATGTAATTGTAGGTTCTATTTCACTTACCAATCCATAAAACAAGTTGAAAAAAATTGGACCAAGAGAAAACACAAGTTTTTTTTAGTAGATTTTCAGCTGAGCATGTCATGTTTTTGTATATCATATTTGTTAGTACAGGTGTTTGTGTATGCAAGCGGGACTTGTTATGCATTCCAACTTCCAAGTCCTAACAACATAATTTTCTTTTTACAATGGAATTGAAGGACCAATGACTACTGTGGACTGATTTTATTAATATTTTAGTTGGAGCGATGTCACTGTCAAGATTTGCCAGTGCGGTGTACTTATGCCATAACCTTTGTTTATGTTAGTTAAAAAGTATTATTGGCCTATTTAGTTAATATGTTCATTCATATATGGGCTTTAGTGCCTCGGCCCATATAGCTTTACTTGAGTCCCAAGTCTGTAATTTTTCCCCCTTTCTCCTATATATAGCACACGGGTGTGCTGTCTAATATTAATCAAAGAAGTTTTTCTCACACTTTTCAACACGGTATCAGAGCATTGATCTTGATTCTAGGGAGGAGAAAAAGAGAGGACACATGGTATCAGAGCATTGATCCTAATCCTAGGGAGGAGAAAAAGAGAGGAAACATAGTATAAAAGCATTGATCCAAATCTTAAGGAGGAGAAAAAGAGAGCCTACGCCTATGGGCGACTGCCGCCTCTTCCTGGCTTAGCGGCCGCCCGCCAAGCATCTTCCAGGCTTCCATGGTCATAAATAACTTCATCTCCAGTCTTCTCTACGCTCCCCTAATTCATAGTCAAAGGCAGCCACTGAGTCTCCCTCATGGTCGTCACCCTCGAGTAGTGTTTCAAAAATCAATCTGTGCAGTTGTATGCAAGGTTCGGACCACCTATATGCAGCCGCATACAAGAACCACCTACCGAACCGCATACTGGAAATCCCCCCCAAAGCAGACCAGACTGCAAAATCGGCCGCACAGCCACATAAAAGGTCGATTAATTACCGATTTTCAGATAGACATTTCCATTTCTTAATTTTTACATTATTTTCATCTATGTTTATTTATATTTAGACCATTGTGCATGTGTGTATTTATTTTGTGAAGTGTATACAATGATGTTCTGTTGTTCTATTGATATGTATACCCTTGTCCTATATATAGGAGAGGAGGCTATTACAAGGAAGCACAAAGGAAGTAGACTAACCCTAATGGGCTGCGGGCAACAACCCATGTAGGAAATAGACTAATAACCTATTAACTAAATAGGCTATATTCTAACACTCCCCCTCAAGCTGGAGCATGGGTGAACGCAAGTCCAAGCTTGGAGTTACATGACTCAATTGAACGATTAGAAATAAACAATAAATGAAAGATAGATATGTCACTCCCCATACAAAAATTTTTTTACTCTCCCTTAAACAAGACTTCCTAACTAAACAGATATGATGGCGCCTCTTTGAGATGTGTTCTGCAGGTTGGAGAAGCTCGAGCTTTGAAGGTCTTTCTCTTAAAGTGCATCTGGAATGAAGAACATCTGAAGCAGACAATCATAAATACCACGACTACGCCATCTTCACTAGAGAGGAATGTGGAGTGGAATAAGCGCACTCAAACACATCCAACATACATAACATATCACGAACGTGAAAGCACAATGTCGATGTAGCAGTGGAGATGTCTCTGAATTGTCTGAGAAGTGTAGCCAACCAGAATCAGTGCAGATGACCACCAACATGCATAACGTGGCACGAACACGCTGGACGAGGAGTTGAGGTGTCGTCTCAACACGTAGAAGTAGCAGATGCAAGACATGATGAAGTAGCTCGGTGAAGATCACTCTGGATGAATCCTTGTAGATACAATTTTGGCACAACCTTGAAGAAGACGAGCTTTGAAGATGAAGAAGCAACCATCTGGAACACCATCAATGTAGCATGGATGATCAACTAGAACATCATCAACACTAAAAGGACTAGAGGCCGGAATATGCACAACAAGCTCTTGTCCTGACGTACATAATGCGGTATGAACGCGAGATTCTTGGTGTCAATGTTGCACCTGTAAGATCATTCAATGTTGTCTGAAAAGTAATGCGATGCTAAGTGGGAATGACGCGCCATAAAGGCATCAGGAAACTAGATGCGCTGAATAATACGAAGCTCAGTGAAGATCACTCTGGATGAATCCTTGTAGATACAATTATGGCACAACCTTGAAGAAGATGAGCTTCAAAGATTAAGAAGCAACCATTTTGAAACACCATCAACGCATCATGGATGATCAACTGGAACATCATCAACACCAAAGGGACTAGAGGCCGAAATATGCACAACAAGCTCTTGTCCTGACGTACATAATGTGGTACGAACACGAAATTCTTGGTGTCAATGTTGCAGTTGTAAGATCATGCAATGTTGTCTGAAAAGTAATGTGATAGCCTGGAATATATCATCTCATCTCATATCATGTCTCTCTCCTCTATCTCTCCTCATATCCTCTCTCATGTTCTCTTCATACCCTCCTCTCTATCTCTCTTTCTCTCCTCTATCCCACCTACACCAAATACGACGAGAGTGAGTAGATGGTGTGGAAAAAGGGAAATATGACCCCCCCCCGCACGCGCGTAGAAAGACGCACACATGATGGATGGAAGAGTGGGAAAGGGCAAGTGTAAAACAAAAGGTGTAGTATGTAAAGAAGAATAAAATGACTACCGGAATGGAAACATCGGTAGGAGAAGATACACTACCAAAAATTTGCTCAGTAGGGGAGGAAGTAGCACTGCCGGAATGGTTTCTCGGCATGAAAACCGATAATCGGAATCAATATGCAAAAACAACCCGATAAATATCCGGATAGAGGAAAAACATAGATCTTTTCTAGACCAGAAAAGGACATTTGTCTGGCCCTTAGAAGTGTATACGATGATGTTGTGTTGTTCTATTGATATGTACACCACTGTCTTATATATAGGAGAGGAGGCTATTACAAGGAAGCACAAACAAAGCGGACTAACCCTAATGGGCCATGGGCAACAGGCCCATGTAAACAATAAACTAATAACCTATTAACTAAATAGGCTATATTACAACATATTTAAGTTGTGATGATTACATATTTGCATGATTGCATCTATTAATCTTGTAATTGTATTATTTAATACACAATTGTACAAATTAAATATGTAAATTCATGATTAATATATAGACATAATAATTAATAAATAAAAAAATCCAAAACCGCATATACTTCCACATACTACATATTCTCTATTGTCGGGGTGGAGGCACCTGAGGTGATTCTCACAACAATTGAGGAAAATTTTGTGGGACGTCGGGACGGTCTTATTGGCAGAGGAACGACTCCTCCGCTCCCCCGAGGATCAAGAGGACCTCTCTAAACGCATAAAGCATACCGCTTTTTAAAACACTGCCCTCGAGTCACGTTGTCGCTTCCCCGAGGTTGTCTTCTAGGTCATGTGCAGGTGTTGTTCACCCCAGCCATCATCAGCCATCATTTACCTTGGGTTATCTCCAACGTCGACTGAATCCTGAAACGCCGCCGCCTCCAACCTACCAAGGTTTAGACGTCATCCTAGACATCTACGTCGTCGCAAAAGCAATGGAGGCCATCACAACAATAATCGTCTCTTGGGGGTCTTCCCTTGACGTCGTTCTCTGGACAATGTGGTTTCCCGTCTAGATCGGTTAGTGGTCAAGCAAGGGGGTTGTTGCTATGCCAGATTCACATCATTGATTGTCACAAGTGATGATGCTAATTCCCACCACACTCTGATGCATCTTCTCGGAGTTGTTTTCTCCTTCACGACGCCAATTCCTGTCAATATCGTGCATCAATTGCGTCAAACACGATGTGTTTTCGACTGACACGGTGCGTCACAGTCCAGATATCGTCCTCGACGGTGCAAGATTTTGTTTAGACCTAAAGTTACACACTTTGTCAGACGGAAGTTTGTTTCTCATTTTCAACATCTTACACGGCGTGTAAAATTCCCATACGGAGTGTTGCTGGCAGCTTGTCATCTTCGACTAAAAGATCCACACGTCATGTAAGAACTCCACACGTGTCCAAAGAAGTTTGTCTCTACTTCTAACACCAATATTATCAGACACGTTGTGACGGTCAACGACATGACGTGTCATCTTCAAAAACAACTTTCTCCATACAAACATGACGTGTTCCATTTCAATTCAAGTCATGTCGTCCTCTAAGACTTTTCATGTGGACTCTCTCTTCTCCACATGTTTTTAGCTCAATGCTTTCGCATTCTATCCGGATCTCTATAATCGGGTCGTGTTACATATTGACTGAGTCAATATCTAGTGTGAATTGTGGCATCCAAATGAGACGAAGAATAGATTTTGGAAACTAAAACAAAGACTGAAATTTAAGTCAGTTCTAGTCGGACTGAAACTTAAGTCTAGCAATCGCTGCTAGACTTAGGTTCCCGCTTGGTTTGCTTTTGTTTCACGATCCGATTTGGAGTCTCCGTTATTGTACTTTGTTAACTTGAATTGTAATATGCAATTGTGATATGAGTATAGGACTGATTTAATATTTGTCCATTACTACTAAACCGTATGGATGCAAAAAAACCAGTATAATTAAGCGGGTCACCCGCGGGTGCCCGCGGATTGCCCATGAAACCCGCTAAGTAAATGGGTGGGTACGAGTTTGGGTTTTTTCCGGCGGGTGGTAAATTTTGTGACCCAAACCCAACTTAAACGGGCCGACCCATGGGCACCCGCAAATTTTAACCCAGTTTGACAAGTCTAATTGACTCTGGTTATCGGTTTTTTCTCTACATACTAGACCTCTCGCTTTAAATATTTATTTCCCATCCTACCACCCCTCATGTGTGCATCTCTTTCCACGTGCGGGGGGGGGGGGGGGGGGGGGGGGTTATGTGTCTATTTTCTAAACCAACTACTCATTCTCTTCATAGTTGGCGTGTAGGGGGGATATAAAGGAGAGAGAGTATCAGGAGAGAACGAGAGAGAATGAGGAGAGAGACGAGAGATGATATATAATATTCCAAGCTATTATGATATTCATAGAACTTTGTATTCGTCAACACATCTTCCTTCCAATGTCTTTGTAGCACTTCATTCACGCTAAACATCACTTCACATGTGGGTTGGCTATCTGCATTAATTCTAGTTAGCCACCACTTTCAGAGGACATTGAAGGATCTCAATTGCAGCAGTGACACCAAGCCTTTTGTGTTTCTACGAGATTATGTATGTCAGGACAGAGCTTGCTATGCTTATTCCAGCCACTTGTTCCCTCTATTATTAATGACGTTTCAATTGATCACTCTCCCTACATTCTCACAAGATAGATGATTACGTCTTCACATCAAACTTCTCAAAACCTTGTTAAGTTCTAGCTTGCAAGTATCCATGGTTTAAAATTTCAGTCGAAATTTCGGTTTCGACCACTACCAGACATCGAAATGGACCGGTCCAAATAGCCGAAATTTCGATTTTTTTATTGCATTATAATTTTTTTAAAAAATCTTAAAAATCCTAAATAAATGTGGGAGATCCCCCTGAGTTAATTCAATACAAAATATAAGATCTATCATGTTATTACATAAGAATATATGTATGTATACATTGCATCATCGAAATCCTGATCGAAACATTTTTTTGTATTTTCACTCAAAAATGTAGGAGCCCCCTACCCTATACCAACATATGATATTATTGTATAATTAGGTGTATTTATGTATATAGATCATCATGGTAAAAAATTATGACTTAATTCCTTTATTTGGTCATCGAAAACGTCAAAATTTGCATAGAAATCTTGTGTCGAAAAAGCGTAAAATATCGAAATTTCGGTAAATTTCTGTTTCTGGACCAACCGAAACGACATCAAAATCGACATTTTAAACATGGCAAGTATCTACAAGGTTGATGATTCATTTATATTTTATCTTCACCGAGCTACAACAGTTATGTCTCCTCCTAGTTGAGCATCTGTTGTTTTTAAGTGTTGAGATGCCACTCTTGCTGATCTACTTAGGTTTCTCCTTTATGATGCCCTTCATTTCGATTAGTATATGTGCTTTATTGCTTTTTGTTTCTGTTATTTTTCTTTTTTATGGGCTTTAGACTTGTCTTGTCTCTAGCCCTTTTCTTTTATCCCATATTGCCTATCTCTGACTATAGGCTTACTCTCTTGTCCTATAAAAGATAGTCTATTGTATTGTGTTTGAATCATTGAATAAACTCTTTTTCTAATCTATATGGTATCAGAGCCTTACAATCCCACTTAAGTTCCTCCCAACCCTAATGCCTCCCTTAACCTAGTTGTCACCCATCTCCTTCCTCTTCTTTCCCTACACCCTAGCCGCCGCCCCTTTTCTTCTTCTTCTTCTTCCGCCGCCACCTCTTCCCCCTCCCTTCTTCTTCCCTCTCGCTGCCCCACCCTACCCCTTCTCCACACCATCACCCCCACCTTCCTTCACGTCCGTTGTTGCACCCCTCTCCTCTCCCCACTACCACCCCCACCTTCCTTCACACTGCCACCCTCCACCTCCCTCTTTCCTCCCGTCGTCCCTCCTCCCTTCTCACTCCCTTCACGTCGCCACCCACCACCCTCCCATTCCTTGCCACCGTCGTTCTCCACCCCCCCACTGTTGATGTCGCCTCCCCTATCCACCACCATTTGCCATCGTCGGCCCCTCACTCCATCACCTCCTAACACGCCACCACCACCTCTCCATCTCATCCTACTGCTGCCCCTTCACCGAATATTAAGCCACCAACCCTTCTCCACCATTTAGCTCCCCCAATCTATTTCCCGTTCTTCCTTCTCCATCTCTGTTTCCAGTAACTTTCTAACAATTGCTCGTTGACATTCTAATCGAATTACTCCCGTTGCCTGCCTGCGCCTCATGGTGGAGTAACTCTCTTCCCATGTTGGCATAGGTCTTTATCTCTTTTTCTACCCTTTGTGGGTTTCTGAGATCTAATGCATCAAATATGCTACTTCTATATACTTCCCTATTGCGGGTTTTACCAGATCGGCTGATCCAGGTTTTAAGTTGCCCACGTGTTGGGTTCCTGCTTCTTCTATTGTCTGATGACTACTGCTACTGCATGTTGTCTGTTGTTACTGCCCCTGCGTCAGGATCCTCCTTCGTGATTCTGCTTCTTGCTATCTTCTTACAGATTCTTCTAATGGCGTTCGTCGATCCGCTTCGGACAAATTGTGTCACTACTATCAAGTTGGATGGCTCAACTTTCATACATTGTTTGCAGCCTTCGAGCTCTATGTTAAAGCTCAAGGACGTTATTCACATCTCATCTCTGAAAGCACGGCTATACCTAGTGAAGGAATTGACGCTAAAACCAAGCAAGTCGATAATATTTGGTCAAAGGATAATTCTGGTGTCATGACTTGGCTGGTCAACAATTCTAACACTAAAATTAGTCAGTTTCTTCTATGCTTGAAGACTGCCAAAGCAATGTGGGACCAGATCTCACGTGTTTACTCTCATCAACAGAATCTAAAGAAAGTGTTTGAGATTTTCTAACAATTGGCCAAGGAGTATTCTATGACCGATTCTGTGGAGGATTATTATAATCAGTGTTATGCTTTCTAAGACGAGTTTGAAGTCTATCATCCTCTCTCTGCTGATTAATGAGGTACAACGACAACACAATGAATTACAACTGGTGCAATTTCTTGCCGACTTACCCCACTCCTTTTCTGGGGTCGTCGGTCATATATTATCCAACGATCCTTTACTGAATCTGCAGGTGGTCCTCAAACGGGTTCAACAACTACCATTTGTCTCCATGTTGCCACATGAACACTTGGATTCTGCTCTTGCTGCTCACTCAGGAGATTCCTTTCATGGTCGCGGCCGTGGCCATGGTCGTTCTACTGCTGGCCCTGGTAGTGGTTCATCTTCTTCTGGCCCTGACTCTTCTGAACCATGTTATTGTAACTTTTGTAAAATAACCAATCATACTGAGGATCATTGTTGGATAAAACATGGTAACCCTGCATGAGCAAATCAGCTCACTACTGATCAACCTGATTCTACACCATCTCTTCATCTCAGCCTGCTGCCGATTGGATTCGCGCCGAGTTCGAGAAGCTCCAGGCCCACCTTGCTCCCTCCATAGCTGATGTCACTCGTAACGGAGGTTCTGCTTTTTTCGCATCTTCTGCACCTTCTGGTAAAAACACATGGGTGATTGATTTTGGCGCCACCTCTCATATATTTGGCAACTTTGCTTTGTTTTCTTATCTCCGTAAATCTTCTTCTATTTTACATGTTACCCTTGTTGATGGTTGCCAAACGCCTGTTGTTAGCATTGGAAATATCTGCACTCCTAGGAAATTACTATTGCATTCAACTCTTATGTTCTGAAGTTCCATTTGAATTTGTTCTTTGTTAGTAGAACTGTGAAGAGCCTCCACTGCTCTTATTACTTTTAACCCAAATGGTGTTGTTTTTCAGGATTTGTGCACGAGAATGAGGACTGGTTCAAACCATGAGGGACCAGACGGGCTGTATGACTTGGATTTGCCAAAGCCGACTGCTCTGCTGACTGCTTCTGTTACTGGACTCCAATGGCATTATAGACTGGGTAGTCCATCTGCTGCAAAGTTAAAGCATTCAATTCCTGCAATTTTTTATTTTGTCTTTCACTATGAAACTTGTATTTTGGGTAAACAAACTCGTGTTACCTTTTCTAAGAAAAATTGTATTAGGTCTAAAGCACCTTTCGATATTGTACATGCTGATGTGTGGGGTCCTTGTTCTGTTCCCCGTACTTCTGGTTTTCGCTACTTTGTAAGCTTTATTGATGATTTCTCTAGAACTACATTGTTTTTATTAAAAGATCACTCCCACATGCTTGACACTATCAAGACCTTTTTTGCTGAAATTCGTACCCAGATTGACAAACCCATCAAAAATTTTGACAATGCTTTACAGTTTGTGCAAATATCTATCAGCCATTTTTCCACAAATTGGGTATTATTCATCAAACGTCATGTTCATATACTCCACAACATAATTGGGTTGCCGAACGCAAAAATTGACATCTCTTGGAAGTTGCCCGCACTCTTCGTTTTTCATTATCATGTACCCTAAAGTTTTTGGCTTGAAGCTATCTCAACTGCCTGCTATCTGATTAATCGCATGCCCTCGTCCGTTCTTGGAAATCAAATACCTTATCAAACTCTATATCATGATGCTCCTCTTTTTCATCTGCCTCCTCGGATTTTTAGAAGCACCTGCTTTGTCAAAACCATAGTTTTCATAATCGAACCGGAGGTGAGGCCTCCGGTTCTCGGATCGGTGGTTCAACCGATGGTCGGACCGATTCAACCAGTGACATCAGCATGACGTCACATGTAAACTAGACTCAAAGATATATAAAAACCATGAGATATTTAATAATGAAACATGAAGAAGTGTTCAAAATAATTCCAAAAACATTGTTTGACATATGGATATGTGAATACTAGCATTAGCACAGTATATAGTATTCAAATGAATTAACGAATTTATTAAAAATACAACCCACTACAATACTAAAATTACCACAATCAACTTAATTTAGTAAGAAGTCTCTAATGCCATAGTATATAACCACAAAATTGGGGACAGTAACATTCTAAATAATACATTATGAAATCAACCATAGCAATCAATTTAATACGTTCTAGAATGTGGATACTAGATAGAGAATTAATGAGAAATCAAATGTAGCAATTAGATTACTAAAATGTATATAGTGAGAAGTATTACCGGTGAAGTAGTAGCAAAGCAAATTGCAACCAAAATGCAACAGCCAAATTAGTGAAAAATCAGCAGCAGCTATTAATTCAAAAGCTAGTTGCAGCACCACGTGATGCTATCCTTCAGCAGAGATAGTTGTGCGACCAAGCGGGATGATAAGGGAGATTTCAGAAGAAGAAAAAATTAATTGAAGAGTGTGAACAAAAAGAAGGGCATGCGTAGTAGAGGAAGAAGAAGACAATAGGAATAAGAAGATGGCTCAAGGGTATGGGTAGAAGTTGCTGACATAGGAATAAGGAGAAGACAAGTAAAAGAAGGGAATGACTACAGGAAGAAGAGGAAAGCAAGGAGCAGAAGCAAGACTGAGACGAGTACCTAGGACTAAGAGTAGAAGAGGAAGCAGCAAAATACAATGAAGCATGGAGGAATAGAGGAAGGAGCTTTGTAGAGGAAGGAGAGGACGAGTTATTTGAGGAAGGAGAAGAGTGGATGGAAAGCAGGAAGAAACGGAAGACTTACCAAGTACGATGGCAAGCAGCTACCCGACCGCAGTTAAGCGGTAGAAAGGAGCAGCAAAGGCCACCGGCATCAGACGCGACGGAGGCTAGCGGCGGCATCAGGTACAACGGAGATCAACAATAGCATCAGGTGCATTGAAGGCCGACGTCAACTCCCGGTGCTCCTACCCAGCTAGGGCTGGGTTGTTGCTGTGGTGAAGGTCAGGATCGGGGGTTTGACTGTGTGAGAAATGATTTTTTTCCACGGATCAGTGAACGCGGGCGCAGATATGTGAGTGAGAACTTACCGGCCGGTTGAGAAAAACTCAACCAGTTCACCGGTTGAACAGGCCGGTTGCCGATTATTGGGCGGTCAAACTGCAATTGCGGGTCTCAGCTAGGACCGAACCGCTGAATTGATTGGTTCCCGGTTCAAAGGGTTGAACCAATCGGTTCGGTTCCGATAATTATGACTCAAAGCTCTTCGTCCTGGTTTAACTAACCTCGATCTACCAAATGTGTTTTCTTGGGATATTCTCGAACTCAGAAAGGTTACAAATGCTATGATCTTGCTGCAAAGAAATGGTTTGTTAGTGATGATGTGGTATTCTTTGAGGAATCTCCATACTATTCTCCAGCAGGTTCAGCATTGACATCTGATTTGTTACTTAATACGCCTCTACCTGTGTCGATTGACACTGACTTGTCTTCTCTAAAGTGGCTCCATCCATGCATTTGAAAGTGTATCAATGACACGTCGACGCCCGAGAAATACAACTCCCTCTATGGCCCCTGCATCTTTAGTTCCTTAACCCCCGTCGACAGATCAACCTCCACTTCAGGTATTTCCTGATTTTGATGTTCCTATTAGCCTGAGAAAAGAAACCAAGTCTTGTACTCAACATCCTATTGGTTTATTCTACTACTAATCTGGGGATGAATTTTGCAAATTTTACCTCTGCTTTATCTGCTACATATGTTCCCAGTAATGTTGCTCAGGATTTACAGCATCCAGCGTGGGGCCAGACCATGGAAACTGAAATACAGGCACTTACTGGTCGACATACGTGGGACTTAGTTGATGCACCTACTTCTTGCTCCCATGTCAGGTGTCGATAGGTCTTTATTGTAAAGTACCGATCCGATGGAACAGTTGAACGCCTGAAAGCTCATCTTGTTGCAAAAGGATATACTCAAACATATGACATTGACTATTTTGAGACTATTTCTCCTTAGGGTTGTAAATGGGTACGGGTAGACCTGCGGACCCGCAAATCTGGACCCTTCAAAAACCCGTCATGGGTCTAATTTTTTATACCCGCATACCCTTGGACCCGTATACCCTTGGACCCGCATATAAGCGGGTCCAATAATGGGTATGCTTGGACCCAGACCTGCTAGACCCGTGTACCCGCTATACATAAGTAACTACTTAAATAATATGTATATATATTATAATTTAGTAGTCTAACTAATATAATTCTTGAGATTATATCCTACTCTAACCACAATAAGGTTGAGACTAGTCATACAATTAATAATTAACTATTCCAGTTACAATAATGAACATCATATGTGAACTTAAAATCAAAATGTCTACTAATTTACATTACTTTCTACATAGGTTAAAAATTATGATGATGACTACAAATATGTAAATAATTAACTCAATTAATGTTAATGTATAAAACATAGCATTATCTAATATAACTATTGCATGTTAATATACTATGTAATAACAATATCTTGTTACATTAAAATATATAGAACATAATAATTTCTCTTACATAAAGAATATGATGTTTTATAGAACCACTTACCTGCATACCCGCACCGCATACCCGCTATAATTGCGGGTACGGGTATGGTGCGGGTCCAGATTTTGTATTATGCGGGTCTAGAACCTGAACCAGACCCGCTAAATTAGATGGGTATGGGAATGGGTATGGCCAGACCCGCACCGTTTACACCCCTATTTTTCCTGTTGTTGGTCTCAATTCTGTTCGGGTTCTTATATCTGTCGCGGTTAATTGTGAACCTCAATTTCAGTTAGATGTTAAAAATGCCTTTCTATATGGTGATTACATGAGGAAGTATACATGGAACAACCACTTGGATTTGTCACTAAGGGAGAGTGCTCTAAAGCGTGTCGGTTGCACAAAGTGATCTACGGAGTGAATTAGAGAGTCCATGTGTCTGGTTTGACAAACTCAGTAGCATCCTTCAACAGTTCAACTTTCGTCGTTCTCACTCTGATCACTCTGTGTTCATTAAGAAAACTATCTTTGGCCTTGTCATCTTGATTGTGTATGTTGATGGTATTATTTTATATGGAAGTGATCATGCAGACATTCAAGCCACTAAGAAATATATGGCAAAACACTTTGTCAATAAAAATCTGGGTAAATTGAGATATTTTCTAGGTATTGAAGTCTCTCGCTCTTCCTTAGGAATTTACTTATCACAGAGAAAATATGTTTTGTATCTATTGTTTGAAACAAGACTACTTGGTGCAAAGCCCACTGCTTGGACCCTAATACAAACTGGGACGATGATGCTTCTCCTCCATATCCCGACCACCATCAATATCGTCGGTTGGTGGGAAAACTTATATATCTGACAGTGATAAGGGTTGATATCACTTCTGCGGTAGGCTTTATCAGTCGTTATCTGGATAAACCCAGACAGTGCCACTGGGATGTTGTGTGTCACATTTTGAAATATCGGAAAAATGCTCCAGGTAAAGGCTTATTTTACAGAAATGATGGGCACTATAAATAACAGGGTACTCTGATTCTGACTCTGCAGGCAGCAGATCAGACCGCGAATCTACTTTTGGTTACTGCACCTTTGTAGGTGGTAACCATGTTACATGGCGCAGTAAGAAAGAAAATGTTTTCGCTCGCTCCAGTGATAAAGCTGAGTATAGGGCTATGGCACATACTGCATGTGAACTCTTATGGGTCGGCGGTCTTCTGAAAGAATTTGATATCTTTGACTCTGATCCTATTCCTATGCATTGTGATAATAAGGCTGCTATCTTTATTGCTAGCAACATTTCCAACATTTCAAGAGCGGACTAAACATATTGAGGTGGATTGTCATTTTGTCTGAGAGGTTGTCGTGTTTGGTGCTATATCCACTCCCTATACTCACATGTCTGATTAAGTTGTTGATATCTTCACAAAACCTCTTCACAATGTCGGATTCAATAACATGGTCGACAAGTTGGGCAAGATTGATTTCTATGCTCCAGCTTGAGGGGGAGTATTAGTATATGTGCTTTATTGCTTTATGTTTTTGTTATTTTCCTTTGTTATGGGCTTTAGACTTGTCTTGTCCCTAGCCTTTTTCTTTTATCCCATATTGCCTATCTCTAACTATTGCTTACTCTCTTGTCCTATAAAAGAGAGTGTATTGTATTGTGTTTGAATCATTGAATAAACTCTTTTTCTAAACTATAATTTCTATCAAGCCCCCATGTTCCATGAGCAGTATGGAACTAGTATGGTAGTCAACACCACCTTGTACAGTTCGTGTTCATGCCACATTATGCATGTCTGTGGTCTTTTGTGTTTCGATTCCATTGGCTACACTTCTCAAACAATTTGAAGATACCTCCACTGCTACATCGACAATGTGCCTCGACATTTGTGATGTGTTATGTATGGGATGTGTTAATTGAGCTTATACCACTCACACATTCCTCTCCAGTAAAGATGGCGTAGTACTGGTGTTTTTTATCGTCTGCTCAAGATCGATGGTGGGAAGTTCATTGTTGTGGCATTTGGATTCCATATCAGATGTTCTTCGTTCCAGATGCACTTCAAAGGACCCTCTCTAAAGCTCGAGTATTTTCATCTTGCAGTTTACAAATGAAAAGATGCGTCATCATATGTTTTTAGTTCGGGAGTATTAATTTAAGGGGAGTGACAATTTTTGTATGGAGAGAGACATTATAATTTCTTATGTGACTTATGGTCTAATTGAGTCATGTAAGTCCAACCTAGGATGTGATTCACCCATGCTCCAGCTTGGGATGGAGTGTTAGAAATTATTATTGGCCTATTTAGTTAATAGGTTAATTTTTATATCGGTTAAGTGTCTCGGCGCATATAGCTTTACTTGAGTCCCAAGTCTATAATGTTTCTCCCCTTTCTCTTATATATAGGACAAGGGTGTGTCGTCTAATGTTAATCAAGGAAGTTCCCTCATACTTTTCAACATGTTTTATCAGGCACTCCGAATAAAGATCATCTATTCCCGCAAAAATCTCAAGAACAAGCAATGATAGTTGCCTAGTTGGTCCCTCTTCCTCTTTCAGCATTCTAAGCATGGAACTAAACTTCGGCGAAGTTGGGCGAAGTTTCGCCGAAACTTCAAACTTCGAGCCTAGTCGACGTCGAATCCTCAATACTTCGGCTTTGTCTAAACTTCGGGGCGAAGTTTCCCTGATTTCGTCGAAGTTGGTTTTTTTGTATGTATTTTCGTCGCAACTTCTCCAAAGTTGTCAAAGTTTCCTCGAAGTTGGCAAAGTTGGGCGAAATTGAGACGACCCAGAACATTAATTCCAACTAGTGCACTAACGGCCATATAATACATAAGTGTTGCCTCCAACCCTCTTCACAACTTCTAATATCAACTCCTATGTTTGTTGCTACCACTCTTTCCTAGAGAGGGTCTTGTAACTACTATTTGGTTGTATATTTGTATATAATACATATGTTCAACACTTGAACTGTATTAATATGTGTATTGCATGTTTGACCATTGCAGGTGCACATCATATTATCAAACTACTTAGGGCTAAAGACTCATGAATCGTGTATTTTTGTTAAATTAGCAATTGTAAGATAGAGGTATAACATAATTAGAAGTTTTCAATCAAAGTTTCCTTCAAATTCACATCGTTTTCTTCAAAAATCGGCATCGAAGTTTGTCGAAGTTTGCGTCTAAACTTCCTCGAACTTCCTCAAAGTTTCCACAAACTTCCACTTCCACACCTGGCGAAGTCGACACTAAGTCGAAGTCCTGCACCATGATTCTAAGCCAGAAGCTTCAGATTCTACCTCAATTTTTACTAATCCTCATATCTTATATTCATTCCAGATAAGGTAACCAGGTACACAATGCATTCATTCCTACCAAACCATACTCTAAATATTTATTGGAGAATGCTGGTTCCATTCACTTGTTATATCAGTGCAAATCAAAATGAAATTAAACATAAAGTATAAACGGAGAAAGTTACAGTATTACCTGATTAGCTGGAATTGTTTGTCTTTTAGCACCATAGCATCAGCAACTACTAGGCCTGTTGCCTTAAAAATCTGCATGTTCACAATTGAAGATAAGAGGTACAGCTATATTAACAATCTCAACACCATTGCCAGTGTAAAAAAATGCTTGATATGAATACTTAGAATCCGGCAGTGTATTTAAGTACTTGGATGAATTCAATGGGTGTGTACACCAGAAACATCAACAAAACCAAATGAGGCAGTCTGACATAGCAAATAGAGATGGGTGGAGATGTTGAAACCCGTTGATGATTAAACTCACCGCTTACAGACATCTATCCACTGTTTGACAAACTTCAATGAAGTTTGACACGGCATGTGCAACATTTAAGAAGAGTACAGAGTTTTCATAAGTAGATCGAAGTTTTGGAACAGTGGAAGTTTCCTCGAAGATTGAAAACTGAGTACTGATATATGTGTTATATTGGTTCCCTTTTTTCTTACATTTTTTATCGATAATAAAAAAATTTCACTTTGTTAGGCCTTGAAAGTGCTTATTATGTAACCATAGTATATGCTGAAATTTGTTTAACTAGTTTTTTAGAGGAGAAAACATATTTAACTATACTTTTTGATAAAAGTGTAGCAAATTTCACTTCTAGGTAATTTTCATTTGCAAAATTTGATGTCACCGTTTTGACAAAGCTTTGATCATCACTCTGAAACTTCCTCAAAACTTAATCTGAACTTCCTGTTTCATTCTTATCATAGTCAACACATTTACTCATTCTCATAGGTGGTAGGTGCAATTGTAACTTCATTGATGGAAAAAGGGCATGTAAAATTAAAACCAAGGGTCTCATTGTTAAGAGATGGTGAAATCATCCTTAACTCTCAAATCATGCCTTCATTACATGGCATAACGGAACTACACAATTAGGGCTAATCTTCACTTTTGACCATTGTCACGTAGAGAGTTTGGCGCAGCTGGTCAAATTGAGGGCTCTAAAGGTGGAGATCGAGCCACTATACCACTCTAGGTCTGGCTGACAACTAGTCTCATTATCTCATTTTATGGTAATTCGATCAGGTTCGGGACCAAGTAAGAAGGCAGCCAAGTAGCTTCAACAGAGGTCAATAATAGGGCAGTCTCATTCTCATCTCCCTCAGTCCTCCACCTCCACCCTAGATTAGCTGTCCAAACCGAAGTCACATATCCTGCCAATAGCGGCCCACTATCCTGCATCTATAGGTTTTTATTTCGTGGCATTGACCTCAGGTCACGTCAACAATTTTCACCAGGTTAATTAATATAACTCCAGGTCAGGCAGTCAAGATGGTATACCTTGATCTAGCTAAGGTCACTCTATTTTCTTAATCAACCTACTCTGCCATTTAGCCTGACGCCCTATCGTTCTTATAGTTGCAAGTGAATCCAGGTAAAGCTGGTGTCACCACCTAGCTTAGTTCTATTAGAAGGTGGCCCAAGGACAAGTTGTTACCTTCGATGCTTACTCTGTACTGGGAGGACATGTGAGAGGCCATCTCCGGTAGGCTGACACTATTGTAGGCTTGCAACAGTCTCCTCAAGGTATTCCATCTTCTATGAACTCTCCTTCCATTTGATCTACCCACATTGCTCGGTGTACACAATATTTCAGCCTAGAATTGGTATTGTTTGCTTGATTATCCCTATTACAAAGCAATTGATAATTATTGATCAACATTATATAAGATGCCAAAAAGTAGTCAGGATGTTAGAGATTCTATATTAGCCTATTTAGTTAATAGGTTAATTAGTTAGTGGGCCTTTAGTGTCTCGACCCGTTTAGATTACTTGGAACACAAGTCTCAGGGTTTCTCCCTTGCTCCTATATATAGGACAAGGGTGTCCGGTCTTGTACTCATCTAATCCAATTACATTCAATACAATCTTATTTTTCACATGGTATCAGAGCACGTTCGCTCCTGGGGGAACCCTAGCCACCGCTCCTCTTCCCTCTCTTCCCCAGCGCACTACAACAACCCTAGAGCCGCCGCAGCCTCTCTTTGAGAGAGAAATCGTGATCTCTCCCCGCCTGCTGGCGGCCATCGCCATGGCTTAGGCCGGCTGCCCGCTAGGCAAATCCGGCCTACATGGCTCTTTCTTCCCTTTCATAGCTACTCTCTAGCCACCATATCTGGCGGTAATATCAAACGCCACCATCACCTCCATTTGCCGCCGTCGTTGCAACCAGCAACAATAGTTGTTGCCGTCGGCCAGTCGCCGCCGTCGTAGCTATATGTGCTACCACCAGCAAACAGCAGCGCTATCGTCAACATCTGCGCCGCCCATCCGCAAAGAGTAGCGTCATCATCAGCCGCTATCCACAGCAACCCGCCGCCGTATGCAGCAGCAATAACTACTGCCCCCAGCCGCCGGCCTCCAGAAACCATCACCGCCGCGGGCAACAACAACAGTCGACGTTGTCGTCGGCCTAGCCACAACCACCTGCCGCTGCTGTAGCCACAGCCCGCCAATCCAGGCGCCGCCAGCCCTCTTCCGTCGGTTGTCTCCAGCAGCTGCCATCTACCGCAGTGGCAATACTAGTTGTTGCACAACAGCCGCCTATCAATAGACAACCCTGCCGAAACCATCACAGTCATTATCGTCGTCGTCGTGTCCGTCTGCTGTAGAGTTGTTGCCTCTTCATCCAGCAACCATATCCCCATCCGACGATCGCACTCTTCAACCGGCGTCTCATCATCCTGGCCCCCAGGTCAATTGTTGTTGTCTACTGCGAGCGGTCACCCATTACTCTCCACCGCTACCAAACAACCATGTTTATTGCCCCCATATGCATTATCTATGTCTCTATTCAGATCCTTAATCGGTCCAATCTTTTTCTAATCGAATCCCATTTTGACCCTAACGGGTCAAACAAATCCCTTTTTGGGTCGGGATTAGATCCATTTAATTTTCTACCCGGATCTTACATTGACCCATTTACCATTATTCTCTCTGGTTATCGGTTTCATTCTCCACATATTACCCATCTCCATATCACAAAATCCTCTTAAATCCATCAATTCCTTTCCCACCCACCCATATCATGTGTGTATCCCTTTCCACTCACTCTTGTCGTATTTGGTGTGCGGGGGGGATAGAGAGGATCAGAGGAGAGGAAGAGATGAGAAGAGAGAGCGAGCATGAGAGAGTATGAGAGAGAATGTATGAGAGAGAGTATGAGATGAGATGATAATATATGTATTCAGGTTATATATGTTCCAGGCTATTATCTTCATCGAGCTTCACGTTCTTTAGCACGTCTGTTCTCCACCTCCAGCCAACTTCATTCAGCGTCGACACCATATCCGCGTTTGTACTGTGTTATGTACGTCAGGTGTTGATGGTGTATTTCTTCAGCTGCATTCATATGAAACAAATGGGGGCTTCGTCAGATTTTCAGAAGCTCAGAGTTTATCTTCACTGAGTTGCTTCATCACGTCTTCTCCGAGTTGCATCTACTGTTTCGACATCACCTGTTGCTGATCTTATTGGGACTTTTCTTGATGGATGATATCTCCTTTCCTGTCAAGCCCCCAAGGTTCTTGCTACAAAATTATGGTACCTGCATCGTATCACCAGCACATCGTCCGTTCATGTTTGTGCCACGTTACGCACGTCTTCTCAGACGCTTTGAAGACACCACTACTGCTACATCATCATTGGAGATCCGCGTTCGTGCCGCGTTAAGTACGTATTCCAGTGAAGTTGTTGTAGTCGTGGTATTGATGATCGTCTGCTCCAAGTGGCGAATTATTGCTGCAGTATTCAGGTTCCATTTCAGATGCACTCCAAAAGGACCTTCATCAGAGCTCGAGGATCTCCAACATGCATAATACAATTTCAAAGAAAAGAGGCGCCATCATATGATTCAAGGGGAGTATTAATTAAGGGGGAGTATCAAATTTTGTATGGGGAGTGATATTTATCTTTTATCATTTCTATTTTTTCTTTTATCGAGTCTTGTAACCTCCAAGCTTTGGACATGTGTTTCACCCATGCTCCAGCTTAAGGGGGAGTGTTAGAGAGTCTATATTAGCCTATTTAGTTAATAGGTTAATTAGTTAGTGGGCCTTTAGTGTCTCGGCCCGTTTAGATTACTTGGGACACAAGTCTCAGGGTTTCTCCCTTGCTCCTATATATAGGACAGGGGTGTCCGGTCTTGTACTTATCTAATCCAATTACATTCAATACAATCTAATTTTTCACACAGGAATTGTGACAAAAATACTAATTTAAAGAGTTTCCTTTCTTATCGAATCTGCAATACTTGAGCACAAAACGTTCTATGAAGCACCTGATGGAGAAAAAAAAGCCTATGATCACAGATGGAAATTCCTTGGGCAACAATTAAGTTTAGCAGCATGATATCTTGAACCATTAAAGGAAAGTAGGATAATGTCTATAATCTATGAAGAGCTTGTGAAGGGATTTCCAGCTGCACTAGGATAATAAACATGATGATTTAACTAAATGCTATCAGCATGATTATGATCAACATAAATACAGTGAACGACAAACCTTAGTATGTAAATAAGTACTAACCTCACATGTCCGAGCTAAGCCAGCAAGATTTGGTATCCGATCAAGCAGTGAAGCTACAATGATGAACTGTTGACGACTTTCTTGAATTTGTCTAATAGCTTGAGCCTTTGAATGTGCCCATTTTCCAAGAAGCAAATCCTCTTTCTCCATCTCTGTTAATTGAATTTAAATCAAAGAATTGAATATCTTATAAAGCAGGGTCTCAAATGTAATAATATATATGCAACAATATCACATATTGATATTGTGGGATGAGGAGAAGGGGGCTGAAGGAACTATTTTATAAAACTCTTCAAGCACAATTTATACACAAAAATATGCTTATGCAATGATGTCTTATATGAAATATGTTGGGGGTGGGGGCCTTCATTAGGTGTCATTTGTGTTGTTATTTGTTGAAAGGAAGTGCTATTTGTTACTATTATTGGAGTCCATCTGCTCCTGATCTTGTAGCTATTACAAGTTTAAATGATATTACAACTAACTCATTTCATAATCAATATATTGTAACGAAAGAAAAAGTAATTGGATTACCTAATTATGACTTGAGTTGCCTGTGATTGATCATCTCCCGCAGTATAATCCCCATTCGTTGGTTAACTAAAAATAAGCCGGTTTATATGATTTAGGACTTAGGGGTGGATGATATAGATGAAGATGGGAAAGAGAGAGAGGATATTCACCTTGGATTTGAGCAAGCAACCCTCTGAGAAAAGCGATCACAGAAAAATAGCCAACTTGCGACAGTAACAACCGTCGTGATACTATTTTGTGATATAGTAAGCCCATTTCAGGAGGGTTTCACAAAATGAAGGCTCAAAGTAGGCTTTCAGCACTAAGATTAACCTTTTTTTTGCGCAATTTCGCACCCCACAATTTTTTTAGAAAAAATGTCACAAACGCAGAATCAATTTTCACAATTTTAAACATGATCCCCCATGGCACAGCTCCCAAAAGATACATGTCACAGCTCAAGGTCACCTTGTCCATCTCACTGGCCCTATTCTTCCTCTTCGTTCTGTCAAGTCTAATGCTATAGCATGTAAGATTATAAAACATGGGTCAAAAATGATTCTCTAGTGATGACTTAGATTATCCAAAATGTGGAACCTCGAATTAGCTCATTTATTCTTTGCCTTAAATCTGCCAATGACATGTGGGATCGACTTGCTTAGGTATCTACTTATAGAAAAATCATAAGAAGGTCTATGACATCAAGTGGAAGCTCAGCAAACTGAACTAGCTCCCTAAACATATATTCACAACCACTATGCCTACTTTATGACCATATGTAATGGCATATGTTTATATCATTTTCTTAAATTGATCTTTGCAAAACTCCAGAAATAACATCATGACTTCATTTAGTAACATTTCTCGCTAGTCTGCTTGATAGCTATTCTAGGTTTATTGATCAAATATTGGGTAGTGATTTCCTTTTAAATGTTTTAGTCCTTAAACATCTTGAACGCCTCTCGAAATCTTCCATTCCCATTTCTGCTTCTGATTCAACATCATTGGTTGGATCTGGTTGTGGTTGTGGCCGTAGACATAGTCGCTCATCCTTCAAGCATCCTGGTTATGGACATCAGCATACCAAACAATCAAGCTCCATTCTCATGTTTGTAAGCAATTCTGACCTAAGCCCTCCTCGGTATTTTCTTTCTCATTGATCAAATGTCGTCCTCGGTACTCCACGATTAACTTCCTTTGTAAGTATGTCATTCCACAACTGAGCTTTTTCTCTTACCACCCCATATTTTTGGCTGTACCTGCTTTCTAAATATTTTGAGCCCTAGCTAGGAGAAGTTCTCCCCTCGTACAACCAAATACATTTTTCTTGTCTACTTCAGATACAGGAAAAGTTGTTGTTGTTATGATCACATTGAGCACATGTGGTTTTCTAGTGCACATGTGATCATCTTTAAGTCCACTCCTTGATATATTGAAGACGGCACTCTCCTCACCATTGATCTCACTACAGCTTCACCCTTGGTTTTCTTCAGTACCATTTGCTGGGTAACTAGATCCACCACCTATCAAACCGCTACAAGTCTACCAGCACCAATGTCAACATCAAGACCAAGTCCCTCCCACATATGCACCTCCTGATGAAGGCCCTAGTCTGAAAGAAACCCATGTTGCTACTACCTAGACATTGATAATTCTAATACAGAGTAAGAGGACAAGCTTGCCTGTAACTGGTATGATATCGGCATTTCCACTGGTCCACCACTCTATATTCTGTTGTTTTATCTTCTGCTGAAGTGTCTTTGGAACAACAACATAAGATAAATTGGTGCCTGAACCAGATTTTATTTGATGAAAGCACGATCTGAACTCTTGTCCATATTTAAATCACTTTGTGCATAAGTGGAAAGTCAATTTAAAAAGAAAATTTTCATCACTCATTCTAATAACGCCATAGCATATTTTAGCCATGATTTTATCAATTTCACATCCACGAATTGCATCATTCACCAGTCCTCTTTCCCACATACTCCACAAATGGAGTGGCTGAACGGAGAATTTATCATATTGTTGACTGCTAGCACTCTTCTCCTTCATATGCAAGTTCAAAAAGAATTTTGGAGGAATGCAATTCGCACTGCCACTCACCTCATGAACCGCATTCCATCATCCGTCCTCCAAAACTGCATACCTGTTCAGATCCTTCATCCTCTAAAGCCACTGTACCATGTCCCCCGTAAAATTTTTGGGTGTACTTGTTTTGTTCACTGTCTTGGTCCAGGTGTAGACAAGTTGACTACTTGAGTCTAATGTTTGTCAATTGTGTTTTCTTAAGTTACTCTGAGTCCAAAAGAGGTATAAGAGCTACAATCCTACCTCACATCGCTTCTTTGTTTATGCGGATGTCACCTTTTTTGGAAACACACCCTTCTCCGATGACAGTTCTTCAGTGAGACCGATAACCATGGAGGAGCTCTTGCCCCTTCCTGTTGTGGTCGAGTCTTATGTATCTGAGTCCTCTAGTACTGAAAGTATTCATGATTTGATTTCACCCACCTCTGATAGGCCCCCAGTCACTCAAGTCTACACTCGTCGTACAGCTTCAGGTGGACAGTCTGGTTCAGGCACCAATGCAGGTGGGACAAACTTTAATGCCAGGTCAGCTCCTCCGTATGCTTACTTATTAGAAGGTCATGTCGAGACAGTTCCTTCTCCACCTTTACATCAGAATCTTCCTGTTGCTTTTAATAAAGGTGCAAGATTCTGAAATGTTAAATCCAACATTCCATTTCTAACTTTGTTTATTATAACCATCTTTCACCTTCATAGTATGCCTTCATATCTTCTACATCCCATGTCTCTATACCTCTGTTTGTTTCAGTTGCACTTGATCACCCAGGTTGGCGTCATGCTATGCATGAGGAGATATTAGCTCTTCACCAGAATAAACCATGGTCCCTTGTCTCACGCCCGCATGGCAAGTTTGTTGTTGGACGTCGTTGGGTTTATGTTGTCAAAGTGGGTGCAAATGGTTTTGTTCATCGGCTCAAGGCATGTTTAGTTGCCAAGGGCTACACTTTGGTGTATGGTGAGGATTACTTAGAGACATTCTCTCCTATGGAAAAGATGGCTTCTATTCGCATTTTCTTGTCTGTAGCTACTAGTCATCCTTGGCATGTACACCAGCTTGACATTAAAAATGCATTCCTACATGGTGATCTGGAGAGGAGATTTATATGGAGCAACCACCTGGGCTTGTTTCTCATGGGAGTCAGATTTAGTATGGTGTCTTCACAAGTCCTTCTATGGTCTTAAGCAGTCGCCCCGTGCCTTGTTTGGCAGATTCAACAATGATTTTTCTGAGTTTGGACTTTGTGAAGCAACCTGCATCTCGGTCGATACTATCGACACTCTGTCGATAGTATCGAGATCTGTCCAGGTTCATGTTGAAACCAGCTGCATCTTGGTCGATACTATCGACACACATGTCGATAGTATCGAGATTGGTTCAGGCGCAAGAGAATACTCCGTCGATACCATCGACACAAGTCGATGGTATCGACACCGGCACAGTAGCGGAACGGCAAACCGGCGGTTGACCTATTTTATTTATAAAATGTTGTTTTTATGCTTTTTCTCTCTTTGTACCTCATGTATTTACCCTAATATATAAATACAAGTGTGTAGGCTCAAGCCCTACTCAAGTTTGCTGCACCTAGCAGCCGACATGTGATTGGTGTTCCCATCTTCTTCCTCCTTCATTTCTTCTTACATGGTATCAGAGCGGAGATCGATCTAGGGTTTCTCCTCTCTCTCTCTCTCCGGAGGATCTCTCCAGGTCTCTCCTTCCTTGACGGCCGACTGCTTCCCACCCGTCTCCTTGGCGTAATCCACCTGCTGCAAAGGACCACCGTTGGCTACTCTGGGTCTGCGGTAGATATCTAACTCTACCGTAGCCACTATCACAGAGCAGTTGAGGATCTTCAGGTGATCCAACGATCATCTAAAAACACCGCCGGAGGACTAGTTTCATCTCAATCATCATCCTAGTCACACCTCCTCCATGTGTGATTAGGAATATTCTTTGGAGGTTGTGAATGCGTCAGTAACGCATTTCTTCTTTCTTTTCGTCTGTGTGTGACGTGTATCTCTCCGTCACCACATCTTCTTTGACGTGTATCAATCCGTCATATATTCCGTTCTACAATGGAGGATATCAAGACACCTATGATCTACAACGAGGTGTCACCTATCGCCTCCATCAAACTCAACGGGAAAAATTATCTTCTATGGATGAACGCCATCCACACCGTCTTGGAGGCTCATGACAGAGCAAGGCATGTTGACTCGGGTCCCAAGGCATCTACTGACGAAGGGTATGCTGAATGGAAGCGACATGATAGTCTTGTGAAGACTTGGCTGTGGAATAGTATGGAATCTGCAATCGCCGCAAGGTTCATGTTCTACTCTACGGCCAAGGAAATATGGGACGTCGTGAAGCAACATTACTCTTAAGAGAAGAATGCTCTCCGTCAGTTTATGATTTATGATCGTTTGTTTGCTGAAAAACAGGGTGACCGATCTCTTGAGGAGTATTTTGGGGCTATTCAGGCTCTTTCTCAAGAGCTAAGTTATTATCATCCTGTGACTGTTGCAGAACAGATAAAGGACAGAGATGATCTTGTTACGGCCAAATTCTTATCTGGGCTTAACTCGACTTGTAGCTCTGCTCGGAGTGTTATCTTGGCTACTGATAAACTACCTAGTCTTGTGGAGGCTTATTCCAGAATCCAGCAATCACTGTTTGAGTCTGCTTCCTTTGTGCCTGATATACCTTCTGGAGAATCTCATGCTTCTGTTGCCACTGCCGCTGCAGTACGAGGAGGACGCCCTGGTATGGGTAGAGGGCGTGGGACACATCCGAAATGTACCTTCTGTGATAGACCTGGACATACAGTGGAGAGGTGTTGGAAGAAACATGGAAGACCTGCTGCACCACCTGTGGGGGCAGCACATTGTGCCACCACTACAGGATCCTCATCCTCTACAGCTGTGGGTACATCTTCTGGCACCGGCATCACTCTCACTCAAGAAGAATATGATCGGTTCATTCAGGCGACACAGCATATGAGTATGGGTTCATCATCATCTTCTTCGTCGGCAAATTTGGCATCTGCAGCTGGTAATCAGACTACATCTTTCATAGCATCTGGCTCATCCTCATCTTGGGTGGTTGACTCTGGCGCCTCACAGCATATGACTGGTATGAGGAGATTGCTCCACACTATTGACTCATCAATTCCTCACCAATCTGTTACATTGGTAGATGGTTCAGTGAAAAGAGTTTTAGCTAGTGGATCTGTCTCCCTAACACCCAAGATTGATCTTAAATCAGTTCACTTTGTGCCTGAATTTCCTTTTAATCTTCTTTCGGTTGCAAAACTGATTGACACTTTAAAATGTTGGGTAATATTTGGACCTTCTTGTTTTATGTTACAGGATCTCAAGAGTATGAAGACGATTGGTGGGGGGCCTAGGAAGGGTGATCTCTACCTTTTCAACGGTGACAGTCTACCTCGCCAAATGCCTGCTCCTGCTCCATCCATCCTGTTGAGTGGTTCCCCCTTACTATGGCATTGCAGATATGGACATCCTTCTTTGGAGAACCTACGGAAGTTGGAACCAGAGTTATCCCAATTATCCTCCTTAGAGTGTCAGTCATGTCAACTGGGAAAGCACCATAGGTTATCCTATCCCAGTCGGGTCAATAAGCGGGCTTCTTGTCCCTTTGAGTTAGTGCATACTGATGTGTGGGGTCCTGTAAAAGACCAAAGTTATAATGGTTTTCGTTATTTTATATCTTTTGTTGATGATTTCTCACGCATGACATGGATCTACCTTCTTAAAAGTAGAGAGTCTGTGTTGTCCATTGTGAAACATTTTCATACTGAAATTAAAGTCCAGTTTGATTGCAATATAAAAATTCTTCAGTCTGATAATGCCTTGGAGTATGTTCAAAAGGCTATGTCTGATTTTTGTAGCTCGGTTGGTATGATTCACCGCACTTCTTGTCCTCACACCCCTCAGCAAAATGGGGTGGCAGAGAGGAAGAATCGCCATCTTCTTGATATTGCTCGATCTATTATGTTTCAATCTAATGTGCCCAAGAAGTTTTGGTCTGAAGCTCTTTTAACTGCTTGTTTCTTGATCAATAGACAACCTTCCTCTGTTCTTCAAGGACAGACTCCCTTTTCTGTTTTGCGTCCCAAGGACTCTCCCTATCCTATTCCTCTTAGAGTGTTTGGTTGCACTTCCTTTGTCCATAACTTTGACCCTAAGACCGACAAGCTGTCTCCTAGGTCCATTAAAACATTGTTCCTAGGTTACTCTACTACGAGCAAAGGATACAAGTGATACTGTCCTAGTCTTCGCCGCATGTTTGTGTCTAGGGACGTCACTTTCCATGAGACCACTCCATATTTCTCCAATGCTATTAGCAAGGGGGAGCAGTTGAGAGAGGGAGAGCCACCAAAAATACAAAATGACAGACTGCCATCATCAGTGCAGAGTGAGGGAGTGCCACCTATCATTCTGGATTTTACTTCTATTCTGGATGAACAAGCAGGAGATAGACCTACCACTGAGCATTACGCACATGTATATCATAGGCGAGGCAGGCAGGATCCAGAAGAAGTAGCGACACCAGTCCCTGAGCCCTCATCATCGCCTTCTACTCAAGAGAATCCTACAGAGACATCTGATCTCAACCTTCCTATTGTTGTTCGGAAAGGTACTAGGTCCTGTACTATTAAACACCCTATTACAAATGTATGTTGTCTGTCTCATCTGTCTAAGCAGGCCCGTGCATTCGCTATTGGGATTGATTCTGTGTCTATACCAAGAAACCATTTTGATGCAATGAAGAGCAGTGGCTGGACACAGGCAATGCAACTTGAAATGTCAGCTCTCTTGAATAATGGTACTTGGGATCTGGTTGATCTTCCTGCAGGAAAGAAAGTAGTAGGCTGTAGATGGGTTTTCACTATTAAACACAATCCAGATGGATCAGTCGAAAGGTTGAAAGCCCGATTGGTTGCAAAGGGCTACACCCAAACCTATGGTGTTGACTTCTTTGAAACATTTTCTCCTGTTGCTCGCCTGAATTCTGTGCGGATCATTATTTCTCTTGCTACTAACTTTGATTGGCCATTATTTCAGCTGGATGTAAAGAATGCATTTCTCCATGGTGATCTACAGGAAGAAGTATATATGGAGCAACCTCCTGGGTTTGTTGCTCAGGGGGAGTGTCAGAAAGTATGCAAATTAAAAAAGGCTATTTATGGGCTGAAACAGTCACCTAGAGCTTGGTTTGACAAGTTCAGTGAAGTTATTCTTCATATGGGTTTTTCTCACTCCAAGACTGATCATTCCTTATTTTACTCCAGCTCTTCCCGTGGATCCATTATTCTTCTGGTATACGTTGATGACATAGTGATTACTGGCAGTGACACCATGGGAATATCTCGTGTCAAAGAGGGTTTGCAAAAACATTTCCAAACAAAGGATCTGGGCAAACTAAGATACTTTCTAGGCATTGAAGTGCTTAGATCTCATGCAGGTGTCAATTTATCTCAGAGAAAGTATATGCTTGATTTGTTACAGGAGACAGGCATGGCTGAATCTAAACCGGTAAATACTCCAATGGATTATCACATCAAAGAGGTGGTTGATGATGTTGAGTATCCAGATCTAGAATATTATAGGAGAATAGTGGGTAAGTTGATATATCTAACTGTCACCCGAACGGATATTTCATTTGTTGTGGGCGTAGTCAGCCAATATATGCATTCTCCGCGACAATCACACTGGATAGCAGTCTGCAGAATTCTGAGGTATCTAAAAAGTGCTCCCGGTAAAGGTATCACATATACTAGACCAAAGGCACCTCCATCTACTCTGTCTCTCACAGGATATTCAAATGCTGACTGGGCTGGTGATCATACTGATAGGAGATCTACATCAGGCTATTGTACCTTTCTAGGTGATCATCTTATCACATGGAAAAGTAAAAAGCAACATGTGGTTGCTAGATCTAGCACTGAAGCTGAGTATCGTGCTATGGCCCATGCATGCTGTGAATTAAAATGGGTCAAATCTGTTTTATCTGAATTACAAATTTCTCTTCTACCTTCTATGGAGCTCAAGTGTGACAATCAATCTGCCATGCACATCGCCAGGAATCCTATCTTTCATGAGCGTACAAAACACATAGAGGTTGATTGCCATTTTATTCATGATCAAATAAAAGACGGCACTATTGTGACTCCATATGTTAGGTCTGAAGATCAACTAGCAGATATTCTGACAAAGCCCTTGGGTTCAGCAATTTTTCAGAAACTCTGTGGCAAGCTGGGCATCCACGATGTGTACTCTCCAGCTTGAGGGGGAGTGTGAAGCAACCTACATCTCGGTCGATACTATCGACACTCTGTCGATAGTATCGAGATCTGTCCAGGTTCATGTTGAAGCCAGCTGCATCTCGGTCGATACTATCGACACACATGTCGATAGTATCGAGATTGGTTCAGGCGCAAGAGAATACTCCGTCGATACCATCGACACAAGTCGATGGTATCGACACCGGCACAGTGGCGGAACGGCAAATCGGCGGCTGACCTATTTTATTTATGAAATGTTGTTTTTATGCTTTTTCTCTCTTTGTACCTCATGTATTTACCCTAATATATAAATACAAGTGTGTAGGCTCAAGCCCTACTCAAGTTTGCTGCACCTAGCAGCCGACATGTGATTGGTGTTCCCATCTTCTTCCTCCTTCATTTCTTCTTACAGACTTCATAAATGGACCATGGATCATTCAATCTTCTATAGAAGACAGTTCTGGGAGCATTTCTTGGTAGTATATGTTGATGATATTGTAATTACTGGGGATGACAAGCATGGCATTGCACAATTAAAGCTCTTTCTATGGGGCCAACTTCTAACAAAGGACTTAGGTAGTCTTAATTATTTTCTAGGGATTGAAGTTACCAAGTTTAAGTCTAGGATTGTAGTTTCACATAGGAAGTATGTCTTAGATCTTCTCACTGAAACAAGGATGCTTGGAGCTAGATCGGTTGATACTCCAATGGATCCTAACGTCAAATTATCCACGAAGCAGGGAGAGTTACTTGATGATCCTTGGAGGTATAGACAACTTGTTGGGAAGTTGATTTATTTGACTCTAACTCGACCTTTGCCACTAGTTTTGATAGTCAGTTAATGGATAAGCCATGCACATGTCATATGGAGGTTGTCATGCACATCTTAAGGTATCTCAAGAAGTCTCTTAGTAAGGGACTTCTATATCAAAATCATGGACACCTGCATGTACATGGTTTCTCAGATGTTGATTGCGCTGGATCTAATATCGATAGGAGGTCTATCTCTAGTTACTGTGTGTTTGTGGGAGGAAATCTTGTGTCTTAGAAGAGCAAGAAGCAAACGGTTGTAGCAAGGTCCAATGCAAAATTTGAGTATAGAGCTATAGCCAGAGCAACATGTGAGTTTCTATGGATTCGTCACTTGTTAGAGGAGCTTGACTTCATGCACTTGAAGTGTGACAATCAGGTTGCTATCCACATTGCTCAGAATCCTGTCTTTCATGAGAGAATCAAACATATTGAAGTCGGTTGTCATTTTCTATGAGAAAAGATCCAGCAGAAGTTGATTCAGCGTAACAAGTCAGATCAAAAGATTAATTAGCTGATTTGTTTACAAAGTCCCTAAATGGTTGTCGGGTTCAATATCTATGTAGCAAGCTAGGCACATATGATATATAGACTCCATCTTGAGGGGAGTGTTAATATGTATGTATAGGGACCTACTTGTAGTGTGTGAAAAGGTCAAGGACTTATGTATAAGGTATGTAAAGTTTCTTCTATATACACATACCAACACCATGATTGTAAAGAGCGTCAAGGGTTTCTCCCCAACCGATTTTGTCATAATCTACATCCCAACTATCATCCAATTAGGTCACGTTCAGTATTCGCAGTTAAATGCCAAAATGACATTATTGAATGACTCGAGGCATGGCTAATCGCTAAAGGATACACTCAGATTCATGGTGTCAACTGTCTGAATATATTCTCTTGTGGCCCGACTTAACTTTGTTTGAATCTTGATATTTGTTGTTGTGAATATATACTTGCCTCTTCTACAATTCAGTGTAAAAATGCCTTTAGTTGTGGTGATTTGGAGGAAATTTTTCATGGAACATCTGGCATGGGGTGTATGGTAAAGGTCTATCGATTATAGAAAGCTAGTTATGGTCCTAAACAAATTCGATGAGGCATTCTTCAACAATTGATTTTTGTCAGTAGCATGTGGATCACTCACATGTTATTAAAAATAGTAGGGTTGTCATAACAGTTCTTCTGATAAATGCTAATGACATTGTCGTGTCTTGAAGCCAAGGAACGAGGTATCTAATACCAGCGTCGTTTCGACAACCTGGATATAGGTACTTGCCAATATACCGACGGAAATACCGACAAATGCACTAATGGTCTTTTCGATGCCAAAATGAATGAATTAAATCATGATATTTTACAGTTGTAATCTCTACACCTAAATGCAGTGTTTTATGCAATAGAATTTTATAAGGGGCATGTTGGGGGTATCTATCATGTGGGAGGTAGGGAACCTGTCATGTTTTCTAGTGATTTTGATGACAAAATATTGGAATTGAGATTTTGAATTTTACTAGCACAATCCATACACATAAATACGCACACACTTATGCATATATATCCAATTTACAACACATGAATAGCATAGTACTTACTAACTTAATATAGTTGCATGTCAGAGTTACACATTGATGCTCCATACAACATTGAGTTGATATCATACTTGTCAAGGCGCTCGCCTAGGTGCGCCTAGGCGGCCGCCTAAGCGGCAAGGCGTCCCAGGGCTGCGCCTAGGCAAGGACGCTTTGTTTATAATGCTACAGTGACCTAGTTTTGTGGGTCTGGTTGTATATTCACTTATTTTAATGTTTGATATGGCTACACCAATGTTCAAAATTAATAGTGTTGCCTATTTTATGTGCCAAATATCACTTTTAATTGGATCTAATACTCTTTTTTGGGTTTGACTGGATCTAATACACGTTTTTGGGTTTAACTGGATCTAATACTCTTTTTTTGTTTGACTGGATCTAATACTCTTAGTACACATTTGATTTTTCTTAGGTTGCACCTTCAATTCAGATTGTACTAAGTAGCTATGCTATGAAGGATAGTGATTACATTGCTTAATACTTGTAGCTATGCATGACAATAAATATATATTTATTTGTTGATCACTCTCTTGCATTCTATACAATGATTCTTTCCGTGTTCTTGACATTATTGTCAATGATAATTTATTAGAAATGTAATTGGTTATTTTTTCATACAATAATATATATATGGGGAGATCGACTATATATATGTAGATAACTACATATATAACTATACAATGTGTGTATATGAGTGGGGGAAAACCATGACACATGTATATATACATAAAATATATACATAAATTATTATTTTTAAAGGTCGTCTAGGCGACGCCTAGGCGCGCCTAGTCGCGCCTTAGCGTAAGGCGTCCAGCCCCAATGCCACGTCGCCTTGCCGCCTTAACAAGTATGGCTAATATGGTTGACATGTTGCTCCCATGACATGTACATTATGTAAGGTTGGTTGTATGAAATTACGCGTTGCTCGTACACGTCATGTACAATACTATAGAAGTGTATAATACTTGTTTGTATTATGTAATCAAACACGATATATTTTAAAATTTTACAATACTATGTCTCTATATGCTTCCTATTAGATTATGAAAGAAACTATACACCATGGCTTACGAGTACTCTTCTTTAATATGTGACTTTGGCAATTAACTTCATGATTGTGAAGGAAGTTAGAGAACTTCACTATTGTGAAACCTTTTCTCTGCCGTCGTTTGTTACCACATGATCTTGATACATGCATAGTAGTGAATTTCTCCATGGATTATTCACAATAGTAGGATAAATATAAATGCCATTATCAAAATACCCACTATATGCATGTCGTGGGGATGTGATAATATAAAAGCGTAGTTACCATGTCAACCATGTCCATGTTGTGGGATATATGTAGCAAGTGCCATATAAACAAATATAAGACTAGAAAATTACAAATCTATACTTTTTTACAACATTTGTTTGTTGTGTGCGAAGTAGAGTACATTTGTTTCTTTTGTATGATAAATATACTAGTAATAAGAACATGTATACTAATTAGCTTACTACTAAAAATGATAGCAAATTATACTAATATTCAGTGGATTAGTTAGGCATACTATTATGATTATAATGTATATTATGAGATAGTGTTGTAGTATCTAAGAACACTACAATTAGGAAGACATATAAAAAGCAAATTGGGGGATCTTTGTCAATTTAAGGCATTTTAGGATGAATTTACATTTTAATTGAGATAGATGAGGTGTAAATGAGAGAAACGGTAGAAAATATAAAGGCATACCTTGGATTAGGCATATTTGAGCCCTCTAAAATATTAAGAGACAACTACTAGTTGTATTGATCAGAGGAAACCCTGCTCCTATAAATAGGAGAACATGGAAGCATACAGACACAACTTAACCCTAATGGGCCAAGAGATACTTGGGCCCATATTACAAAGACACTAAATAACATAAATAAACAGACTCTCTAATAAGCCCTAGTTGTCGAAATCCCCTTGCTCCACCATTTCCTCCTCTCAAACAACAAAACAGGCTCAAGCACGCAAAAGTCGGTATTTGGCGATATTTGGTGGTATTACCCATCGGTATACCGATATTTACGATCCTATTGATACACTGGCAGCATATTGTAATCGATGGCGTCGAAATCAAAATTTCGAGCGATCTTTTGCCCGTTTCGATGATATTTTGTTCATTGCTTGAAGCGACTCTACTGGAATCCAGGACACAAACCACTACTTTTGCAAAACACTTTGCAACAAAAGATCTAGGCAGTGTTTCAGAGCTTGGTTTGACCCGTGTAGTATAACTGGTTACACTGCCACCCGGGAGGTCTAGTAGGATGGTGGGACTGAAACTTGTTTTTGCCTAAGACCTAAAGTCGATCAGACCAGTCAACCGTCGACTTGGTGACCAGACCAGGTTTTGTTGGTTTTATTTTTCCTTCCTGATATGACCTTGTGACTATTTTTATTGTCCTTCAACACACTCAATTTATCCATACATTGATATATTCACTTATGAAGTGATTTATAACTTGTTTTGAGCATTCTAACATTAAATCACCCCCAACTAATCCATGCATTGACATATTCACTCATTTAGTAATCAATAACTTATTTTCAGCATTGCAAAGTCGTTCTTTTGCTTCTTTATGAATAGTTCTTTGGTTTTATGTGCTTGGTGTTTTCATAATTCATCTAATGCTTCAACACAATAGATTATTATACATACACACTCTATGCACATAGTTTTGAATAGCGATTGCGGTGCACGGACGAAGATAGTACCACATTTAGTGTACAAGGTATACGGGTGTATGTACAAGAGTATGTTGCTTTTTTTTAAATTAATATACATGATCATAAAATGACATATTGAGTTTATAAAATAATAAATTTAAAATATCAAATGTTCAATTATATATTTTTATGCAAACATATTAATATATATATATATATATAAGTATAGAGAGAATAGGAATTGTATATTTGATAATAAAAAAGGTGTACAATATAGTTTCTTATATAGGAGAAGAGAGGAGAGACTAAAATAGAGATGAGCAATATGGGACTAAACTACTGAAGTAAGAACATAAGTGAGGTACATGACACTCAGTAAAATATAAAATATCTCTATACCCCCCCTCAAGCTGGAGCATAGATGTCGAACATGCCTAGCTTGCCCACTAGACTCTGAAAACGAGCTTTTGGAAGAATTTTGGTGAAGATATCCGCTACTTGCTTTTCAGTGCTGAGATATGGAGTGCAAATGCGGCCAGAAAGAATTGTCTCACGAACAAAGTGACAGTCGACCTCAATATGTTTTGTCCTTTCATGAAATGTAGGGTTGTTCGCAATAAAAATGGAGGCTTTGTTGTTACAAAACATCAGAATAGGGTTGGAATAGGATAAGTCAAACTCCTGAGGAGACTCTGGACCCACAGAAGTTCACATACAGTATGAGCCATGGCTCGATATTCTGCATCTGCACTGGATCTGGCTACAACAGTCTGCTTTTTGCTTCGCCAGATAATTAGATTGTCGCCGACAAATGTACAATAGCCCGATGTTGATTACGATCAGAGGGACTTCCTGCATAGTCAGAGTCCAAAAAACTAGAGAGATTACAGTGGCCTTGCTTCTTATATAACAAGCCTTTGCCTTGAGAGATTTTGAGATAGTGTAGGATGTGACATATAGCATCCCAATGACACTGTCGTGGTTTATCAAGATACCTGTTGATGAATCCTACAGTGGCAATGAGGTTAGCTCTTGTGACCGTAAGATAAATAAGCTTGCCAACCAGCCTTCTGAACTGGTGGTGATCAACATAAGGAGGGGAGTTTTCATCGTCCCAATCTATATTTGGGTCAAGAGGGGTGTTGGTTGGTTTACTACCAAGCATACCAGTTTCCTACAAGAGATCAACTACATATATTCATTGAGAGAGACACAGCCCTGCATATGATCTGGATACCTTGATGCCTGAGAAATATCTCAATTTTCCAAGATCTTTGGTGACAAAATGCTTTCTAAGTAGGTTTTGGTTGCATGTATGCCCAAGGTATCACTGCCAAATAAAATAATATCGTCAACATAGACAATAAAAATGACTAGCCCAGCCACTGTTTTGCGGATAAAAACCGAATGATCTGAGTAGGGACGATGAAAGCCAAAAGTAACTAAGATCTGACTGAGTTTGTCGAACCAAGCTCGGGGGCTCTGTTTGAGACCATAGATGACTTTTTTTAGCTTACAGACCTTTGAGGCAGACTCCCCCTGACCAAAAAATCTCGGTAGTTGCTCCATGTAAATTTCCTCCTGTAGATCTCCATAAAGAAACGCATTTTTAACATCCAACTGAAATAGGAGCCATTCTTTGTTAACAGCA
Source organism: Alisma plantago-aquatica (assembly GCA_963693085.1). Taxonomy (NCBI): domain Eukaryota; kingdom Viridiplantae; phylum Streptophyta; class Magnoliopsida; order Alismatales; family Alismataceae; genus Alisma; species Alisma plantago-aquatica. The sequence goes on along the minus strand of OY856413.1, from coordinate 477,518,363 downwards.
ACAAATATCAGAATGCGAACAAAATTTAACTGTGCTACTGGAAATCAGGTTTCAAAATAGTCCATACCATATTTTGTGTATACCCCTTTGCCACAAGACGAGCTTTCAGGCGCTCAATTGTACCGTCAGGCTGATACTTAATTGTGAAGACCCATCGGCATCCAACAGTAGAGCAGGAAGGAGGACGATCCACAAGTTCCCACGTCTTGCAATCACATAGTGCCTACATTTCATGGTCCATCGCCTGTTTCCATACAGGAATAAGAAGAGCTTCTGCAGCAATCTTTGGAATAGTAACGGCAGAAATTGTATAAGTTAAGCATGCAAAACTGTTATTCATGTATTGAGAATAGTGTTATTCAGAAATTGTAGAAGTGAAGCATGCAAAACTACAGCAGTCTATGGAATAGTGACGGCTCTAATACCATATAGAGAGAATAGGAATTATATATTCGATAATTAAAAAGGTGTACAATACAGTTTCTTATATAGGAGTAGAGAGAGACTAAAATAGAGATGAGCAATATGGTACTAAACTACTGAAGTAAAAACATAAGTGAGGCACATGCTAGGCACATGACACTCAGTAAAACATAACATACCTCTATAATAAGTATAAAAATAAGAAATGTTGTGTAATATATGTAAATATATTGAAATTTATACATATAAATGTACTAATATTTGTATACAATGTGTATGTATGTGAATAAATCCAATCCTATATACAAATGTTCAATTATGCATATGGAATGTGTATATGTAGTCATATTGTATTGATATGTATACTTATATTCATATAACAAAATTTGTTATATTTAAAAAATATTATATATATATATATATATATGTATACATATGAATATATGAACATATACGTAAATATAAAATGAAATCCATAGATTTTTTTGTCAAACAAATGTGAGACTTATTATTAACCAACTTTCGATACATACTATGATGTCCCGCCATCCTCTAAAAACCCTGGGAAACCTAACACCTCAAACACTAATCGTTCCTCGCAGGGAACAGAAACAGACACAGGGATCTTATTCTACAAAGAACGAAGAAAATGGCATGCAGGCCACAAACAATAGGAGCCTGATCAAAAAAAATGATTAGACACAAGCCCGCACACATATCAAAAAAGGACATACTAGTCCAAAAAGGAACAAAGGACCAACCAGGAACTGAAAAGACTTGTAGACAGTCGATCATTTAGACTTTTTTTTCTTATTAGATTTCAGATTACCCTCCCATTCTTTATGCATCTCCCAAGGCTACAGAACAGGCTCATCTTCCTCATTAGACTGTTCATCCTCCTCCAAGTCCTGTAACCTATCATCCATTCAATGACTAGAAAAACAACTCCCCTTCCACAACTTCCCTGAAGGACGACTACCCTCCTTTTATGTCAGCAACCTCCCAGACACAAGCCATTGCTGACCCTACTCCATCAATAGATGCTTTGTTCCTTGTATCTCTGACTACATCAACGATCATGCCCACAGGTGTTGAGGTACACACCAAGTCTTGAGCACTGATCAAAATGGAGACGGGTAGACCTACCTTGCTCCCTGGATCCTCCTCTCCTTCTGCACTTTCAAAAATAGTACCAATAGGACCTGTAAACTCCACGAAGTATGTGTTGCCATCCACTAGACCAGGAGAAACTTCAGACTACCTAGTCGAGCACCTTGCTATTTCTTACCAACACAAATATGCAAATCACATTGTTCACTGTATCAATGTTCCTTTGAGGGCAAGATGTGAGTTTATGCCCATATTGTTTACAACCTACGCAAAGGTTAGGCTTAGCCAAGATCTCTCGCTTTAGAGTATAAGGGACAACATCTAGAATGACAACAGCAATCTTGGGAATCAACGATGAAGCTTGCACCTACACACATATTATGGCCCATCCAAAACGCCCTGCAGACATATTTGAATCCTCAAAATCAAGAGGACGGCCAATTACACTTGTCACTCGCATAATAATTTCAGACGTCCAAGGGCTTCCAGGATTCTCTACTTTGAACCAAACGGGAACAGAAGGGGAGGAGAGGGGATTTAGAAGAGAACAGTGACTCCATTTGTGAACAATAACCAGCAGGTCATTCATCATCCACGGAGCAGCATCCATAATTTAAAATTTCGACAAAATTGTCGAAATTTCCACAATTCTTTCCATATCAATGGCCATCGAACATCAAAATGCACTGTCGAATCGCACTATCCATCGAAATTTTTCATTCTTTTTAATAACTATGGACTAGCTAGAACATGTTTTTTGCACAATTTTGTGTCTTTAAGTCCATACATTGTGCTTGCAAACTATAATGACTTAACTAATTGATTTCACCATTGAAAATTTAGATCACAATTCTCCATCAAAATCCCCATCGAAACAGTTCATGGTCCTTCACTCACACATGAGGAGACCCCCACCCCCACATATCCAATATGAAATATTATTGCATATTTGAGTAGATCTACACTAGTAGATAATTCTGGTAAATTTTCATAAATTAATTCGTTGATTTTTCCGTTAAAACGTTCGGAACGTATTTGTCAAAATTTCCATTAAAATTTCGATAAATTTCCATTTCTATGGCCAACGAAACGGCATCGAAATCTGACATTTTCTTCCTTGGCAACATCTAAATATCCTTTCCCTTTCCTTCATTGTCGGCATCTTGACTATGAAGCCTTCCTTTTCCTCTGCAATAATCTCAAATATACCACTTGGATGCCATTGCCAGTGAATCCATCTGGCTAAGAGATGACGAGGAGGCTTCCTTCCGGTGAAGCGAACCGAGAGATGGTCATTCCATGATAGTACTATCTTGGAACTCACAGTTTCCACAAATTTGACATCGTTCTTCACAATTGGTTCCACAAAGGAAAGAGAAGCGATGGCGATCTCCACCTGATCTAGCCGAGACTCTCTGATCCAATCTCCACCCAAGCTAGTAGGAACTTCCGACTGGATAGAAGTACATGTGGCTTGTTCCTGGGACATCAATAGGGAGTTGACCGCGAACAATCCCCAACCCTAGCTCCCTTTCTAGGCGACGACGCACTCGTATTCTCTATGAATTGATGCTTCCGACAAGGTCGAGGAGATTCCCTATTGAGACTGGGGCGCTAGCGAAGCATTATAGTCGAGGTAGAAATCCTCCCTAGCATCCTGAATTGGAGACGACCACCCATCTTCTCACATAGTTCCTTCCGCTTGGCGATGTTGGTGTCACAGGCAGAAACCACAACCTGCTCCTCTCCCCCAGCTTCCTCAAAATAGATAGAGACGCCATTATCGGCTCACACAAGCCCTTAGTGGACTCCTCTCCCCTTCCGCATTCAGAGGACCGACCTCTACCTCGCCCCTTTCCTCACCCTTGACCTGGACCCTTTCTACCTATCCCAAGAAGCCTATAGAGAAGGGAGAGCTTCTCTCCCTAATTCCCATTTTCCCTAAAATGTAATTTCTCTATGCAATGAAATGCATAGATGATAGATCAATATAATATATGTACATCTGCAAGTATTGGAATTTTAAAAAAGCAAAGTTTGATAGTCGTTTAATCGGCCAAGCGGCCTATGTTGTCCATGACCGCTTATTGGATCGATTAGCAATATGTGGTACGGCAATGTAACTGCTTAGCCATATGCAGGAGTATATGCTATTGTGCAGACTGCTTTTTTAAACAGTGCATATGCGCATATACATATTATATGTTCATGAAGACATACATACATATACATATTTATAGATATATTTCTTATTATATGTTATTGTTCTTTGGGTTATTTGTTAGTTTTTTTTAGTTTAGTCCCATGTTGATTGTATATGCACTTCACCTCTCTATCATCGTATATAAAGAGAGGTATTGTATCTATTTCAGATCGTCAAATAACAATATATTCATTGTCATATATATTAGTATATATATGTATGTATATATATATACAACAATCCAATGAGAAACATATCTGGTGAGAGCATGAAAGGCATTTGAATAACTCTCCACATAGATCAAATTTTCATAATCCAACCGTACAGATTACAAGTATACCTTAGTATCTACCTTCCTATAAAATTCTATCACCATCCAACTTGTAGATCATTCACAACAACCAAATATTTTTCGACGCTCTATATTAAATTGCAGGCTGACCGTTGGATGTAAAAAGTGTATATTGTACAGATGGACATGTAAATAATGTCTGATTGCAATGATTTTTTGTGAGAAGGTAAATGAAATGATGCTTTTTCCATCTATACAGTTGGATTTTTAAAAATAGTTACGAATTTGTACTTATTCAAATGCCTCTCATGCTCTCACCGTAGGATGTTTCTCACTGGATCGCTACCCTATATATAAATAGAGAGAGACAGTCAGGCTAGAATACACTCAAGTGTATTCGGAGCAGAATACACTCAAGTAGTTTTTCATGATGCAATATTTTTTTCAAAAATCTAATCCGTTGATCTTCTTAAACATCTTGTGAATAGCTCATATGCAAAATTTGAGCGAATTTGGACATTTATAGGTCATGTTACAAAGACCGCAAAAATTATGCATTTTAAATTAGTTTCGCGCGTCGATTTTGTTGCCCTTGGATGAGTGACTTATACTCCTCAAAATGGGCTCAAAATTTGTATGTAGCCTTGCTATAGTATGGCAGTGAAGATCAATGGTTTACATTTTACAAAAATTAGTCTTGATATGCAAACACACTTGAGTGTATTTGTGCGATCTGTACACTCGAGTGTATTCTAGCCTGACTCTCTCTCTCTCTCTCTCTCTCTCTCTATATATATATATATGTTTATATAAGTACATATTATATAGATATATATATTGAATACTATACATATATATTATTAATACTTCTCAAGTCAGCCAGTCGGTCCCACTCCCTCCTTGGGGGACCAGGCTGACCAGCACGGCCAATCGAGCGGCCAGTTAGGTTTTTTTTACATATAATTAATTACATATGTATAGCTATATACGGTACATTACATGAAAGAATTGATGTAAGCATGTAATATTCCATATTTGGCATATAATCTCATAAAACACAACAAACAATTATCAATGAAGTCTAATTATTGTATATGTTATAATATTAGCCTATTTAGTTAATAGGTTAATTGGTCTATTGTCTACATGGGCCTATTGCCCATGGCCTATTAGGGTTAGTCTGCTTCCTTTGCGCTTCCTTGTAATAGCCTCCTTTCCTATATATAGGATAGGGGTGTACATATCAATAGAACACAACATCATTGTATACACTTCTTCACATGGTATCAGAGCAATAGCCTTGAGGAGACAACCCTAGCCGCCGCCCCTCCTTCCCTCTACTCTCTGGCGCCCAATCCAACCTTAGACGCCGCCGCCCCTTCCGCTCCTAGAGAGAGAAACAAGGGGACAGCCTGCCTGCGGGCGGCTGCCGCCTCCTTCCATGGCTTGGGCCGGCCACCCACTAGGTACATCCCGGCCACCATGGTCGCATCATCTTCCCCTTTCACATAGATTTTATCTATGAGCCGGTGTCATCCTTCCCAGAAACCATCTATGCTTTTCATTTTGTTTGAGTCTTTGGACGGCGCCATCCTTCCCGTCCAGATCTATCTATCAGTCCTCATCATCCCCAAGATTTGTTCATCACACAGCTCCAGTCGTTGCCATTAAAGCAGCCACGCCAAAGCATATCCACCTTCGGCTCTAGCAATCATCTCCAACAACCACCACCATCTTCACCGCCTTGTTGCCATGTTTCCTCCGCATCCAGTCGTTGCGCCAAGCCATCAAAGCAGCTCCATCACTCCTTCGCTACACCACCTCTTAGGATCTTGGGAATGATTATTCCTGTCCAGATCTGGTCGTGGTCAAGCAAGAAGTCATCGCTTTTCATGATCAAAAGAGTACAAAAGATGGTGTTAATTCCTGTCGACCCGTGGTTCAAATTCACGGGTACTTGTCTCCTTGACGGCGTGAATTGTCGTCGAGATCGTGCATCAATCGTCGCCGACACGGCGTGTTGTTCAAACAACAATGCGTGTCGCGCTCCAGAAATCATCCTCACGGCGCGGAGTTTCGTCCAGAATGTAAAACACACGGCGTGTTACTCAAAAAACACGGCATGTTGGATTCCAGAACTCTTCTTGACGATAACATACACGGCGTGTCTTCCCCGGACATGGCGTGTCGACGGACATCAGAGTTACGCCTCCAACTTCAGACACGACGTGTCTACTTGGAACACGGCGTGTCGACAGAGATCCAGTTCACACCTCTAATATCCGACACGGCATATTGCAAGGAGTCAGTCAATTTTGAGCGAAGGAACTACACGGCGTGTCATTAAGAGTCTGCCTCTCCCCCCCAACAAGTACACGACGCGTTCAGATCCAAACACGTCGTGTCAGAAGCAGTCAGCATAGTTCCAGTTCTAGTTTGACGTCTTCCAAAGGTTTATCTCTCCTCCAATACTTGATGATAATTGGATCATGTTATTATTTTTTGACCCAACAAAAAATTTTCATGTCAATGAAAGATCTATTTAATCTCTATCCGGGTTTTGTAATCGGGTTATTTCACATATTGATTCCGATTATCGGTTTTCATGCCGAGAGCCAATCCGGCAGTGCCACTTTTCCCCATACCGAGTAAAATTTTGATAGTGTATCTCCTCTTTCTACTGATGCTTCCATTCTGGTAGTCTTTTTTTTGTTCTTCACTCCATACTACACCTCTCATTTGAGTTTTTCCCTTTCCCACTCTTCCATCCATCATGTGTGCGTCTTTCCATGTGCAGGGGGTCATTTTCCTTTTTCCACACCATCTACTCACTCTCGTCCTATTTGGTGTAGGGGGATAGAGGAGAGAGAGAGAGGAGGGTATGAAGAGAACATGAGAGAGAGGATATGAGGAGAGAGACATGATATGAGATGAGATGATATATTCCAGGCTATCTTTGTGGAGCTTCGTATTGTTCAACGCATTTGGTTTCCTAATGTCTTTGTGGTGTGTCATTCCCACTTAGCATCACATTACTTTTCAGACAGCATTGAAGGATCTTAAAGTTGCAGCATTGACACAAAGACTCCCGCGTTCGTACCACATTATGTACGTCAGGATAAGAGCTTGTTGTGCATATTTTGGCCTCTAGTCCCTGTGGTGTTGATGACGTTCCAGTTGATCATCCATGATGTGTTGATGGTGTTCCAGATGGTTGCTTCTTCATCTTTGAGCTCGTCATCTTCAAGCATGTGGAAAAATTGTATATGCAAGGACTTATCTAGAATGTTCTTCACCGAGCTACTTTGTCACGTCTTCTCTGAGTTGCATCTGCTTCTTTTACGTGTTGAGACGACACCTCAGCACCTCATCCAGTGTGTTCGTTTGCCACGTTATGCACGTCGGTGGTCTTCAGCGCTAATTCCAGTTGGCTACACTTTTCGGACAATTCAGAGACATCTGCACTGCTACATCGACATTGTGCCTCCGGGTTCATGTCGTGTTATGTACGCTGGATGTGTTAGAGTGCGCTTATTCCACTCCACATTCCTCCCTAGTGAAGATGGTGTAGTCATGGTATTTATGATTGTCTGCTTCAAATGTTCTTCATTCCAGATGCACTTCAAGAGAAAGACCTACAAAGCTCGAGCTTCTCCAACCTGCAGAACACATCTCAAAGAGGCGTCAACATATCTTTTGTAGTTAGGAAGTATTGTTTAGGGGGGTAACTATTTTTGTATGGGAAGTGATACTTATGTCTTTCATTTATCGTTTATTTCTTGTCATTCAATTGAGTCATGTAACTCCAAGCTTGGACATGCGTTCACCCATACTCCAGCTTGAGGGGGAGTGTTAGAATATTAGCCTATTTAATTAATAGATTAATTGGTTTGTTGTACACATGGGCTTGTCACCTATGGCCCATTAGGGTTAATTCGCTTCCTTTGTGCTTCCTTGTAATAGCATCCTTTCCTATACATAGGATAGGGGTGTACATATCAATAGAACAACACAACATCATCGTATACACTTCTTCACAGTATTCAACAAGTATAAATTGAAAGAGGAGAGTGGCATACAATTGGTAAATTCAGTCTTTGTTGAATTGCTGCAACCAAAATAAAATTTATGATAAATGGTGTAGGGTAAGTTAAATTATATGTCGTGATCATCCATTCCATGATAAAAGACAACACAAACACACTTTTGTTGACAATAAGGTTGCATGAAAAATATCCAAAAAGGCAAAAACTCAACCGGCATATTGTTTAGAATTTAAATAAAAACCAAAACATGTCTAAAGCTGGTGAAAATGTACTCAAGAAACTGTGCTAAAAATCAAAGGACTCCTCTTCATCATCCACTGGCTCCTCTTCATCATTTTCTCCTTCATCATCAAGAATATTGTCATCTTCATTTGTGTCATCCTCCAAGTCATCCATGCCTCCATCATTTGCAAAATTCAAAGCCCCTACTAGTCCCAAGACCACTAGTACCTCTCCTTGGCCTGCTAGGGCCAGCTTGATATTCAGTTACACCCATGCCAGCATCAGGCCGACTCAATCTCACTCCTTGAGCAACTACTGGATCATCTAGAATTTTTGTCATTCACTCACTACCCCAATCAAATCATCTAGGGCAATAGGTTCATAACTCTTCTGCAAGTTGTCTAATCGCCTCTTCTTAAATCTTCCATTAAGTTGGTGATTGTATTGGATGTAGACAAGCTTGTCCATCCTTTTGACCTTCAGCCTATTCCTCCTCCTTATATGAACCTATAAATTAACAATGTATGTCAAACCATATTACAAAATACAAATGTATGAAGTTACAGATTATATTTTATATACACATGATTGTCAAGAACACTAACAAGGTCAAAAGTGATCCAAGCTCTGTCTGCAATAGATGATGTGCAACAAAGCCCACGTATGCACTTAGCCATCCATTGAGTTCTTGAGTCTCTGCCACATATGCATCCCTCCAAGCAATTGACGCAAATTACAATTTACAAACCATTATTAGTAGCAAGTGTGCAACAATTTACGAATCCAACTGAAAGTGTAAGATACTTATGTGGTGTCTTCACAGTCCTATGTCGAACGTCTTTACCAAATATCCCATGGGCCTCCTTGTAAGAATCCAACTCTGCTGAAATTTTGTCTTGGACTGTTGTGTAATCAACCATCTTTACTAGGAATTCTACAAACTCAAAATCATATACAAACTCAAAATCATCCACTGCCTCTCTTCAAAATATAGTGAGGGGTCAAGTAAGAAACATGCTCCATAAAGAGGTCTAGACATCTGAAATGTCATGTCTTCTCCATGATATCTATGATGGGCTTGTAATACCTCTCTCTTTGAGAAAAATTCAGCTATATCTCTTCTTTTGCTTTCTCAATAGCAGCTGCAATATAGCCCATGGGGGGCTTCTCATCTGCATCTACAAGTCTTACAACCTGCATGAGGGGTTGTGAAGATCTCAGTAAATCCTGAACTGCATTCCAAACTGTTCGTGGGTGACAAGTTGTAGATACCATCTTCCCTGCACTTGTCTTTGATTAATTGGTGTCCTCCCGTGCAGTTGAATTGAACAAGGCAAAGAAAGTGTCCTTATGGTCTAGCATACTCTGCAGGGTAAGAAAGTAGTGAATCCAGTGACCCAAGGTCGCATCAACTCAGTGTTGTTCTTACTCTTCTAGACAAATGCATCGTGCAACCAGACATGTTGGTATATGTAGGCAGTCACCTTCCTTCCCTTTGTGATAATAGGGGCATACTTTCTCATCTTTCCAATATCTTCCAACATCAAACCTACACAATGTGCAATACACAGTGTCCAGAATAAATGTCTCCTCTACAGTACCAACTTCTTCCCTGCACTTACATAGTTGCATTATCTGTTACAACTTGCACCACGTTTTCTGCCCCTATCCTCTCAATTGCCTCATCAAGAAAAGAAGACATAATCAGGTGTATGCACTATAGAAGAAGAGTCAATAGAATATAAATATAAAGAAACCTTAGGAGTATTCACTAGGAAATTTATCAAATTTCTCTGTCTCCTATCAGACCAACAATTTGACATCAAAGCGCAGGCATGCAACTTCCAGTGCTTTTCATGCTCCCGCTCCAACTCTTTGGTCATTGTATATTGTCTCTCCAAAAGAGGCTGCCTCATTTGGTGGTACGAAGGAGAGGGAAGTCCTCTACCGAATTGTCTATCGCTTCTACTATCACCTCAAAAGATGTGTGGTTCATTGAATTGAAGGTTATACATGTATCATAAAAAAATAGAAATACTATCGTATGCAACTTGTAAAGCCTCCTTAAATGTTGACTCAATGGTGTTTTGCACTTTTCTCGCCTTCCTTTGTGCTACATACTCAACATGACTAAGCTTTACAAAACCCTCTACAAAGCTCTTCATAGCAGTTTTCCCTTTAGAAAATTGATATGCTTTTTGTCTGAGTCCCACCAACTGTTGGTGAAACAAGATTCTCCCCATCATCGCCCTGAAGTTCAACATAATAGGAATATATAATAAAATAAATAGATAATAAATAGATATATGAATATCTAATTGAATATAAAATTTGTAAGAATATTAAATTAATGACTAACAATTAATAACTTACAAATAATAGCTAACTAAGACCCCTGTGGGGATTATTGTCATTGAAGCTCGGGTCAACCCTTCGCTTCTTGTTATGTTCTTTGTAGTTTCTCAACTCATCATGTATATTCTGAGAACATCTTGCACATCTAATAGTATGAGAAAACCCAACCCTCCAATGAGATGTTGTTATAAATGGTTGATCCCACCACTGCTCACATGACCACACAAAGCACATTGTACTTTGTTCTTATCTGACAAGTTTGGCCAAAAACTACACTTCCAACCTAGATCCTTGGTTTTGGGTTTACGTGTGGAGTTTTCAACCAACTCCTGGAATCATGGCAGAATCTCCCCAATCGGTGTCGGAACTTCTACCTCACCTTCCATGATTTTGTTTCTGTATAAACACCAAAAAACACAAAATCAAACAATAAATATGTGAACTATATACAAATATAGTGAAGTGCAAAAGTTAAAATTTGTAGGTAGGCTTACCATTCGTTGCCGAAGTAGAGAAAGAATGTCGATTGTATCATGTTGCAAATAGGAGTACCAAATATTTAAGAAGCCAACGAGTCGTAATTGTTGAACTTTGTGGAGCCGCAAGAGAACTAGAAGAAAATTGTCCATTCACCATTGGAGACGTGGAGTAGGGGAGAAAGCCTCCCGTTAAGTAGGGGATAAACGAGACCCCAAAGAAGAGAGGTAGAGAGAGAAGGCGGACAGGAAGAGAGGCGGAGAGGAAGAGATGTAGAACAGCCGTTGGAGATGAGGTCTCCTCTGGAGGAGACGGACGCAAGTCGCGCTTGCGGTTCCTGCCGTCATTGCGCGTCAGGGAGCCCAAGGGTCGCATTCGTGCGTCGGGGGAATGAAACAAGGAGTTAGGGTGTTTATTGAACAGTGCATAAAAACGGGAAAAAAACTAAATGGGCCAGGCCCGCCTGATTTAGCGGTCGACCGAGTGGCGAACTTGCCGACCAGTCGGGCTAGGAAGATGACAAATCGGTGCCCAAATGTGGGTGTCGGGCTAGTCGGCACCCCCTACAAGACTGGTCGACTGGTCGTCGGCTATTCAAGCACCCCAACAAGAATGGGCACACATCTACATATTAATATACATACATACATACATACATTCTTCCGACAAGGAAAATCAAGACAAGGAGTGGCTCAAGTGGTCAAGCATGGTGTCCCCTAACAAAGGGATTCAGGTTCGAATCCCAGTTGCCGCCTTGATTTACCACCCTCCTGGGCGTTCGGCCTCCGTCACGAGCATGGGAGAGGGGGGAGAAATCTCTCTCTTAATCCCATACATATATACTTATATACGTATATACACAGATACATATATATCAGTATACATATATACATTTATGTACATATACACATATATAGACATATTTACACTTATATGGATGGACCCATAGATATTTATGCATATAGTTATAGACAAACATTTGTCTGCACACACACTCACATAGTTATAAATACACACATGTGCATAAACATACACATGTGTATGTATAGATAAATGCATACATACATGCATATATATAGTTAAGGGGCCGACAAGGAGCGACTCAAGTGGCCAAACACAGTGTCTCCTAACAAAGAGACTCGGGTTTGAATCCTAGTTACAGCCTTGATTTACCACCCTCCCAGACGTTCGGCCTCCGCCACGGGCGTGGGAGAGGGAGAAAGAATTCCTCTCTTTATCCCATATATATAGTTAAGGGGCCGACAAGGAGTGGCTCAAGTGGTCAAGCACGGTGTCCCCTAACAAAGGGACCCGAGTTCGAATCTCAGTTGTCGCCTTGATTTACCACCCTCCCGGGCGTTCGGCCTCCTCCACGGGCGTGGGAGAGGGGGAGAAATATTTCTCTCATAATCCCATATATATAGTTAAGGGCACAAACGCACACATACATATACATATATGTGTTGTATATATATAATTCCGGGTTAGTCTAGCCTCAATAAGGCCAAAATGGCAAACACCTCATAACCTCGAGCGCCTCGTACAATTTGAGGTGCACGCCTCAGCAAGGCAGACTGGGAGCCAGCCTCGAGGTGCCGTGGATACCACTCACCTTGAGGCGTACGCTTCTAGCACCTCCAAGCATGCTTTTTTATACCATTTACAAAATAGACATGTATGAGACTTAGTTATTTTTGTAGCAAGATATTCTCTAAAGCATATCAAGGTTCTAACGATAAAAAGTTCAATAGTCAAAAGTGCATTACCATTAGGGAAAGCCCCTCTTATGATGTCACAGCAATTTAGAAATTTATAAAATTCATCAAAAGTGTCTCCTGCTAATGAATAAATCCTTACCTACAAGTGCAGAGGGAAATTCGACATCAAAAACAGTGTAATCAATAGTAGAAGATGGATCATCATGCTTCTGAAGTGTAATCTTTTTCTGGAAGTCCAAAGATTCAGGAAGACATTCATTTTTTTCATTTGAGACAGCCTTGTCCTTCTCAAAATCATAACAGCATTTTAATCTTTCACTTCTAATAGTCAGGGCATCTTTTGCCATTGAATTCCTTAGGTCTTCTCTCACATCCTGTGAGTATACTATTATGAGTTTCAACCTAATTTACAGCATATACATGCAAATATGCAACTTACATTTAAAAATTTGATTACTTGCTCCACAAGGGACAACGGAACACATTCAAAGTCTGAACCCTGAAGACAAGTACAAAAGAGTTCAATGCATAAACAGAAAAAACTAAAGATGATGTGATGCAAACATTTCCACTACAACTAGATACCTCAGCCCTAGCATTGAATATTCCAGCAGGGGTAGCAAGCATCTTTGGATCAAAAGAATCTAAAAAACCTTCCATTGATGCCCTTAACCTAGAAACCAATCAGACAAGTTTAAACAAGCATGTATCCTAATAAATACAGAAGCAGGGAGTGGAGCATTTGCAATTTCAGACGCAGACCACAATTCTGTCGTTAAGACACTCGAAGGAAAACTATAAAACCTGTTGATGACATATATGTAAATAATTTAGGCCACTTTCAGACATGTTCCCAGAAATTGCATACACGCACATGCTTTTTAAAGGAAACTAGTAATACCTTCTTACCAACAAAGGCAGTAATCAGAAAGCGAATACATTCTTTTGCTAGAAAATGTCTTCAGTTAGTAGAAAATAAAATATGTAGGAAAAAATAATACCTAGAACAGTCCACGTTTTCACGCAAGTAGGACTTTAGTTTTTCAAAACAGTTTTTCTCCAGTGATAAAGCTTTGGCATTGTCGGAATCAAAAGGTGGGAAGAATTTGCAGAGAACATGATATACCAAGACCTGAGTAAGAGTTGTGTAGAAAGTCAATGCAACTATATAATTATGTGCAATTTAATACATGCATTTTGAACCAGAAATTACAGGTCTAAATTCAAATATTTAATTTTTAGAGATATACTTGACGTACTGGTTTTTCTGAAATAATAAAACAGGGTGAACCACTTGGGCTTGGGCTGATCCACTTGGCCATCCCCAGCTGGTTAATACCTTAAGAACTGTTTTCAAATCAAATTACTGCAGCAATCAACCTGGATGGGTTTACTTCTGAACAAAAATTTACCCCTCCACCCTCCCAAATCACTTTCTTCCCCCTCTTCCCATCTATCTTCCTTTTCCTCCAATTCCACTAGCACCAGTGGCACAATACTCAGCACCGCAGCTGCCCCACTCCGCAGACCTCGGTGTTGTCCTCCGCCCCAACCGTTATCGTCAGCACCCTTAACCCCCTTCCTCACGTATAGATAGCAAATTCATCCAAACTACCATCATCCATACTGAAACAGTCCCATCCACACCCGTTTATAAAATAATCCACTTGTTTGACAGGTGGTGGTTTGGATGTTCGTCCCTACAGCTTGTTGTGGATGGGTCTATGATACCTGTTAGAAGAACATAAAAAACACGGCTGGCAAGTGACATGTTGGAATAAGTAGTCAAGATGTTTAAAAAAACGTTGCAGACATGTGTCCGCGCTATTCACATGTTAAACCATGAGACAGGACGTGCAGCATTCCGTATGTACTGTACAACCAAAAACCACATTTTCCTTACACCACATAAAGGCCTTCAAAGAACAGAGATCATCATCACCACGCTACAACTCACCCCTTTTCCATCCCTCCTTCATATTATCCTCAACTATCCACTTCCCGCCACCGCCAATGGACTCCTACTAATAGTGTGAGGTACTTATTTCCAGTTTTGACAATAAATGCTAGGGACACTGTCAGCATCTCCTGTTGCTTGCAGCAAAAGACACAAGGTGATGGTGAGCAGCAGGTAGTAGGAGGAGATGAAAGTTTCAATGCCTGGGTGGAGGTTGCAACTCTGCTACATTGTTAATGGCACCAGAGAAAGGGGCAACACCTTTGCTGGGTTGTGGTGAAGGCGACATTTGAGAAAGTCGCATTGGGGAGTGATGGAGGCGGAAGAGGAGAGGAACATAAATTTAATGGACGATGGTTTTTATTAAGCAACGAAGTATCCTCAGGTTGAAAGCAAGGCAATTATATTTACATGACTGTGATTCATGTATTTTTTGATATTTTCAAGTCAGTATATTGTCTTTGGCCCAAAGGTCAAGTAAAAAATGTAATTATTTGGGAGTAGATCATGTAGGTACTTTAGTTCGAAAAGAGAATCACAAGGCGTGTAGACTAGTATGTTGAGTTTATAACTACTATTACAGAGCTAACTAACAATAAGTTAAAATCACTCTAGAGTAGTTTGACAAGAATCCACTCCAGACTAGATTTGATAATAATGTGAAACATATTTCTTTTAGTAATTGATATGATCTTCCCTCGGGGAACAGACCAATGTCCTGGAAACCGGTATATGCGGCTGCTTATGGGTTAGGCTCTCTGGCTGCACTACATGTTAAAGCGGCCCAAGATGCGGCATTGTAACTTATACAATTGTGTGCATGATATATGCGGCTATTTTTTATGCAAGTTATATGTGTACATGTATCATTATGTAAACATGTATATACACTAACACACACATATATCTTTACATCTATACATTTAGATATATATATATAACAAATACATATATTATACACATCTCCAAACATATATTTGTTTATTTTATATATGTGCATTTTGGCATGTATCTGATGTAGGACGATCACAACCTTGGGTGACTCCATTTCGATGCTATCTAGGACTCGTAGTCACATAAAATAGTTTTCATATCTTTTAGCACTATTTGGTTTGTTTTCAGTTTGGATTTGTAGAGGCTATGGTTTAGTCCCACATTACTTACCAGTCTAATTAGCCAGTCTTAAACGCTATATATATATATATATATATATATATATATATATATATATATATATATATATCTGTGTGTGTGTGTGTGTGTGTGTGTGTGTGTGCTCTTCAAGCCTCATTAGAGACACGCTTCATGGTTGAATCTATATGGTGTTATATTTTCTCCAATTAGTAACTAGTTTGGTTAATTATATTAATTTTAAATGAGTAGGTTCCCCATCATTTGGCATCAAAGCCTAAACCTTAATCAGGGTTAGGTCCTTTTTTTCTCCTTAATCCTTATGGGTCATTTGTCTCATACTATTCATGCATGAATAATACCCAACTTCCTCTCTCCACCATATTCAGCATCCTTCCTTCTCTCTCCTCTCTCTACAACAAGAGACAATCGGTAGGGGCCACTGCCCAAGGCAATAGCCAAAAAGATTTTGCCACCCCCCAAGGTCAGTAAAGACCAAATGTCTCGACGTGGAAATAGGTATTTATTGGTATGCCGAAGGAAATTTTGAAAACTGCAATCACGGACATTTCGATGCCAAAATGAGTCAATTAAATCAAGAAATTTTACAAGTATAATCTCCACATATAAAATTTTTTCCACAATTTTGATCCTAAGACTGATAAGTTATCTCCTAGGTCAATTAGGACTCTCTTTCTTGGGTACTCCAACACTAGCAACGGGTACAAGTGTTATTGTCCAAGTCTTCGTCGCATGTTTGTGTCTAGAGATGTGACTTTTCATGAATCCACTCCATATTTCTCTAGTGTTCCCAATAAGGGAGAGCAATTATGTGAGAGAGTGCCACCATCAGATGCTAATGAGAGAGTGCCACCACCACATCAGAGTGAGAGAGTGCCACCTATCATTCCTGACTATACTATTCATGCATGAATAATACCCAACTTCCTCTCTCCACCATATTCAGGATCCTTCCTTCTCTCTCCTCTCTCTACAACAAGAGACAATCGGTAGGGACCCTTGCCCAAGGCAATAGCCAAAAAGATTTCGCCACCCCCCAAGGTCAGTAAAGACCACATGTCTCGACGTAGAAATAGGTATTTATTGGTACGCCGAAGGAAATTTCGAAAACTGCAATCACGGACATTTCGACGCCAAAATGAGTCAATTAAATCATGAAATTTTACATGTATAATCTCCACATCTAAAATCATCGTCTTATGCAATAAAATTGTATATTGCATATGGAGGGACTAAGATAACAAAATGTAGGGATTGTCTAAAAAAATCTAGCAAATCCATAAACATAGATACAATATTTATGCAATAATGTCATACATTGAATATGCAAGGGGGTTTCCATGTATTATGTTTGAGTATATGAGAATGTTAAACACTGAAAGAAGGCAAAGTGCAAATATTACTATTATTAGTTATTCAGAGTCTATCATCATCATCATCATCATCATCATCATCTAAGTCGCAATCCCAATCATGTTGAGGTCAGGATCCTTCTTTTCATCTGAGTAAATAGAATCAATTAAATTATATATTGTTAATATATTTCATATTTATTCTATTTTGTAATTTCTATATCCTCAGAATTCACTTAACTGCTTGCCAATGTGCCTTGCCAGGATGAGCCATGTAACGACTAACCACACTGACTGCATAAGCGATGTCTGGTCTAGGGCAAACCATAGCATACATGATGCTACCAATGGCACTGGAGTAAGGTACATGCGCCATCTCTTTCTCTTCTTCGTCAGACTGTGGAGACTGCAAAGTCGATAACCTGAAGGGAGCGGTCAATGGAGTTGAAACAGGCTTCGCATCTAACATGTGGAACCTGTGAAGAACCTTCTTGATGCACTTCTCCTGTGTCAGGATAAGCCTTCGATCTTTACGGTCCCTTTGAATCTCCATGCCAAGAATCTTCTTAGCTTCACCTAGGTCTTTCATATCAAATTCTCCACCTAGAAGAGATTTCACCTTGGCAATCTCAGATGCGTGTCTAGAAGCAATCAACATGTCATCAACATATAACAGTAGGTAAACAAAGGAATTGTCGTCCAGCCCTTTGTAGTAGACACAAGCGTCATAGCTACTCCTGGAAAATCCATTGTGCGTCATGAAAGAGTCAAATCTCATGTACCATTGTCTAGGAGATTGCTTCAGCCCAAAGAGTGACCTCTTGAGCAAGCACACATGGTTCTCTTGGTCTTCAAAACCCTCTGGCTGTTGCATGTAGATCTTTTCTTCTAGTTCACCAAGCAAAAAAGTTGTCTTTACAACTAGCTGCTGCAACTCTAGGTCTTCAATGGCTACCAAAGAAAGAAGCACCCGTATGGAACTATGCTTGACGACGGGTGACAAGACTTCATTAAAATCAATGCCTTCAATTTGACTGTAGCCTTTTGCAACAAGGCGTGCCTTGTATCTATCACCTTCTTTCTTCTTATCGACCCACTTGCATCCCACTACTTTTTGCCTTTGGGAGGTACCACCAACTCCCAAGTTTGATTCTTGTGGAGAGATTCCATCTCTTCCTTCATTGCAGCAATCCATTGCGGAGCATCATGACCTACGACTGCATCACGGAAATTGGTGGGCTCATCACCAATATCCAAATCAATGGCATTGGAAAGGGCATAGGCTACCACGGAGTCACTAAAGCCATACCATTGGGAGTGGTTTGACGTTCCGTTTGCCTTTGCCTTTGGCTACACTGTAAGAACTCTCTGGAATCTCTGTAGGCATTGAATCATCTGGCATAGAAGAGGGATCTTGTTCATCAACCTGTGAGCCGACATCTTCTTTGGTCTCCACCTGTCGTGAGACGCCCTGTAGAGAACCTATAGAAGAGTTATTTCTGTCTTGCATAGTAGACATCGTGGCAGATTCGTTAGAAGTAATGTTGCGCTCTACCAAGAAATGTGGTGAAGAAGGATCCTTGCACCAAAGGCGGTATCCTTTCACCCCAGCAGCATAACCAAGGAATATGCATTTGATAGATCCAGGTTTTAATTTTCCAGTATCAAAATGTGCATAAGCAGGGCAACCGAATATTCGCAGATTCGAATAATCAACAGGTTTACCAGACCAATTTTCTTCAGGAGTCTTAAAATTAATAGAAGACGATGGAAAACGGTTCACCAAATAGCAAGAGGTTGATATAGCTTCAGCACAGAAAGATCTATCCACACTCGCATTGAGAAGCATGCATCGGGCCTTTTCCAACAACATTTTGTTCATTCTTTCTGCTACACCATTCTGTTGGGGAGTGTGACGCACTGTACGATGTCTTTTGATCCCATGATCACTGTAGAAATTATTGAACTCCTTAAAACAGAACTCTAAGCCGTTATCAGTTCGAAAAGTCTTTATGCTCTTATCGGTTTGATTCGCAACAAGAGCCCTCCATTGCTTGAAAGTCGAGAACGCCTCGTCCTTATCCTTGAGAAAATAAACCCAAACCTTCCTTGTGCAATCATCAATGAAGGTCATCATATATTTAGCACCACCTTTGGAAGGAACACGAGAAGGGCCCCATAGATTAGAGTGAACATAATCTAGAGCTCCGACCCCCTGCTGCATGGGCCAATGAAAAAGCCAAACAAGCCCACACTCAGTGGACTATAGATGATTTGTGTGCGATGACATGGAATCCGTCTTCAGAATTCTAAAGCCATGTGGGATCAACTTTCTCATGTGTACTCTCACCAATAGAACCCAAAGAAAGTCTTTGAGATCTTCAAGAATTTGGTGAAAAAAGAATACTCATCTGATGAATTTGTCGAAGATTATTACAACCAGTGATCGGCCCTATGGGATGAATGTGATGTACATCATCCCTCTCCTCCGACTTCAAAGAAGTTCAGCAACAATACAATGAACTTCAATTAGTTCAGTTCTTGGCTTGACTCCCTCACTATTTTTGTGGTGTAGTAGACTAGATCTTATCCAGTGATCCCTTGCCTACTCCACGGGATGTTCTCAAACTCGTTCAGCGTCTCCCATCCATGTCATCCCTACCTTCTACTTCTTCTCATACTCTGCTCTTGCGGTCCGCTTCAATGACTTTGGCAGAGGTCGTGGACGTAGACGTGATCGCGTTCGTTCTTTTGGCGGCCTTGGACGAGGTCCTCCGCCTGGATCTGGACAAGGACAACCTCATATTGGAAGTCGATTCTGCAACTTTTATTGGCGAACAAACCACATTGAAGACCGTTGTTGGATGAAACATAGTGAACTTGCACGGGCAAACCAGGTCACCTCTAAAGCTTCTGAAGATCTCTCTACTGCTGCCTCTAGTTCTACCCTGTTCACTATTGAGTGGATTCGCTCAGAGATTGAGAGACTCTTTAGGCTCACCTGCCCTTGCAGCCTACTACTTGGGATTGAGGTTCTTCTGGTTTACTTTCTTCTCCTGCAACTTATGGTAAATATAAATGGGCCATTGACTCCGGCATCTCTGCTCATATATTTGGATATTTAGAACTATTTTCTGCTCTATCTAAAATAATTAAAGTTCCACCTGTACAGCGGATAATGGAACTCAGTTCTCAGTGCACGGAATTGGAACTATCTCTCTATCACAAAAATTTTCCATAAAATTTGTGTTGTAAGTTCTAAGATTTCCTCTCAATCTATTATACGACAGTAAAACTATTAAGAGCCTTCAGTGCTCCATCACTTTTGATCCCAAGGGTTGTGTTTCAGGATCCTCATATGAAGATGAGGATTGGTTCGGGCCATGAAGGACCAGATGGACTGTACTACCGAGATGTGCCACATTCTGCTGCTGCTCTGCTCTCATCCTCAGTGACTGGCTACAATGGCACTATCGTCTAAACATCCCTCCATTGCTAAATTGAGATGTTTGTTTCCAGAGATACTTGATAAAACTTCTCATTGCGAATCTTGTCAATTTAGAAAACAAACTCGGGTTGTGTTCATAAGAGAATTAGTTCTACAATATCGTTTGATATTGTTCATGTTGATATATGGGGACCATATTCTATTACTAGAATGTCTAGATTTCATAATTTTATGACTTTCATTGGTGACTACTCTCGTGCGACTTGGCTATATCTGTTAAAAGATCACAATAACATTTTAGACATTGTTACCACCAACTTTACTGAAATTCAAACTCAGTTCAATAACTTTGTCAACTCGGACTAATAATGCCTTAGAGAATGCAAAATACATTGTCATGTTTTGTGTTGTTGGCGATATTATCCATCAGACTTCTTGCTCCTTCACACCACAACAATACGGTGAGGCAGAGAAGAAAATTCACCATCTTCTTGAAGTGGTGTGTACTATTCTTCTTCACTACATGTCCCCAAGATTTCTTGGCATGTACTGCATGCTACTTGATTGACTAAATGCCCTCATCGGTCGTAAAAAAATCAAGTCCCCTACACTACTCTATCCAGATGCGCCTCTTTTTTTGTACATTATCACATCTTTGGTAGCACATGTTTTATTAAGAATCTTCTCCATAAGATAACTAAACTTGACCACTATTCCATTAAGTGTGTTATTCTATAATATTCTAGAACTCAAAAAGGATATAGGTGTTATGATTCTGTCAATGATAGTGATTTGTCATTGTTGATGTGGTCTTTTTTTAACACATACCTTATTACTATGAAAAGGGGTCTGCTACTCCACTCCCTCAAGTTGTTGTAGATGTTCCCAATGAAGAAATTGAGGTTCTTGCTCCTCCCCTTAAAATTTACAAGAGAAGACCCAAGGTTGCAGTCCCTCCATGACCCCTCAACAATCGCATCCTCCTTCGTCGACAGAATAGAACACCTACCAAGTACCTTCTGACATACACCATCCTATAAGTCAATGGGAAGGTGTTTGTTCCCGTACTCGGCTTCCAATTCGTAATTTCTACTCTACTACTAATCTTAGTGCTAATTTTTCCTGCTCTGTTATTGCTATCTCTGTTGTTTCTATACCATAGAATGCTACTCAAGCACTCCAACATCTTGTATGGCGTCAAGCTGTGGAAATTAAGATGACTGCTCTTCGTGATCGACAGACCTGGGATTTTGTTGATTGTCCTCAAGATTGCTCTACAGTTGGATGTCGATGGATAACAACTATTAAATATCAGCTTGATGGAACAGTTGAATGGATTAAAGCACGCCTAGTTGTGAAAGGCTATACTCAAACCTATGTGGTGGACGATTTTGAAACCTTTTCTCTTGTTGCTAGGCTTAATTTTATCTGGTTACTTATCTTTATTGCTGTGAATAATGATTGGCCTCTTTTTCAACTAAATGTTAAAAATGCTTTTCTATATGGAAACTTACATGAGGAAGTTTGTATGGAGCAACCACCTGGATTATTGCACAGGGGGAGAATTCTAAAGTTTGTAGACTCAGGAAAGCAATTTATGGCCTAAAACAAAGCCCACGAACTTGGTTTGACAAATTGAGCCATATTCTTCCTAAATTTAACTTGGCGCTTACAGTCCAATCACTTTGTTTTCATAAGAAAAAACGCTTTTGGGCTTATGATTCTTATTGTGTATGTGGATGATATGATTTGTCTGGTAGCGATAAAGAAGGTATTTAAGCTACTAAAAGCTATCTTGAACAACATTTTGTTACAAAATATCTAGGAAAACTCAGATACTTCTTGGGGCTTGAAGTTTCCCAATCTTCTTCTGGCATCTGTCTTTCACAACACAAATATGTTCTAGATCTTCTAAAAGAAACAGGCATGCTTGCTACTAAACCTGCTAGCACTCCTCGGGATCCCAACACAAATTGAAATGATGAGTCTTCACTACCCATATGTGGACGTATTCATGATGTGGTTCAACCCACCTCTAATAAGCCCTCAATCACTCAAGTGTACACATGTCCTACAGGTTCAAATGGAAAGTACGGTTTAGGAACCAATACAAATGGGACTGACTTTCCCGCCATTTCATATCCTTCCCCAGATGCTTCCTTGTCCGAAGGTCAGGTAGAGACAATTCTATCTCCACCGTTACGACATAATATTCCTATGGCTTTAAGTAAAGGTGTTCAATCTTGCACTCTTAAAAATATTCAATATCCCATTTCTAACTTCGTTTCATATAGCCATCTTTCACCTTCATAGTATGCCTTCATATCTTCTATATGCTTTCTGTTTATACCTTTCTCTGTTTCAGTTACACTTGATCAACCAGGTTGGCGTCATGATATGGATGAGGAGATGTCAATTGTTCACCAAAATAAAACATGGTCCCTTGTCTCACGCCTGCATGGCAAGTCTATTGTTGGATGTTGTTAGGTTTATACTGTCAAAGTGGATGCAAATGGTTTTGTTGATCGTCTTAATGCACGTTTAGTTGCCAAGGGCTACACTCAAGTGTATAGTGAGGATTACTCAAAATGGCTCCTAGTCATTCTTGGCCTCTACACCAGCTTGATACTAAAAAGGCATTCTTGCATGGTGATATGGATGAGGAGATTTATATGGAGCAACCACCTGGTTTGTTGCTGGGGGGGGGAGTCCGAAGCGTAGCAGAAAACCCGGAGGCCGAAGCCTACACGGGAAGGCAGGCACAAACAATGCGCCGATCTCCCCCGGAAGACTGATCTAGTCCAGATCTACCAGTGGCTCAGTGGTCCCGTAGAAAACGACCACCCGGCAGCGCACCTGCTGTGCGAACAACAACCAAGGTTGCTCAAACACTAGCGGTGCACCAAGCCAGGAGGCAAGACGGAACCACGGAGACCCCCGCGGAGGGACCGGCGGCCCGTTGGAGGCGGCCTGTCGGCGCTGCGGCTGCCCTGGCTAAGCCAGCGGCTGTTGCCGGCGGCGGGCGGGGGGGAGAGAAGGGAGGGAGGGAGGCAAAGACGGCTAGGGTAGAGCCTGCTCTGATACCATGTGACAGAATCAAGAATTCTAGAAAGCTCAGGGTTGCACAACGTGTGCACCCTCATATATATATTACTGAGACAATTACGGAGAGGTCCATATATAAAGGAAAATAACAAAACAAATAACATGCTATGTAAAACAGGAAATATATAATGTAACATGTTTGATTCGGAAGCTTCTATCTTCACTGGTAGAAGATCACATATTTCCTCTGTTGAAGCAGTATGTCACCTTGAAGCAGTATGTCACCTTGTCACATATTTCCACTGGTAGAAGATCACTTAGTTCATGATACTCCCCGTATGTCACCTTGATGCTACTTATCATGTCCTACACTACCTTAAGAGTGCACCCAGTCAAAGCCTACTTTATAAGAGAAACAATCACCTGATAGTAGAAGGTTTCTCCAATGCTGACTATGCAAGGAAGGGGTCTGATAGAAAGCTCACTTAAGGTTTATTTCATTTTTTGGGGACACTACCTGGTTACATCGAGAATTAAGAAGTAAATTTTGTTGCCAGATCTAGTATTGAAGCAGAATATAGAGCTATAGCCCAAACTGAATTACCATTGGTCAAATCTGTCTTGACATATTTTAGTCATATGATCACCTAATCCCATGTGTTGTGACTATTAGAGTGACTATTTACTTAAGTGTTTAGACTTTTACTTAAGTTGCTTTTAATCTTTGTTATATGGGCCCAAGTCTGTCCTTGGCCCATTAGGGTTTGGCCTATATTTGTATGCTTCCTCCCTTCTCCTATTTATAGGAAAGGGTGGCTGCCTCCTATCTATCAAGCAATAAAAAAACCTACACGTAAGGGGATCTTCCCCATCATATCTAGTTTCCATAGTGACAACTAGGCTGCCACTTTTGTCGCCAGCAATTCTGTTTTCAACGACAGAGCTAAACACATTGTCTTGGAATCTCATTTTGTGCAGAATGTGGTTGAGTAACAAAGCCAACAAAGCCACTACCCCTCTTTATAGAGGTTCTTACTAGAAAATTATCAAAGAGTTAAGCAGCAAACTTTCTGTGTGTGGGTGTGTGCATGTTTGTTTTGGTGCATGCATTGTGTGCGAGCATGCGTGCTCTTAGTAGTGTCTACAAATCGTTGTAGACATGGTTATTCTATTCTCCTTTTTTGTTTTAGTTTAATCCCACGTTGTGTTAAAATGTTTGCCCGCTCACCGAGTCCCTATAGATAAATGGGATGGTGATGTAGCCACGCTACGGAGAAGAAGAAGAAGGAGAAAGATAAATTTGCAACAAGCAAACAAAATTCTAATTCATAATCGACTGCCTGGACAAAGGCCTCAAGGCTAGCGTATATAGGACTCTAGGCTTGGCGTGCAAGTCAATAAAATAGGAAAAAAGAATTAAAATCTTAATAAAGAAATTCTGAATTAATAAAGACATAAACTTTCTAAGTGCATAAAGTACTAAATAAAAGCCCATCTTGAGCCCAATAAGCTCTAATCAGGGTTGTCTTGGATTTGGGCTTGCTTTCTATGCACATTTTTCACGGATTGCATCAGATGGACACTAATATATGTATTTTTCTGCTAACTCTACGAGGTCAATAGCATAGTGGTCATGTATAACAGAAAGAATACCGGATCATCAAAATGCTGGACACCACACTTCAATCCACTTCATCAAAAGTTTTACCATGTTCAATTTAAAAGAATTTTCAGGCTATCAACAAGTTAAATTCTGTCAAAGGATGGTGTCTTTGACTTGAAAGCATGAATAAAAGATTGCATGTACCTGAGTAATTCCACGTAGACTATGGTGATGTGAAGTCAACAATGGGAATATAGGAGGAAGCAGCTTGTTCAGATGGTTCAATTGAACAGGTGGCTCACAGGTATGTGTGATTACATTAGCCGCTATGAAAACATAGGATGAAAGTGCCTGAAAATCATACTTAATGCTTATAAAAGAAGTTAGGGAAAACAACTATAAAGTAATGAATTAAAGAAATTACCTGCGGGCGCATGTTGTAACTATTAAATGTAGGAACCAACTCAGTTTCAGCCTGCACAAGGGAAAAGAAGATTGGGGCAGATGACAACATGAATCAAGTGCAATGAAGAAAACGCAGGCAATCAGTAGCACACTGGGAAAAGTATATCGCGTCCTGTA